>CM065686.1:59090611-59098111 GCA_017654935.2 Phymorhynchus buccinoides | reverse complement strand
TGTGACCCCCTGACAGTGTCCAGGTGTCCCTCTAAACATCCAGAGGCACAGTTTGTGACCCCCTGACAGTGTCCAGTCCTTATCTCTGCTGTCCCTCTAAACATCCAGAGGCACAGTTTGTGACCCCCTGACAGTGTCCAGGTGTCCCTCTAAGCATCCAGAGGCACAGTTTGTGACCCCCTAACAGTGTCCAGGTGTCCCTCTAAGCATCCAGAGGCACAGTTTGTGACCCCCTGACAGTGTCCAGGTGTCCCTCTAAGCATCCAGAGGCACAGTTTGTGACCCCCTAACAGTGTCCAGGTGTCCCTCTAAGCATCCAGAGGCACAGTTTGTGACCCCCTAACAGTGTCCAGATGTCCCTCTAAGCATCCAGAGGCACAGTTTGTGACCCCCTGACAGTGTCCAGGTGTCCCTCTAAGCATCCAGAGGCACAGTTTGTGACCCCCTGACAGTGTCCAGGTGTCCCTCTAAGCATCCAGAGGCACAGTTTGTGACCCCCTGACAGTGTCCAGGTGTCCCTCTAAGCATCCAGAGGCACAGTTTGTGACCCCCTAACAGTGTCCAGGTGTCCCTCTAAGCATCCAGAGGCACAGTTTGTGACCCCCTAACAGTGTCCAGGTGTCCCTCTAAGCATCCAGAGGCACAGTTTGTGACCCCCTGACAGTGTCCAGGTGTCCCTCTAAGCATCCAGAGGCACAGTTTGTGACCCCCTGACAGTGTCCAGGTGTCCCTCTAAGCATCCAGAGGCACAGTTTGTGACCCCCTGACAGTGTCCAGGTGTCCCTCTAAGCATCCAGAGGCACAGTTTGTGACCCCCTGACAGTGTCCAGGTGTCCCTCTAAGCATCCAGAGGCACAGTTTGTGACCCCCTGACAGTGTCCAGGTGTCCCTCTAAGCATCCAGAGGCACAGTTTGTGACCCCCTAACAGTGTCCAGGTGTCCCTCTAAGCATCCAGAGGCACAGTCTGTGACCCCCTAACAGTGTCCAGGTGTCCCTCTAAACATCCAGAGGCACAGTTTGTGACCCCCTGACAGTGTCCAGGTGTCCCTCTAAACATCCAGAGGCACAGTTTGTGACCCCCTGACAGTGTCCAGGTGTCCCTCTAAACATCCAGAGGCACAGTTTGTGACCCCCTGACAGTGTCCAGGTGTCCCTCTAAGCATCCAGAGGCACAGTCTGTGACCCCCTGACAGTGTCCAGATGTCCCTCTAAACATCCAGAGGCACAGTCTGTGACCCCCTAACAGTGTCCAGGTGTCCCTCTAAACATCCAGAGGCACAGTCTGTGACCCCCTAACAGTGTCCAGGTGTCCCTCTAAGCATCCAGAGGCACAGTCTGTGACCCCCTAACAGTGTCCAGGTGTCCCTCTAAGCATCCAGAGGCACAGTTTGTGACCCCCTGACAGTGTCCAGGTGTCCCTCTAAGCATCCAGAGGCACAGTTTGTGACCCCCTGACAGTGTCCAGGTGTCCCTCTAAGCATCCAGAGGCACAGTTTGTGACCCCCTAACAGTGTCCAGGTGTCCCTCTAAGCATCCAGAGGCACAGTCTGTGACCCCCTAACAGTGTCCAGGTGTCCCTCTAAACATCCAGAGGCACAGTCTGTGACCCCCTAACAGTGTCCAGATGTCCCTCTAAGCATCCAGAGGCACAGTTTGTGACCCCCTAACAGTGTCCAGATGTCCCTCTAAGCATCCAGAGGCACAGTTTGTGACCCCCTAACAGTGTCCAGGTGTCCCTCTAAGCATCCAGAGGCACAGTTTGTGACCCCCTGACAGTGTCCAGGTGTCCCTCTAAGCATCCAGAGGCACAGTTTGTGACCCCCTGACAGTGTCCAGATGTCCCTCTAAGCATCCAGAGGCACAGTTTGTGACCCCCTAACAGTGTCCAGGTGTCCCTCTAAGCATCCAGAGGCACAGTTTGTGACCCCCTAACAGTGTCCAGGTGTCCCTCTAAGCATCCAGAGGCACAGTTTGTGACCCCCTGACAGTGTCCAGATGTCCCTCTAAGCATCCAGAGGCACAGTTTGTGACCCCCTGACAGTGTCCAGGTGTCCCTCTAAGCATCCAGAGGCACAGTTTGTGACCCCCTAACAGTGTCCAGGTGTCCCTCTAAGCATCCAGAGGCACAGTTTGTGACCCCCTAACAGTGTCCAGGTGTCCCTCTAAGCATCCAGAGGCACAGTTTGTGACCCCCTAACAGTGTCCAGATGTCCCTCTAAACATCCAGAGGCACAGTTTGTGACCCCCTGACAGTGTCCAGGTGTCCCTCTAAGCATCCAGAGGCACAGTTTGTGACCCCCTGACAGTGTCCAGGTGTCCCTCTAAACATCCAGAGGCACAGTCTGTGACCCCCTAACAGTGTCCAGGTGTCCCTCTAAGCATCCAGAGGCACAGTTTGTGACCCCCTGACAGTGTCCAGATGTCCCTCTAAACATCCAGAGGCACAGTTTGTGACCCCCTGACAGTGTCCAGGTGTCCCTCTAAGCATCCAGAGGCACAGTGACCCCCTTGTGAGGTGTCCCTCCATCCAGAGGCACAGTTTGTGACCCCCTGACAGTGTCCAGTGACCCCCTAACATGTGTCCCTCTAAGCATCCAGAGTCCACAGTTTGTGACCCCCTGACAGTGTCCAGATGTCCCTCTAAGCATCCAGAGGCACAGTTTGTGACCCCCTGACAGTGTCCAGGTGTCCCTCTAAGCATCCAGAGGCACAGTTTGTGTGCTGATTCTGACCCCCTGATTTGAAGATAGAATGAATACTGTGTACTAGTAATGAAAGTAATGATAAAACTCTTTAAATGTGTATAATGATGATGAAAATCATGAAGATGATGAATTTTTAGCCTTGCATGATTGTACACAAAAAGGTGATGATGTTAACGATAATGTTAAAGGTTGTTGCTTTGTTTTGTTAATACAAATAGTCCAGCTGCCTTAAATTGGATGAATAATTGTGCTGCATGAATCAGACAATGTATGGCTGCCATTGCCGCTGTCTCTCTGTCTTCCTTACTCTCTTCTCTCTTCTCTTTTCTCTTTCTCTCTCTGTCTTCCTTACTCTCTTCTCTCCTCTCTTTTCTCTTTCTCTCTCTGTCTTCCTTACTCTCTTCTCTCCTCTCTTTTCTCTTTCTCTCTCTGTCTTCCTTACTCTCTTCTCTCCTCTCTTTTCTCTTTCTCTCTCTGTCTTCCTTACTCTCTTCTCTCCTCTCTTTTCTCTTTCTCTCTCTGTCTTCCTTACTCTCTTCTCTCTTCTCTTTTCTCTTTCTCTCTCTGTCTTCCTTACTCTCTTCTCTCCTCTCTTTTCTCTTTCTCTATCTGTCTTCCTTACTCTCTTCTCTCCTCTCTTTTCTCTTTCTCTCTCTGTCTTCCTTACTCTCTTCTCTCCTCTCTTTTCTCTTTCTCTCTCTGTCTTCCTTACTCTCTTCTCTCCTCTCTTTTCTCTTTCTCTCTCTGTCTTCCTTACTCTCTTCTCTCCTCTCTTTTCTCTTTCTCTCTCTGTCTTCCTTACTCTCTTCTCTCCTCTCTTTTCTCTTTCTCTCTCTGTCTTCCTTACTCTCTTCTCTCCTCTCTTTTCTCTTTCTCTCTCTGTCTTCCTTCTTCTCTTCTCTCTTTTCTCTTTCTCTCTCTGTCTTCCTTACTCTCTTCTCTCCTCTCTTTTCTCTTTCTCTCTCTGTCTTCCTTACTCTCTTCTCTCCTCTCTTTTCTCTTTCTCTCTCTGTCTTCCTTACTCTCTTCTCTCCTCTCTTTTCTCTTTCTCTCTCTGTCTTCCTTACTCTCTTCTCTCCTCTCTTTTCTCTTTCTCTCTCTGTCTTCCTTACTCTCTCTCTCTCTCTTTTCTCTTTTCTCTCTGTCTTCCTTACTCTCTTCTCTCCTCTCTTTTCTCTTTCTCTCTCTGTCTTCCTTACTCTCTTCTCTCCTCTCTTTTCTCTTTCTCTCTCTGTCTTCCTTACTCTCTTCTCTCCTCTCTTTTCTCTTTCTCTCTCTGTCTTCCTTACTCTCTTCTCTCCTCTCTTTTCTCTTTCTCTCTCTGTCTTCCTTACTCTCTTCTCTCCTCTCTTTTCTCTTTCTCTCTCTGTCTTCCTTACTCTCTTCTCTCCTCTCTTTTCTCTTTCTCTATCTGTCTTCCTTCTCTCTCTTCTCTCTCTCTCTTTTCTCTTTCTCTCTCTCTCTTCCTTACTCTCTTCTCTCCTCTCTTTTCTCTTTCTCTCTCTGTCTTCCTTACTCTCTTCTCTCCTCTCTTTTCTCTTTCTCTCTCTGTCTTCCTTACTCTCTTCTCTCCTCTCTTTTCTCTTTCTCTCTCTGTCTTCCTTACTCTCTTCTCTCCTCTCTTTTCTCTTTCTCTCTCTGTCTTCCTTACTCTCTTCTCTCCTCTCTTTTCTCTTTCTCTCTCTGTCTTCCTTACTCTCTTCTCTCCTCTCTTTTCTCTTTCTCTCTCTGTCTTCCTTACTCTCTTCTCTCTCTCTTTTCTCTTTCTCTCTCTGTCTTCCTTACTCTCTTCTCTCCTCTCTTTTCTCTTTCTCTCTCTGTCTTCCTTACTCTCTTCTCTCCTCTCTTTTCTCTTTCTCTCTCTGTCTTCCTTACTCTCTTCTCTCCTCTCTTTTCTCTTTCTCTCTCTGTCTTCCTTACTCTCTTCTCTCCTCTCTTTTCTCTTTCTCTCTCTGTCTTCCTTACTCTCTTCTCTCCTCTCTTTTCTCTTTCTCTCTCTGTCTTCCTTACTCTCTTCTCTCCTCTCTTTTCTCTTTCTCTCTCTGTCTTCCTTACTCTCTTCTCTCCTCTCTTTTCTCTTTCTCTCTCTGTCTTCCTTACTCTCTTCTCTCCTCTCTTTTCTCTTTCTCTCTCTGTCTTCCTTACTCTCTTTTCTCCTCTCTTTTCTCTTTCTCTCTGTCTTCCAGTCCCTCTGTTTGTCTCCCCCTCCCCCACTCCCAACCTTTCGTTCCTTCCGTCTGAGTGACCCCAGTCACATTTGACTATTCTGTCACTTAAAACAGGAGATCTGCGGAAGAAACGCCTTGGGAGAAAAAAATAAGAAAAAATAAGAAAAACATAAACTATGTGTGTGACCCAGCCTGTCAGGGCCCGTTCAGCAGACACCCGATGTGATGCTGTGTCTGGCAGGAACTCCCTAAGCTACAGGAGGGGGCTCTCTATATGTTTAATTCACTCAGACTCTCCCGCCATTCCTTTCTCTATTTGTGTTTTCACGAAAACTTATCAATGAATAAGTTAACCAACTTTGGTTTTTTGGTGTTTTTTCAGATGTCCAGTGAAGCGATCGACAACATCACCACAGTCCAGTCTCTGACCAGAGAGTCTCACTTCTTCGACAAATACTGTGCACAGCTCAAAATACCTTATGTGTGAGTAAGAGAGACACAGAGAGAGAGAGAGGGACTTAGAGAGAACGTCACTTCTTCGACAAATATAATGCGCAACTCAAAATACCCTGTGTGTGAGTAAGAGAGAGACAGAGAGATACCTACAAACAGACAGATGGGGATCAGAACCTCATTTCTTTGACAAATACTGTGTAGAGTTCAAAGTACCTTATGTGTGAATAAGAGAGACACTGACAGACAGACAGACAGAGACAGACAGACAGACACAGACAGAGTGTGAGAGAGAACCTCTCTTCTTTATTTTAGCAAAAGTCCCATGACGTCTGTTTATCTCGTGCATCATCACAGTTGTTTCCATACTAACATGTATTGTTCCTGTCAAGAACCAGAAGATTGTCCAGTTGTGTGCATGCTTTAGCCAGCGCCTTTGCTTGCTCTGTCATCTTCTTCATCCACGATGGACGGATGGATTCATGAATGGATTAATTGGTCAATGGATTGTTTTGCCAGGAAGAACCTGAAGAATGCATTAGCCTACAACTCTTCCTTCATCTTCCTCATCCTCGATGGATGGATGTGTAAATGGATGGAAAGATTGATTGTTTGATTGATGCATTAGTTGATGGGTGGATTGATTGATGAATGGATTGATCGGTGGATTGATGGAGGGGTTATTGATGGATGGGTTGATTGTTTATGTTTTCTCAGGAAGAACCTGAAGAATGCCCAGGTCTATGCATTAGCCTACGCCTTTTCCAGCTCTATCATCTTCTTCATCTACGCCGGCAGCTTTCGCTTCGGTGCCTACCTGGTGGGGGAGGGGGAGATGGACGCTGAAGAAGTCTACAGGTAAAACACTAAAGTAACTTTGTGTCTTTTGCCGGTGGGCTCTGCAGTCATGAAAAACGGACTGGTACACCCATGGGGACATTTTGCAAGGACTCCTCTGCATCGTATCCGATGGTCACCAAGCCGGGAGTAGCTATGTGCCTCTGTATACTTTCATGGAATGTCCTGTGTGTGCCTGCTCCCCAGTAACACAACACGGACTTCCAGGGCTGGAGCAGGGATGCTCTCGTGTTGATAGGGTTGGCATGGCTGGTGCATCTCTGGATCCCATCAGCACCTTTGGGTGTTTCTTTTTCGGATTATGAAAGAGTTGATTTGAATTGGCCAAAAATATACTTTAAAAGAAAGAAGGAAAGACAAAAGAATAATTATATAAGTGTATTTTGATTCTGACAATCAATCATAAAGTGACAGACTTATTGATTGGTCGCTTTCTTCAATCATGAACCAACAGGCTCTATGATTGGTTACCTCCTTCATCATGAACTAACAGGCTTTTTGATTGGCCATTTTATTTTGATCATGAACAGGCTTTTTGATTTGTCATTTTATTTTGATCATGAACTAACAGTTATTTTGATCATGAACTAACTGACAGGCTTTTTGATTGGCCATTTTATTTTGATCATGAACTGACAGGCGTTTTGATTGGTCATTTTATTTTGGTTATGAAATAACACTACAAACAGGCATTTTGATTGGTCGCTTTATTTTCATCAGTAATTAACAGTCTGTGATTGGCTGCTGAAAGTGTAACAGTGTTTATGATTGGCTGCAGGGTGTTCATGGCGTTGACCTTGGCGGGTCAGACGGTGGGTCAGACATCGTCGTTTTTGCCAGACTACAGCAAGGGACGACTGGCGGCGGCCTACATCTTCAGGATGATGAGAGTGATGCCCTTGATTGACAACTTCAGCACTGCTGGAATTAACAAGGTGAGTGAGAGGGGGTAGGGGTAAGGGGGGGGGGGATAGCCTACATCTTCAGGATGATGAGGGTGACGCCCTTGATTGACAACTTCAGCACTGCTGGAATTAACAAGGTGAGTGAGAGGGGGAGGGGTCAGGGGGGGGGGGGGATAGTCTACATCTTCAGGATGATGAGGGTGACGCCCTTGATTGACAACTTCAGCACTGCTGGAATTAACAAGGTGAGTGAGAGGGGGAGGTGTCAGGGGGGGGGGGGGATAGTCTACATCTTCAGGATGATGAGAGTGATGCCCTTGATTGACAACTTCAGCACTGCTGGAATTAACAACCCAGCAAACACGTTGTGCTTGGCACAACCATGTTTCAAGGTAGGAGATCATTGTCAT
>CM065686.1:59046391-59086391 GCA_017654935.2 Phymorhynchus buccinoides | reverse complement strand
AGTGTCCAGGTGTCCCTCTAAACATCCAGAGGCACAGTTTGTGACCTGACAGTGTCCAGGTGTCCCTCTAAGCATCCAGAGGCACAGTCTGTGACCCCCTAACAGTGTCCAGGTGTCCCTCTAAACATCCAGAGGCACAGTTTGTGACCTGACAGTGTCCAGGTGTCCCTCTAAGCATCCAGAGGCACAGTTTGTGACCCCCTAACAGTGTCCAGGTGTCCCTCTAAGCATCCAGAGGCACAGTCTGTGACCCCCTGACAGTGTCCAGGTGTCCCTCTAAGCATCCAGAGGCACAGTTTGTGACCCCCTGACAGTGTCCAGGTGTCCCTCTAAGCATCCAGAGGCACAGTTTGTGACCCCCTAACAGTGTCCAGATGTCCCTCTAAGCATCCAGAGGCACAGTCTGTGACCCCCTGACAGTGTCCAGGTGTCCCTCTAAGCATCCAGAGGCACAGTCTGTGACCCCCTGACAGTGTCCAGGTGTCCCTCTAAGCATCCAGAGGCACAGTTTGTGACCCCCTGACAGTGTCCAGGTGTCCCTCTAAACATCCAGAGGCACAGTTTGTGACCTGACAGTGTCCAGGTGTCCCTCTAAGCATCCAGAGGCACAGTTTGTGACCCCCTAACAGTGTCCAGGTGTCCCTCTAAGCATCCAGAGGCACAGTTTGTGACCCCATGACAGTGTCCAGATGTCCCTCTAAGCATCCAGAGGCACAGTCTGTGACCCCCTGACAGTGTCCAGATGTCCCTCTAAGCATCCAGAGGCACAGTCTGTGACCCCCTGACAGTGTCCAGGTGTCCCTCTAAGCATCCAGAGGCACAGTTTGTGACCCCCTAACAGTGTCCAGGTGTCCCTCTAAGCATCCAGAGGCACAGTCTGTGACCCCCTGACAGTGTCCAGGTGTCCCTCTAAGCATCCAGAGGCACAGTTTGTGACCCCCTAACAGTGTCCAGATGTCCCTCTAAGCATCCAGAGGCACAGTTTGTGACCCCCTGACAGTGTCCAGGTGTCCCTCTAAGCATCCAGAGGCACAGTTTGTGACCCCCTAACAGTGTCCAGGTGTCCCTCTAAGCATCCAGAGGCACAGTTTGTGACCCCCTAACAGTGTCCAGGTGTCCCTCTAAGCATCCAGAGGCACAGTTTGTGACCCCCTGACAGTGTCCAGGTGTCCCTCTAAACATCCAGAGGCACAGTTTGTGACCCCCTGACAGTGTCCAGGTGTCCCTCTAAACATCCAGAGGCACAGTTTGTGACCCCCTGACAGTGTCCAGATGTCCCTCTAAACATCCAGAGGCACAGTTTGTGACCCCCTGACAGTGTCCAGATGTCCCTCTAAACATCCAGAGGCACAGTTTGTGACCCCCTGACAGTGTCCAGGTGTCCCTCTAAGCATCCAGAGGCACAGTTTGTGACCCCCTGACAGTGTCCAGGTGTCCCTCTAAGCATCCAGAGGCACAGTCTGTGACCCCCTAACAGTGTCCAGATGTCCCTCTAAGCATCCAGAGGCACAGTTTGTGACCCCCGGACAGTGTCCAGGTGTCCCTCTAAGCATCCAGAGGCACAGTCTGTGACCCCCTAACAGTGTCCAGATGTCCCTCTAAGCATCCAGAGGCACAGTTTGTGACCCCCGGACAGTGTCCAGGTGTCCCTCTAAGCATCCAGAGGCACAGTTTGTGACCCCCTAACAGTGTCCAGATGTCCCTCTAAACATCCAGAGGCACAGTCTGTGACCCCCTAACAGTGTCCAGGTGTCCCTCTAAACATCCAGAGGCACAGTTTGTGACCCCCTGACAGTGTCCAGGTGTCCCTCTAAGCATCCAGAGGCACAGTTTGTGACCCCCTGACAGTGTCCAGATGTCCCTCTAAGCATCCAGAGGCACAGTTTGTGACCCCATGACAGTGTCCAGGTGTCCCTCTAAGCATCCAGAGGCACAGTTTGTGACCCCCTGACAGTGTCCAGGTGTCCCTCTAAACATCCAGAGGCACAGTTTGTGACCCCCTAACAGTGTCCAGGTGTCCCTCTAAGCATCCAGAGGCACAGTCTGTGACCCCCTGACAGTGTCCAGGTGTCCCTCTAAACATCCAGAGGCACAGTTTGTGACCCCCTGACAGTGTCCAGGTGTCCCTCTAAGCATCCAGAGGCACAGTTTGTGACCCCCTAACAGTGTCCAGGTGTCCCTCTAAACATCCAGAGGCACAGTTTGTGACCCCCTAACAGTGTCCAGGTGTCCCTCTAAGCATCCAGAGGCACAGTTTGTGACCCCCTAACAGTGTCCAGGTGTCCCTCTAAGCATCCAGAGGCACAGTTTGTGACCCCCTGACAGTGTCCAGGTGTCCCTCTAAACATCCAGAGGCACAGTCTGTGACCCCCTGACAGTGTCCAGGTGTCCCTCTAAACATCCAGAGGCACAGTTTGTGACCCCCTGACAGTGTCCAGATGTCCCTCTAAGCATCCAGAGGCACAGTTTGTGACCCCCTGACAGTGTCCAGGTGTCCCTCTAAGCATCCAGAGGCACAGTTTGTGACCCCCTGACAGTGTCCAGATGTCCCTCTAAGCATCCAGAGGCACAGTCTGTGACCCCCTAACAGTGTCCAGGTGTCCCTCTAAACATCCAGAGGCACAGTTTGTGACCCCCTAACAGTGTCCAGGTGTCCCTCTAAACATCCAGAGGCACAGTTTGTGACCCCCTAACAGTGTCCAGGTGTCCCTCTAAGCATCCAGAGGCACAGTTTGTGACCCCCTGACAGTGTCCAGGTGTCCCTCTAAGCATCCAGAGGCACAGTCTGTGACCCCCTAACAGTGTCCAGATGTCCCTCTAAGCATCCAGAGGCACAGTTTGTGACCCCATGACAGTGTCCAGGTGTCCCTCTAAGCATCCAGAGGCACAGTCTGTGACCCCCTAACAGTGTCCAGGTGTCCCTCTAAGCATCCAGAGGCACAGTTTGTGACCCCCTAACAGTGTCCAGGTGTCCCTCTAAGCATCCAGAGGCACAGTTTGTGACCCCCTAACAGTGTCCAGATGTCCCTCTAAGCATCCAGAGGCACAGTTTGTGACCCCCTGACAGTGTCCAGATGTCCCTCTAAGCATCCAGAGGCACAGTTTGTGACCCCATGACAGTGTCCAGATGTCCCTCTAAGCATCCAGAGGCACAGTTTGTGACCCCCTGACAGTGTCCAGATGTCCCTCTAAGCATCCAGAGGCACAGTTTGTGACCCCCTGACAGTGTCCAGGTGTCCCTCTAAACATCCAGAGGCACAGTCTGTGACCCCCGGACAGTGTCCAGGTGTCCCTCTAAGCATCCAGAGGCACAGTCTGTGACCCCCTGACAGTGTCCAGGTGTCCCTCTAAGCATCCAGAGGCACAGTTTGTGACCCCCTGACAGTGTCCAGGTGTCCCTCTAAACATCCAGAGGCACAGTTTGTGACCCCCTAACAGTGTCCAGGTGTCCCTCTAAACATCCAGAGGCACAGTTTGTGACCCCCTGACAGTGTCCAGGTGTCCCTCTAAGCATCCAGAGGCACAGTCTGTGACCCCCTGACAGTGTCCAGGTGTCCCTCTAAGCATCCAGAGGCACAGTCTGTGACCCCCTGACAGTGTCCAGGTGTCCCTCTAAGCATCCAGAGGCACAGTTTGTGACCCCCTGACAGTGTCCAGGTGTCCCTCTAAGCATCCAGAGGCACAGTTTGTGACCCCCTAACAGTGTCCAGGTGTCCCTCTAAACATCCAGAGGCACAGTCTGTGACCCCCGGACAGTGTCCAGGTGTCCCTCTAAGCATCCAGAGGCACAGTCTGTGACCCCCTGACAGTGTCCAGGTGTCCCTCTAAGCATCCAGAGGCACAGTTTGTGACCCCCTGACAGTGTCCAGGTGTCCCTCTAAACATCCAGAGGCACAGTCTGTGACCCCCTAACAGTGTCCAGGTGTCCCTCTAAGCATCCAGAGGCACAGTCTGTGACCCCCGGACAGTGTCCAGGTGTCCCTCTAAGCATCCAGAGGCACAGTTTGTGACCCCCTGACAGTGTCCAGGTGTCCCTCTAAGCATCCAGAGGCACAGTTTGTGACCCCCTAACAGTGTCCAGGTGTCCCTCTAAGCATCCAGAGGCACAGTCTGTGACCCCCTAACAGTGTCCAGGTGTCCCTCTAAGCATCCAGAGGCACAGTTTGTGACCCCCTGACAGTGTCCAGGTGTCCCTCTAAGCATCCAGAGGCACAGTTTGTGACCCCCTGACAGTGTCCAGGTGTCCCTCTAAGCATCCAGAGGCACAGTTTGTGACCCCCTAACAGTGTCCAGGTGTCCCTCTAAACATCCAGAGGCACAGTCTGTGACCCCCGGACAGTGTCCAGGTGTCCCTCTAAGCATCCAGAGGCACAGTCTGTGACCCCCTGACAGTGTCCAGGTGTCCCTCTAAGCATCCAGAGGCACAGTTTGTGACCCCCTGACAGTGTCCAGGTGTCCCTCTAAACATCCAGAGGCACAGTTTGTGACCCCCTAACAGTGTCCAGGTGTCCCTCTAAGCATCCAGAGGCACAGTCTGTGACCCCCTGACAGTGTCCAGGTGTCCCTCTAAACATCCAGAGGCACAGTTTGTGACCCCCTAACAGTGTCCAGGTGTCCCTCTAAGCATCCAGAGGCACAGTTTGTGACCCCCTGACAGTGTCCAGGTGTCCCTCTAAGCATCCAGAGGCACAGTTTGTGACCCCCTGACAGTGTCCAGGTGTCCCTCTAATCATCCAGAGGCACAGTTTGTGACCCCCTAACAGTGTCCAGGTGTCCCTCTAAGCATCCAGAGGCACAGTCTGTGACCCCCTAACAGTGTCCAGGTGTCCCTCTAAGCATCCAGAGGCACAGTTTGTGACCCCCTGACAGTGTCCAGGTGTCCCTCTAAGCATCCAGAGGCACAGTTTGTGACCCCCTGACAGTGTCCAGGTGTCCCTCTAAGCATCCAGAGGCACAGTTTGTGACCCCCTAACAGTGTCCAGGTGTCCCTCTAAACATCCAGAGGCACAGTCTGTGACCCCCGGACAGTGTCCAGGTGTCCCTCTAAGCATCCAGAGGCACAGTTTGTGACCCCCTGACAGTGTCCAGGTGTCCCTCTAAGCATCCAGAGGCACAGTTTGTGACCCCCTGACAGTGTCCAGGTGTCCCTCTAAACATCCAGAGGCACAGTCTGTGACCCCCTAACAGTGTCCAGGTGTCCCTCTAAGCATCCAGAGGCACAGTCTGTGACCCCCGGACAGTGTCCAGGTGTCCCTCTAAGCATCCAGAGGCACAGTTTGTGACCCCCTGACAGTGTCCAGGTGTCCCTCTAAGCATCCAGAGGCACAGTTTGTGACCCCCTGACAGTGTCCAGTTGTCCCTCTAAGCATCCAGAGGCACAGTCTGTGACCCCCTAACAGTGTCCAGGTGTCCCTCTAAGCATCCAGAGGCACAGTTTGTGACCCCCTGACAGTGTCCAGGTGTCCCTCTAAGCATCCAGAGGCACAGTTTGTGACCCCCTAACAGTGTCCAGGTGTCCCTCTAAGCATCCAGAGGCACAGTTTGTGACCCCCTGACAGTGTCCAGGTGTCCCTCTAAGCATCCAGAGGCACAGTCTGTGACCCCCTAACAGTGTCCAGATGTCCCTCTAAGCATCCAGAGGCACAGTCTGTGACCCCCTAACAGTGTCCAGGTGTCCCTCTAAGCATCCAGAGGCACAGTTTGTGACCCCCTAACAGTGTCCAGGTGTCCCTCTAAGCATCCAGAGGCACAGTCTGTGACCCCCTAACAGTGTCCAGGTGTCCCTCTAAGCATCCAGAGGCACAGTTTGTGACCCCCTAACAGTGTCCAGGTGTCCCTCTAAGCATCCAGAGGCACAGTTTGTGACCCCCTAACAGTGTCCAGGTGTCCCTCTAAGCATCCAGAGGCACAGTTTGTGACCCCCGGACAGTGTCCAGATGTCCCTCTAAGCATCCAGAGGCACAGTTTGTGTGCTGATTCTGACCCCCTGATTTGAAGATAGAATGAATACTGTGTACTAGTAATGAAAGTAATGATAAAACTCTTTAAATGTGTATGATGATGATGAAAATCATGAAGATGATGAATTTTTAGCCTTGCATGATTGTACACAAAAAGGTGATGATGTTAACGATAATGTTAAAGGTTGTTGCTTTGTTTTGTTAATACAAATAGTCCATCTGCTTTAAATTGGATGAATAATTGTGCTGCATGAATCGGACAATGTATGGCTGCCATTGCCGCTGTCTCTCTCTTCCTTACTTCCTTACTCTCTTCTCTCTCTCTCTTTTCTCTTTCTCTCTCTGTCTTCCTTACTCTCTTCTCTCCTCTCTTTTCTCTTTCTCTCTCTGTCTTCCTTACTCTCTTCTCTCCTCTCTTTTCTCTTTCTCTCTCTGTCTTCCTTACTCTCTTCTCTCCTCTCTTTTCTCTTTCTCTCTCTGTCTTCCTTACTCTCTTCTCTCCTCTCTTTTCTCTTTCTCTCTCTGTCTTCCTTACTCTCTTCTCTCCTCTCTTTTCTCTTTCTCTCTCTGTCTTCCTTACTCTCTTCTCTCCTCTCTTTTCTCTTTCTCTCTCTGTCTTCCTTACTCTCTTCTCTCCTCTCTTTTCTCTTTCTTTCTCTGTCTTCCTTACTCTCTTCTCTCCTCTCTTTTCTCTTTCTCTCTCTGTCTTCCTTACTCTCTTCTCTCCTCTCTTTTCTCTTTCTCTCTCTGTCTTCCTTACTCTCTTCTCTCTCTCTCTCCTCTCTTTCTCTCTCTGTCTTCCTTACTCTCTTCTCTCTCTCTCTTTTCTCTTTCTCTCTCTGTCTTCCTTACTCTCTTCTCTCCTCTCTTTTCTCTTTCTCTCTCTGTCTTCCTTACTCTCTTCTCTCCTCTCTTTTCTCTTTCTCTCTCTGTCTTCCTTACTCTCTTCTCTCCTCTCTTTTCTCTTTCTCTCTCTGTCTTCTCTTACTCTCTTCTCTCCTCTCTTTTCTCTTTCTCTCTGTCTCTTCCTTACTCTCTTCTCTCCTCTCTTTTCTCTTTCTCTCTCTGTCTTCCTTACTCTCTTCTCTCCTCTCTTTTCTCTTTCTCTCTCTGTCTTCCTTACTCTCTTCTCTCCTCTCTTTTCTCTTTCTCTCTGTCTTCCTTACTCTCTTCTCTCCTCTCTTTTCTCTTTCTCTCTCTGTCTTCCTTACTCTCTTCTCTCCTCTCTTTTCTCTTTCTCTCTCTGTCTTCCTTACTCTCTTCTCTCCTCTCTTTTCTCTTTCTCTCTCTGTCTTCCTTACTCTCTTCTCTCTCTTACTCTCTTCTCTTTCTTTTCTCTCTCTCTCTCTCTCTCTTCTTCTTACTCTCTTCTCTCCTCTCTTTTCTCTTTCTCTCTCTGTCTTCCTTACTCTCTTCTCTCCTCTCTTTTCTCTTTCTCTCTCTGTCTTCCTTACTCTCTTCTCTCCTCTCTTTTCTCTTTCTCTCTCTGTCTTCCTTACTCTCTTCTCTCCTCTCTTTTCTCTTTCTCTCTCTGTCTTCCTTACTCTCTTCTCTCCTCTCTTTTCTCTTTCTCTCTCTGTCTTCCTTACTCTCTTCTCTCCTCTCTTTCTTTCTCTTTCTCTCTCTGTCTTCCTTACTCTCTTCTCTCCTCTCTTTTCTCTTTCTCTCTCTCTGTCTTCCTTACTCTCTTCTCTCCTCTCTTTTCTCTTTCTCTCTCTGTCTTCCTTACTCTCTTCTCTCCTCTCCTTTCTCTTTCTCTCTCTGTCTTCCTTACTCTCTTCTCTCCTCTCTTTTCTTTCTTTCTGTCTCCTTACTCTCTTCTCTCTTCTCTTTTCTCTTTCTCTTTTCTCTTTCTTCCTCTGTCTTCTCTTACTCTCTTCTCTCCTCTCTTTTCTCTTTCTTTCTCTGTCTTCCTTACTCTCTTCTCTCCTCTCTTTTCTCTTTCTCTCTCTGTCTTCCTTACTCTCTTCTCTCCTCTCTTTTCTCTTTCTCTCTCTGTCTTCCTTACTCTCTTCTCTCCTCTCTTTTCTCTTTCTCTCTCTGTCTTCCTTACTCTCTTCTCTCCTCTCTTTTCTCTTTCTCTCTCTGTCTTCCTTACTCTCTTCTCTCCTCTCTCTTTCTCTCTGTCTTCCTTACTCTCTTCTCTCCTCTCTTTTCTCTTTCTCTCTGTCTTCCAGTCCCTCTGTTTGTCTCCCCCTCCCCCACTCCCAACCTTTCGTTCCTTCCGTCTGAGTGACCCCAGTCACATTTGACTATTCTGTCACTTAAAACAGGAGATCTGCGGAAGAAACGCCTTGGGAGAAAAAAATAAGAAAAAATAAGAAAAACATAAACTATGTGTGTGACCCAGCCTGTCAGGGCCCGTTCAGCAGACACCCGATGTGATGCTGTGTCTGGCAGGAACTCCCTAAGCTACAGGAGGGGGCTCTCTATATGTTTAATTCACTCAGACTCTCCCGCCATTCCTTTCTCTATTTGTGTTTTCACGAAAACTTATCAATGAATAAGTTAACCAACTTTGGTTTTTTGGTGTTTTTTCAGATGTCCAGTGAAGCGATCGACAACATCACCACAGTCCAGTCTCTGACCAGAGAGTCTCACTTCTTCGACAAATACTGTGCACAGCTCAAAATACCTTATGTGTGAGTAAGAGAGACACAGAGAGAGAGAGAGAGGACTTAGAGAGAACGTCACTTCTTCGACAAATATAATGCGCAACTCAAAATACCCTGTGTGTGAGTAAGAGAGAGACAGAGAGAGACCTACAAACAGACAGATGGGGATCAGAACCTCATTTCTTTGACAAATACTGTGTAGAGTTCAAAGTACCTTATGTGTGAATAAGAGAGACACTGACAGACAGACAGACAGAGACACAGACAGAGTGTGAGAGAGAACCTCTCTTCTTTATTTTAGCAAAAGTCCCATGACGTCTGTTTATCTCGTGCATCATCACAGTTGTTTCCATACTAACATGTATTGTTCCTGTCAAGAACCAGAAGATTGTCCAGTTGTGTACATGCTTTAGCCAGCGCCTTTGCTTGCTCTGTCATCTTCTTCATCCACGATGGACGGATGGATTCATGAATGGATTAATTGGTCAATGGATTGTTTTGCCAGGAAGAACCTGAAGAATGCATTAGCCTACAACTCTTCCTTCATCTTCCTCATCCTCGATGGATGGATGTGTAAATGGATGGAAAGATTGATTGTTTGATTGATGCATTAGTTGATGGGTGGATTGATTGATGAATGGATTGATCGGTGGATTGATGGAGGGGTTATTGATGGATGGGTTGATTGTTTATGTTTTCTCAGGAAGAACCTGAAGAATGCCCAGGTCTATGCATTAGCCTACGCCTTTTCCAGCTCTATCATCTTCTTCATCTACGCCGGCAGCTTTCGCTTCGGTGCCTACCTGGTGGGGGAGGGGGAGATGGACGCTGAAGAAGTCTACAGGTAAAACACTAAAGTAACTTTGTGTCTTTTGCCGGTGGGCTCTGCAGTCATGAAAAACGGACTGGTACACCCATGGGGACATTTTGCAAGGACTCCTCTGCATCGTATCCGATGGTCACCAACGGGAGTAGCTATGTGCCTCTGTATACTTCATGGAATGTTCTGTGTGTGCCTGCTCCTAAATAACACAACAGGGACTTCCAGGGCTGGAGCAGGGATGCTCTCGTGTTGATAGGGTTGGCATGGCTGGTGCATCTCTGGATCCCATCAGCACCTTTGGGTGTTTTCTTTTTCGGATTATGAAAGAGTTGATTTGAATTGGCCAAAAATATACTTTAAAAGAAAGAAGGAAAGACAAAAGAATAATTATATAAGTGTATTTTGATTCTGACAATCAATCATAAAGTGACAGACTTATTGATTGGTCGCTTTCTTCAATCATGAACCAACAGGCTCTATGATTGGTTACCTCCTTCATCATGAACTAACAGGCTTTTTGATTGGCCATTTTATTTTGATCATGAACAGGCTTTTTGATTGGTCATTTTATGTTGATCATGAACTAACAGTTATTTTGATTATGAACTAACAGGCTTTTTGATTGGCCATTTTATTTTGATCATGAACAGGCTTTTTGATTTGTCATTTTATTTTGATCATGAACTAACAGTTATTTTGATCATGAACTAACTGACAGGCTTTTTGATTGGCCATTTTATTTTGATCATGAACTGACAGGCGTTTTGATTGGTCATTTTATTTTGGTTATGAAATAACACTACAAACAGGCATTTTGATTGGTCGCTTTATTTTCATCAGTAATTAACAGTCTGTGATTGGCTGCTGAAAGTGTAACAGTGTTTATGATTGGCTGCAGGGTGTTCATGGCGATGACCTTGGCGGGTCAGACGGTGGGTCAGACATCGTCGTTTTTGCCAGACTACAGCAAGGGACGACTGGCGGCGGCCTACATCTTCAGGATGATGAGAGTGACGCCCTTGATTGACAACTTCAGCACTGCTGGAATTAACAAGGTGAGTGAGAGGGGGAGGGGTAAGGGGGGGGGGGGGGGATAGCCTACATCTTCAGGATGATGAGGGTGACGCCCTTGATTGACAACTTCAGCACTGCTGGAATTAACAAGGTGAGTGAGAGGGGGAGGGGTCAGGGGGGGGGGGGGGATAGTCCTACATCTTCAGGATGATGAGGGTGACGCCCTTGATTGACAACTTCAGCACTGCTGGAATTAACAAGGTGAGTGAGAGGGGGAGGGGTCAGGGGGGGGGGGATAGTCTACATCTTCAGGATGATGAGAGTGATGCCCTTGATTGACAACTTCAGCACTGCTGGAATTAACAAGGTGAGTGAGAGGGGTTCAGCACTGGGTTAAGGGGGGGGGGGATAGTCTACATCTTCAGGATGATGAGAGTGATGCCCTTGATTGACAACTTCAGCACTGCTGGAATTAACAAGGTGAGTGAGAGGGGGAGGGGTCAGGGGGGGGGATAGTCTACATCTTCAGGATGATGAGAGTGACGCCCTTGATTGACAACTTCAGCACTGCTGGAATTAACAAGGTGAGTGAGAGGGGGAGGGGTAAGGGGGGGGGGGGATAGTCTACATCTTCAGGATGATGAGAGTGATGCCCTTGATTGACAACTTCAGCACTGCTGGAATTAACAAGGTGAGTGAGAGGGGGAGGGGTAAGGGGGGGGGGGGATAGTCTACATCTTCAGGATGATGAGAGTGACGCCCTTGATTGACAACTTCAGCACTGCTGGAATTAACAAGGTGAGTGAGAGGGGGAGGGGTAAGGGGGGGGGGGGGATAGTCTACATCTTCAGGATGATGAGAGTGACGCCCTTGATTGACAACTTCAGCACTGCTGGAATTAACAAGGTGAGTGAGAGGGGGAGGGGTAAGGGGGGGGGGGGATAGTCTACATCTTCAGGATGATGAGAGTGACGCCCTTGATTGACAACTTCAGCACTGCTGGAATTAACAAGGTGAGTGAGAGGGGGAGGGGTAAGGGGGGGGGGGGTAGCCTACATCTTCAGGATGATGAGAGTGACGCCCTTGATTAACAAGTGGGGTGGGGGTGGGTATGTATGAGTGGGTGTAATAGTTTTTTTATTTTAATCTTTGTAAAGCGCTGTGAGGGCCCATGGCAAAAAAAGTCTATCGAACAGCGCAATATGTTTCATTTATTATTATTATTATTATTAATTTCGGCCAAATTGGGTGATGAATTTATTTGTTATATATTTTACTGTGTTTCAGGATGTGAAGGGGTCCATAGAACTTCAGAAGGTTCAGTTCCACTACCCCACCCGGCCACAGATCCAGATAAGAGAATTGCTGTAAACTTATGTTATGATAGTAATCTATAATGATGTTTTTATTATTTCAGGATGTGAAGGGGTCCATAGAACTTCAGAAGGTTCAGTTCCACTACTCCACCCGGCCACAGATCCAGGTGCTGAAGGGGATCTCTCTGCAGATCTCCGTGGGACAAACGGCAGCTCTGGTTGGGATCAGCGGCTGTGGAAAATCCACGATTATCTCCCTTCTGCAGCGATATTACGACCCTGTAGAGGGCAGTCTGGTGCGTTGTGTTATGGTCGATTCATCTGTTCGCTGCCATGCAAGACAAGGCTGTACTGTACTTGTTCTTTGTTGTTGGCGAGATGTAGACAAGCCTGTACTGTACTTGTTCTTTGTTGTTGGCGAGCTGTAGACAAGCCTGTACTGTACTTGTTCTTTGTTGTTGGCGAGATGTAGACAAGCCTGTACTGTACTTGTTCTTTGTTGTTGGCGAGATGTAGACAAGGCCTGTACTGTACTTGTTCTTTGTTGTTGGCGAGATGTAGACAAGCCTGCACTGCACTTGTTCTTTGTTGTTGGCGAGATGTAGACAAGCCTGTACTGTACTTGTTCTTTGTTGTTGGCGAGATGTAGACAAGACTCATCACCTGAACTGCACTGCACTTGTTCTTTGTTGTTGGCGAGATGTAGACAAGCCTGTACTGCACTTGTTCTTTGTTGTTGGCGAGATGTAGACAAGCCTGCACTGCACTTGTTCTTTGTTGTTGGCGAGATGTAGACAAGCCTGTACTGTACTTGTTCTTTGTTGTTGGCGAGATGTAGACAAGCCTGTACTGCACTTGTTCTTTTCCAACATTAAAAAAGATGTTTGTTCGTTCTGCGTAAATTAAATCGAAGGTACAAGGTCCTTTAAAGTAAGTACAGAATTATTTCCTTCTCTTTTTTTTTACTTTCAGTGATAATCCCTTGTCTTTTTCCTTTATTTTGATAGCAGTTTCACTGTCAAGTCACCTGTATGCAGCCCTGAAAGTGGCGAGTAAAAACTTTTTTTGGCGAGTTTATAATTCACTTCACCCACCAAATGCAGAGTGGGCAAAAAACGATGTTCTTTCTAGCGCGAGATTCCTTTCCCAATCCATGTTTTCCCATGAAGCCTGTATTGTGCTTGTTCCATTCACCGGAAATACGATACGCAATTTGCGTGCTTGCCATCCAGTGCATGTTCGAAATGAAACGTTCTTCGGCTTCAACTTCAAGTTCAAAGGCATCGCAGCCTTCACCCAAAAAGGGTAAGAGTGAAACAAACTTCTCTACCAAAATGGAAGAAAGAATTTTCGTGGCTTCTCTTCGACGACAAGGCCAACAAAATGAAGTGTTCAATCTGTTCTCGAAACTCGTCACAGATTGTCAAAACGGATTTTGCGACAGGGACAGACCATTTGGGAAGTTCAGTTTAACGTCGCGTATCGGCTTTCGTAACCAGGGTATAAACAAAAATTTATGTTCCTGAATCACTGTCTTAGCCAAAAGGTCGAGAAGCGATAAGAATATGCGATACAGACAATTTCAAGAAAGAAACTCTTAAATACTATGAAAGGATGTAGCAGTTTGTGGTCTGAAAAAGGAGAGTGAACAAGCCTGGTTCAAGTATAGACCTGTGGAAAGGGAAGGCAGGGAAACAAAGGGAGAACACTGTTTATTCTACGTTCCATCCTGAGCGTCGTCAGCTAAGAACCAATACTCTGTAACTGCACCATCAAAAGAAATAAGTCCTCTATTTATTATTTCATCATAATTTGTCCATTTTTATTGTCAGTTGGTGGATGGAGTTGATGTAAGGGACTACAACATCGGTGTTCTACGATCCATGCTGAGCGTCGTCAGCCAAGAACCGATACTCTTCGACTGCACCATCAAGGAGAATATCGTCTACGGCCTGCAGAGTGACCTGCCCATGGCTGACATCATCGACGCGTGTAAGACGTCCAACATCCACGAGTTTATCGCTTCATTGCCGCAGGTATGTGGAGTAATGTGTTGTGACAGTTTATCTCTTCATTGCCGCAGGTATGTGGAGTAATGTGTTGTGACAGTTTATCGCTTCATTGCCGCAGGTATGTGGAGTAATGTGTTGTGACAGTTTATCGCTTCATTGCCGCAGGTATGTGGAGTAATGTGTTGTGACAGTTTATCGCTTCATTGCCACAGGTATGTGGAGTAATGTGTTGTGACAGTTTATCGCTTCATTGCCGCAGGTATGTGGAGTAATGTGTTGTGACAGTTTATCGCTTCATTGCCGCAGGTGTATGTGGAGTAATGTGTTGTGATAGTTTATCGCTTCATTGCCGCAGGTATGTGGAGTAATGTGTTGTGATAGTTTATCGCTTCTTTGCCGCAGTTATCTGGAGTAATGTGTTGTGACAGTTTATCGCTTCATTGCCGCAGGTATGTGGAGTCATGTGTTGTGACAGTTTATCGCTTCATTGCCACAGGTATGTGGAGTAATGTGTTGTGACAGTTTATCTAGATCATTGCCGCAGGTATGTGGAGTAATGTGTTGTGACAGTTTATCGCTTCATTGCCGCAGGTATGTGGAGTAATGTGTTGTGACAGTTTATCGCTTCATTGCCGCAGGTATGTGGAGTAATGTGTTGTGACAGTTTATCGCTTCATTGCCGCAGGTATGTGGAGTAATGTGTTGTGACAGTTTATCGCTTCATTGCCGCAGGTATGTGGAGTCATGTGTTGTGACAGTTTATTGCTTCATTGCCGCAGGTGTATGTGGAGTAATGTGTTGTGATAGTTTATCTCTTCATTGCCACAGGTATGTGGAGTAATGTGTTGTGACAGTTTATCGCTTCATTGCCGCAGGTATGTGGAGTAATGTGTTGTGACAGTTTATCGCTTCATTGCCGCAGGTATGTGGAGTAATGTGTTGTGACAGTTTATCGCTTCATTGCCGCAGGTATGTGGAGTAATGTGTTGACAGTTTATCGCTTCATTGCCGCAGGTATGTGGAGTAATGTGTTGTGACAGTTTATCGCTTCATTGCCGCAGGTATGTGGAGTAATGTGTTGTGACAGTTTATCGCTTCATTGCCGCAGGTATGTGGAGTAATGTGTTGTGACAGTTTATCGCTTCATTGCCGCAGGTGTATGTGGAGTAATGTGTTGTGATAGTTTATCGCTTCATTGCCGCAGGTATGTGGAGTAATGTGTTGTGATAGTTTATCGCTTCTTTGCCGCAGTTATGTGGAGTAATGTGTTGTGACAGTTTATCGCTTCATTGCCGCAGGTATGTGGAGTCATGTGTTGTGACAGTTTATCGCTTCATTGCCACAGGTATGTGGAGTAATGTGTTGACAGTATATCACTTCATTGCCGCAGGTATGTGGAGTAATGTGTTGTGACAGTTTATCGCTTCATTGCCGCAGGTATGTGGAGTAATGTGTTGTGACAGTTTATCGCTTCATTGCCGCAGGTATGTGGAGTAATGTGTTGTGACAGTTTATCGCTTCATTGCCGCAGGTATGTGGAGTAATGTGTTGTGACAGTTTATCGCTTCATTGCCGCAGGTATGTGGAGTAATGTGTTGTGACAGTTTATTGCTTCATTGCCGCAGGTGTATGTGGAGTAATGTGTTGTGATAGTTTATTGCTTCATTGCCGCAGGTATGTGGAGTAATGTGTTGTGACAGTTTATCGCTTCATTGCCGCAGGTATGTGGAGTAATGTGTTGTGACAGTTTATCGCTTCATTGCCGCAGGTATGTGGAGTAATGTGTTGTGACAGTTTATCGCTTCATTGCCACAGGTATGTGGAGTAATGTGTTGACAGTTTATCGCTTCATTGCCGCAGGTATGTGGAGTAATGTGTTGTGACAGTTTATCGCTTCATTGCCACAGGTATGTGGAGTAATGTGTTGTGACAGTTTATCGCTTCATTGCCACAGGTATGTGGAGTAATGTGTTGTGATAGTTTATCGCTTCATTGCCGCAGGTATGTGGAGTCATGTGTTGTGACAGTTTATCTCTTCATTGCCGCAGGTATGTGGAGTAATGTGTTGTGATTGTGCTTGTGACGAGGGAATGAGCTAAAGGTGAATGTGTTGTGACAGTTTATCGCTGCATTGACGCAGGTATGTGGAGTAATGTGTTGTTACAGTTTATCGCTTCATTGCCACAGGTATGTGAAGTAATGTGTTGACAGTTTATCGCTTCATTGCCGCAGGTATGTGGAGTAATGTGTTGTGACAGTTTATCGCTTCATTGCCGCAGGTATGTGGAGTAATGTGTTGTGACAGTTTATCGCTTCATTGCCACAGGTATGTGGAGTAATGTGTTGTGACAGTTTATCTCTTCATTGCCACAGGTATGTGGAGTATTGTGTTGTGACAGTTTATCGCTTCATTGCCACAGGTATGTGGAGTAATGTGTTGTGACAGTTTATCGCTTCATTGCCGCAGGTATGTGGAGTAATGTGTTGTGACAGTTTATCGCTTCATTGCCTCAGGTATGTGGAGTAATGTGTTGTGATAGTTTATCGCTTCATTGCCGCAGGTATGTGGAGTAATGTGTTGTGACAGTTTATCGCTTCATTGCCGCAGGTATGGGGGGTAATGTGTTGTGACAGTTTATCGCTTCATTGCCGCAGGTATGTGGAGTAATGTGTTGTGATAGTTTATCGCTTCATTGCCGCAGGTATGTGGAGTAATGTGTTGTGACAGTTTATCGCTTCATTGCCGCAGGTATGTGGAGTAATGTGTTGTGATAGTTTATCGCTTCATTGCCGCAGGTATGGGGAGTAATGTGTTGTGACAGTTTATCGCTTCATTGCCGCAGGTATGTGGAGTAATGTGTTGTGACAGTTTATCGCTTCATTGCCGCAGGTGTATGTGGAGTAATGTGTTGTGATAGTTTATCGCTTCATTGCCGCAGGTATATGTGAGTAATGTGTTGTGATAGTTTATCGCTTCATTGCCGCAGGTATGTGGAGTAATGTGTTGTGACAGTTTATCGCTTCATTGCCGCAGGTATGTGGAGTAATGTGTTGTGACAGTTTATCGCTTCATTGCCGCAGGTATGTGGAGTAATGTGTTGTGACAGTTTATCGCTTCATTGCCGCAGGTATGTGGAGTAATGTGTTGTGACAGTTTATCTCTTCATTGCCACAGGTATGTGGAGTAATGTGTTGTGACAGTTTATCGCTTCATTGCCACAGGTATGTGGAGTAATGTGTTGTGACAGTTTATCGCTTCATTGCCGCAGGTATGTGGAGTAATGTGTTGTGATAGTTTATCGCTTCATTGCCGCAGGTATGTGGAGTAATGTGTTGTGACAGTTTATCGCTTCATTGCCGCAGGTATGTGGAGTCATGTGTTGTGACAGTTTATTGCTTCATTGCCGCAGGTGTATGTGGAGTAATGTGTTGTGATAGTTTATCTCTTCATTGCCACAGGTATGTGGAGTAATGTGTTGTGACAGTTTATCGCTTCATTGCCACAGGTATGTGGAGTAATGTGTTGACAGTATATCACTTCATTGCCGCAGGTATGTGGAGTAATGTGTTGTGACAGTTTATCGCTTCATTGCCGCAGGTATGTGGAGTAATGTGTTGTGACAGTTTATCGCTTCATTGCCGCAGGTATGTGGAGTAATGTGTTGTGACAGTTTATCGCTTCATTGCCGCAGGTATGTGGAGTAATGTGTTGTGACAGTTTATCGCTTCATTGCCGCAGGTATGTGGAGTAATGTGTTGTGACAGTTTATCGCTTCATTGCCGCAGGTGTATGTGGAGTAATGTGTTGTGATAGTTTATCGCTTCATTGCCGCAGGTATGTGGAGTAATGTGTTGTGATAGTTTATCGCTTCTTTGCCGCAGTTATGTGGAGTAATGTGTTGTGACAGTTTATCGCTTCATTGCCGCAGGTATGTGGAGTCATGTGTTGTGACAGTTTATCGCTTCATTGCCACAGGTATGTGGAGTAATGTGTTGACAGTTTATCGCTTCATTGCCGCAGGTATGTGGAGTAATGTGTTGTGACAGTTTATCGCTTCATTGCCGCAGGTATGTGGAGTAATGTGTTGTGACAGTTTATCGCTTCATTGCCGCAGGTATGTGGAGTAATGTGTTGTGACAGTTTATCGCTTCATTGCCGCAGGTATGTGGAGTAATGTGTTGTGACAGTTTATCGCTTCATTGCCGCAGGTATGTGGAGTAATGTGTTGTGACAGTTTATCGCTTCATTGCCGCAGGTATGTGGAGTAATGTGTTGTGACAGTTTATCGCTTCATTGCCGCAGGTATGTGGAGTAATGTGTTGTGATAGTTTATCGCTTCTTTGCCGCAGTTATGTGGAGTAATGTGTTGTGACAGTTTATCGCTTCATTGCCGCAGGTATGTGGAGTAATGTGTTGTGACAGTTTATCGCTTCATTGCCACAGGTATGTGGAGTAATGTGTTGTGACAGTTTATCACTTCATTGCCGCAGGTATGTGGAGTAATGTGTTGTGACAGTTTATCGCTTCATTGCCGCAGGTATGTGGAGTAATGTGTTGTGACAGTTTATCGCTTCATTGCCACAGGTATGTGGAGTAATGTGTTGTGACAGTTTATCGCTTCATTGCCGCAGGTATGTGGAGTAATGTGTTGTGACAGTTTATCGCTTCATTGCCGCAGGTATGGGGGGTAATGTGTTGTGACAGTTTATCGCTTCATTGCCGCAGGTATGTGGAGTAATGTGTTGTGACAGTTTATCGCTTCATTGCCGCAGGTATGTGGAGTAATGTGTTGTGACAGTTTATCGCTTCATTGCCGCAGGTATGTGGAGTAATGTGTTGTGACAGTTTATCGCTTCATTGCCGCAGGTATGTGGAGTAATGTGTTGTGACAGTTTATCGCTTCATTGCCACAGGTATGTGGAGTAATGTGTTGTGACAGTTTATCGCTTCATTGCCGCAGGTGTATGTGGAGTAATGTGTTGTGATAGTTTATCGCTTCATTGCCGCAGGTATGTGGAGTCATGTGTTGTGACAGTTTATCGCTTCATTGCCGCAGGTATGTGGAGTAATGTGTTGTGACAGTTTATCGCTTCATTGCCGCAGGTATGTGGAGTAATGTGTTGTGACAGTTTATCGCTTCATTGCCGCAGGTATGTGGAGTAATGTGTTGTGACAGTTTATCGCTTCATTGCCGCAGGTATGTGGAGTAATGTGTTGTGACAGTTTATCGCTTCATTGCCACAGGTATGTGGAGTAATGTGTTGTGACAGTTTATCGCTTCATTGCCGCAGGTATGTGGAGTAATGTGTTGTGACAGTTTATCTCTTCATTGCCGCAGGTATGTGGAGTAATGTGTTGTGATTGTGCTTGTGACGAGGGAATGAGCTAAAGGTGAATGTGTTGTGACAGTTTATCGCTGCATTGACGCAGGTATGTGGAGTAATGTGTTGTTACAGTTTATCGCTTCATTGCCACAGGTATGTGGAGTAATGTGTTGACAGTTTATCGCTTCATTGCCACAGGTATGTGGAGTAATGTGTTGTGATAGTTTATCGCTTCATTGCCGCAGGTATGTGGAGTAATGTGTTGTGACAGTTTATCGCTTCATTGCCGCAGGTATGTGGAGTAATGTGTTGTGACAGTTTATCGCTTCATTGCCGCAGGTATGTGGAGTAATGTGTTGTGACAGTTTATCGCTTCATTGCTGCAGGTGTATGTGGAGTAATGTGTTGTGATAGTTTATCGCTTCATTGCCGCAGGTATGTGGAGTAATGTGTTGTGACAGTTTATCGCTTCATTGCCGCAGGTATGTGGAGTAATGTGTTGTGACAGTTTATCGCTTCATTGCCGCAGGTATGTGGAGTAATGTGTTGTGACAGTTTATCGCTTCATTGCCGCAGGTATGTGGAGTAATGTGTTGTGACAGTTTATCTCTTCATTGCCACAGGTATGTGGAGTAATGTGTTGTGACAGTTTATCGCTTCATTGCCACAGGTATGTGGAGTAATGTGTTGTGACAGTTTATCGCTTCATTGCCGCAGGTATGTGGAGTAATGTGTTGTGACAGTTTATCGCTTCATTGCCACAGGTATGTGGAGTAATGTGTTGTGACAGTTTATCACTTCATTGCCGCAGGTATGTGGAGTAATGTGTTGTGACAGTTTATCGCTTCATTGCCGCAGGTATGTGGAGTAATGTGTTGTGACAGTTTATCTCTTCATTGCCGCAGGTATGTGGAGTAATGTGTTGTGATTGTGCTTGTGACGAGGGAATGAGCTAAAGGTGAATGTGTTGTGACAGTTTATCGCTGCATTGACGCAGGTATGTGGAGTAATGTGTTGTTACAGTTTATCGCTTCATTGCCACAGGTATGTGAAGTAATGTGTTGACAGTTTATCGCTTCATTGCCGCAGGTATGTGGAGTAATGTGTTGTGACAGTTTATCGCTTCATTGCCGCAGGTATGTGGAGTAATGTGTTGTGACAGTTTATCTCTTCATTGCCACAGGTATGTGGAGTATTGTGTTGTGACAGTTTATCGCTTCATTGCCACAGGTATGTGGAGTAATGTGTTGTGACAGTTTATCGCTTCATTGCCGCAGGTATGTGGAGTAATGTGTTGTGACAGTTTATCGCTTCATTGCCTCAGGTATGTGGAGTAATGTGTTGTGACAGTTTATCGCTTCATTGCCGCAGGTATGTGGAGTAATGTGTTGTGACAGTTTATCGCTTCATTGCCGCAGGTATGTGGAGTAATGTGTTGTGACAGTTTATCGCTTCATTGCCGCAGGTATGTGGAGTAATGTGTTGTGACAGTTTATCGCTTCATTGCCGCAGGTGTATGTGGAGTAATGTGTTGTGATAGTTTATCGCTTCATTGCCGCAGGTATGTGGAGTCATGTGTTGTGACAGTTTATCGCTTCATTGCCGCAGGTATGTGGAGTAATGTGTTGTGACAGTTTATCGCTTCATTGCCGCAGGTATGTGGAGTAATGTGTTGTGACAGTTTATCGCTTCATTGCCGCAGGTATGTGGAGTAATGTGTTGTGACAGTTTATCGCTTCATTGCCGCAGGTATGTGGAGTAATGTGTTGTGACAGTTTATCGCTTCATTGCCACAGGTATGTGGAGTAATGTGTTGTGACAGTTTATCGCTTCATTGCCGCAGGTATGTGGAGTAATGTGTTGTGACAGTTTATCTCTTCATTGCCGCAGGTATGTGGAGTAATGTGTTGTGATTGTGCTTGTGACGAGGGAATGAGCTAAAGGTGAATGTGTTGTGACAGTTTATCGCTGCATTGACGCAGGTATGTGGAGTAATGTGTTGTTACAGTTTATCGCTTCATTGCCACAGGTATGTGAAGTAATGTGTTGACAGTTTATCGCTTCATTGCCGCAGGTATGTGGAGTAATGTGTTGTGACAGTTTATCGCTTCATTGCCGCAGGTATGTGGAGTAATGTGTTGTGACAGTTTATCTCTTCATTGCCACAGGTATGTGGAGTAATGTGTTGTGACAGTTTATCGCTTCATTGCCACAGGTATGTGGAGTAATGTGTTGTGACAGTTTATCGCTTCATTGCCGCAGGTATGTGGAGTAATGTGTTGTGATAGTTTATCGCTTCATTGCCTCAGGTATGTGGAGTAATGTGTTGTGATAGTTTATCGCTTCATTGCCGCAGGTATGTGGAGTAATGTGTTGTGACAGTTTATCGCTTCATTGCCGCAGGTATGGGGAGTAATGTGTTGTGACAGTTTATCGCTTCATTGCCGCAGGTATGTGGAGTAATGTGTTGTGATAGTTTATCGCTTCATTGCCGCAGGTATGTGGAGTAATGTGTTGTGATAGTTTATCGCTTCATTGCCGCAGGTATGTGGAGTAATGTGTTGTGATAGTTTATCGCTTCATTGCCGCAGGTATGGGGAGTAATGTGTTGTGACAGTTTATCGCTTCATTGCCGCAGGTATGTGGAGTAATGTGTTGTGACAGTTTATCGCTTCATTGCCGCAGGTGTATGTGGAGTAATGTGTTGTGATAGTTTATCGCTTCATTGCCGCAGGTATGTGGAGTAATGTGTTGTGACAGTTTATCGCTTCATTGCCGCAGGTATGTGGAGTAATGTGTTGTGACAGTTTATCGCTTCATTGCCACAGGTATGTGGAGTAATGTGTTGTGACAGTTTATCGCTTCATTGCCGCAGGTATGTGGAGTAATGTGTTGTGACAGTTTATCTCTTCATTGCCACAGGTATGTGGAGTAATGTGTTGTGACAGTTTATCGCTTCATTGCCACAGGTATGTGGAGTAATGTGTTGTGACAGTTTATCGCTTCATTGCCGCAGGTATGTGGAGTAATGTGTTGTGACAGTTTATCGCTTCATTGCCACAGGTATGTGGAGTAATGTGTTGTGACAGTTTATCACTTCATTGCCGCAGGTATGTGGAGTAATGTGTTGTGACAGTTTATCTCTTCATTGCCGCAGGTATGTGGAGTAATGTGTTGTGACAGTTGTGCTTGTGACGAGGGAATGAGCTAAAGGTGAATGTGTTGTGACAGTTTATCGCTGCATTGACGCAGGTATGTGGAGTAATGTGTTGTTACAGTTTATCGCTTCATTGCCACAGGTATGTGGAGTAATGTGTTGTGATAGTTTATCGCTTCATTGCCGCAGGTATGTGGAGTAATGTGTTGTGATAGTTTATCGCTTCATTGCCGCAGGTATGTGGAGTAATGTGTTGTGACAGTTTATCGCTTCATTGCCGCAGGTATGTGGAGTAATGTGTTGTGACAGTTTATCGCTTCATTGCTGCAGGTGTATGTGGAGTAATGTGTTGTGATAGTTTATCGCTTCATTGCCGCAGGTATGTGGAGTAATGTGTTGTGACAGTTTATCGCTTCATTGCCGCAGGTATGTGGAGTAATGTGTTGTGACAGTTTATCGCTTCATTGCCGCAGGTATGTGGAGTAATGTGTTGTGACAGTTTATCGCTTCATTGCCGCAGGTATGTGGAGTAATGTGTTGTGACAGTTTATCTCTTCATTGCCACAGGTATGTGGAGTAATGTGTTGTGACAGTTTATCGCTTCATTGCCACAGGTATGTGGAGTAATGTGTTGTGACAGTTTATCGCTTCATTGCCGCAGGTATGTGGAGTAATGTGTTGTGACAGTTTATCGCTTCATTGCCACAGGTATGTGGAGTAATGTGTTGTGACAGTTTATCACTTCATTGCCGCAGGTATGTGGAGTAATGTGTTGTGACAGTTTATCTCTTCATTGCCGCAGGTATGTGGAGTAATGTGTTGTGACAGTTTATCGCTTCATTGCCGCAGGTATGTGGAGTAATGTGTTGTGATTGTGCTTGTGACGAGGGAATGAGCTAAAGGTGAATGTGTTGTGACAGTTTATCGCTGCATTGACGCAGGTATGTGGAGTAATGTGTTGTTACAGTTTATCGCTTCATTGCCACAGGTATGTGAAGTAATGTGTTGACAGTTTATCGCTTCATTGCCGCAGGTATGTGGAGTAATGTGTTGTGACAGTTTATCGCTTCATTGCCGCAGGTATGTGGAGTAATGTGTTGTGACAGTTTATCTCTTCATTGCCACAGGTATGTGGAGTATTGTGTTGTGACAGTTTATCGCTTCATTGCCACAGGTATGTGGAGTAATGTGTTGTGACAGTTTATCGCTTCATTGCCGCAGGTATGTGGAGTAATGTGTTGTGACAGTTTATCGCTTCATTGCCACAGGTATGTGGAGTAATGTGTTGTGACAGTTTATCGCTTCATTGCCGCAGGTATGTGGAGTAATGTGTTGTGACAGTTTATCGCTTCATTGCCGCAGGTATGTGGAGTAATGTGTTGTGACAGTTTATCGCTTCATTGCCACAGGTATGTGGAGTAATGTGTTGTGACAGTTTATCGCTTCATTGCCACAGGTATGTGAAGTAATGTGTTGTGACAGTTTATCGCTTCATTGCCACAGGTATGTGGAGTAATGTGTTGTGATAGTTTATCGCTTCATTGCCGCAGGTATGTGGAGTAATGTGTTGTGACAGTTTATCGCTTCATTGCCGCAGGTGTATGTGGAGTAATGTGTTGTGATAGTTTATCGCTTCATTGCCGCAGGTATGTGGAGTAATGTGTTGTGACAGTTTATCTCTTCATTGCCACAGGTATGTGGAGTAATGTGTTGTGACAGTTTATCGCTTCATTGCCACAGGTATGTGGAGTAATGTGTTGTGACAGTTTATCGCTTCATTGCCGCAGGTATGTGGAGTAATGTGTTGTGACAGTTTATCGCTTCATTGCCGCAGGTATGTGGAGTAATGTGTTGTGACAGTTTATCGCTTCATTGCCACAGGTATATGGAGTAATGTGTTGTGACAGTTTATCACTTCATTGCCGCAGGTATGTGGAGTAATGTGTTGTGACAGTTTATCGCTTCATTGCCGCAGGTATGTGGAGTAATGTGTTGTGACAGTTTATCGCTTCATTGCCGCAGGTATGTGGAGTAATGTGTTGTGACAGTTTATCACTTCATTGCCGCAGGTATGTGGAGTAATGTGTTGTGACAGTTTATCTCTTCATTGCCGCAGGTATGTGGAGTAATGTGTTGTGATTGTGCTTGTGACGAGGGAATGAGCTAAAGGTGAAGTCTGTTGCAGAAGACTTTTAAAGTGTTAAATATTCAATGAGAAAATTTTCCTTTAGCCCACTTCTCTAGGGTGTGGGAGGTGAGCAACTTTTCCGGCCCCTTTTCATCTAATAGATTTATATTTTTGCCCTGGTTCTGGCTCGTATGATTGAATGAAATACAAGTGGTAGATTTCCTCTAAAATGACAGACAGAGAGAAGCAGATTTTTGCATGAAAATTACAAAACTTCCACTCTCATCAGTCTGACTTTTAGGCAAAATGTAAACAGTTTTTAATAGATAAACAAAAAAACTCAAGAAATTGTGCAACATTTTATGGTGACTTCTGGTCAAACTTGTTCAGTGCAAATGTGAAAATTACCTCAATATGAATGGCGTCTTTCCTGAGGCCGAGTCTGTTGGTCTGGTCTACCCTGGAATCAGTTCTCGGCTGCCGTGTAGATTTTAGCCATACACCGATTTTACATTTCGGCTTAGACTGTTGATTGAATTTTAGGAAACAATATAGATTTATCCCTTTGATGCTTTAGGCTGCAGTGTCACTGCTATTAGTTTTCGTTTGAGGTTAAATTTGATTTTATAAGGCTGTTTGCACATTAACGCGCAACTTCCTTACGGACACCCACCCTAACCCCCTAAAAACAATCTGGAAGTACGAACTATGAAGGAGTGTGCGGAGGACACATGCAAACCCATCTGCATATCCCACCCGCTTATTTCTTCCTTTCTTTTCATTTATTTTGATGTGGTAAGATTTAACGTCGCGACAGCCCTGACATGGCCTTGGTTGTCGACGGGGGCTACCTTTTTAATCTGAATATTTTCCTTTATTTTGACGTGGTAAGATTTAACGTTGCGACAATCCTGACATGGCCTTAGTTGTCGACGGGGGCTACCTTTTTAATCTGAATATTTTCCTTTATTTTGACGTGGTAAGATTTAACGTTGCGACAACCCTGACATGACTTAGTTGTCGATGGGGGCTACCTTTTTAATCTGAATATTTTCCTTTATTTTGACGTGGTAAGATTTAACGTTGCGACAGCCCTGACATGGCCTTAGCTGTCGACGGGGGTTACCTTTTTAATCTGAATATTTTCCTTTATTTTGATGTGGTAAGATTTAGCGTTGCGACAGCCCTAACATGGCCTTAGCTGTCGACGGGGAGTACCTTTTAATGTGAATATTTTACTTTATTTGCGGATTGCAGATGAGTTTCTGTTGCCCTTAATTATGTGCACAAAGCCCTGTGCTTTCTGAGCTGAATCAGAGAGAAAGCGCTATGGCCTTTTTTTTCCTCTCTCAGGGCTACGATACTCCTGTCGGAGGTAAAGGGACACAACTGTCAGGGGGTCAAAAGCAGCGGGTGGCCATCGCACGAGCCATCGTCAGGAATCCCAGAATCCTTTTGCTGGATGAGGCCACTTCCGCCTTAGACACAGAGAATGAAAAGGTGGGTTTGTGGGAGAGTGTGCGCATGAGAGAGAGATGGAGCAAAACGATGTAGAATTCCTTTGTTGCTTTAAGCACAGAATGTGAAAAAGGTGGGTTTGTGGGAGAGTGTGCGCATGAGAGAGTGATGGAGCAAAACGATGTAGAATTCCTTTGTTGTTTTAAGCACAAGGTGGGTTTGTGGGAGAGTGTGCGCATGAGAGAGTGATGGAGCAAAACGATGTAGAATTCCTTTGTTGCTTTAAGCACAGAATGTGAAAAAGGTGGGTTTGTGGGAGAGTGTGCGCATGAGAGAGAGATGGAGCAAAACGATGTAGAATTCCTTTGTTGCTTTAAGCACAAGGTGGGTTTGTGGGAGAGTGTGCGCATGAGAGAGAGATGGAGCAAAACGATGTAGAATTCCTTTGTTGCTTTAAGCACAAGGTGGGTTTGTGGGAGAGTGTGCGCATGAGAGAGTGATGGAGCAAAACGATGTAGAATTCCTTTGTTGCTTTAAGCACAAGGTGGGTTTGTGGGAGAGTGTGCGCATGAGAGAGTGATGGAGCAAAACGATGTAGAATTCCTTTGTTGCTTTAAGCACAGAATGTGAAAAAGGTGGGTTTGTGGGAGAGTGTGCGCATGAGAGAGAGATGGAGCAAAACGATGTAGAATTCCTTTGTTGCTTTAAGCACAGAATGTGAAAAAGGTGGGTTTGTGGGAGAGTGTGCTCATGAGAGAGAGATGGAGCAAAACGATGTAGAATTCCTTTGTTGCTTTAAGCACAGAATGTGAAAAAGGTGGGTTTGTGGGAGAGTGTGCATGAGAGAGATGATGGAGCAAAACGATGTAGAATTCCTTTGTTGCTTTAAGCACAAGGTGGGTTTGTGGGAGAGTGTGCGCATGAGAGAGAGATGGAGCAAAACGATGTAGAATTCCTTTGTTGCTTTAAGCACAGAATGTGAAAAAGGTGGGTTTGTGGGAGAGTGTGCGCATGAGAGAGAGATGGAGCAAAACGATGTAGAATTCCTTTGTTGCTTTAAGCACAAGGTGGGTTTGTGGGAGAGTGTGCGCATGAGAGATAGAGCAAAACGATGTAGAATTCCTTTGTTGCTTTAAGCACAGAATGTGAAAAAGGTGGGTTTGTGGGAGAGTGTGCGCATGAGAGAGAGATGGAGCAAAACGATGTAGAATTCCTTTGTTGCTTTAAGCACAGAATGTGAAAAAGGTGGGAGAGTGTGCGCATGAGAGAGTGATGGAGCAAAACAATGTAGAATTCCTTTGTTGCTTTAAGCACAGAGAGCGAAAAGGTTAGAAGGAAGAAGGAAGGGCAAGAGAGAGAAAGAGAGAGAGTTTGTCTGTGTTTGTGTGTTGTTGTTTGGTTTTGATGTCTATAACAGTTTTATCATCTGTTTTTGGAATACTTGGCACTCAGAATGTAAAGTCTGGTAGAGGGTTAGCAGAGAAACCTTCTGTTGTCCTGTATGAAAGGGCACCTCAAGAGGCCGCAAGGCCTGGCTGCCCTAATAGCCTGACCTGACCTGATGTATTATTTGCATTCCAGCTGATCCCAGGAGGCGCTGTGGTGTAGTTGGTTAGAGTCACTGCTCGTAATCCAGCAGGTTTGCGAGTGTGCTGGTTCGAACCCAACTCCATTCACAGTGGTGTTGTGTCCTTGGGAAAGATACTTTACTCCTATTTTTCCTGGTCCTTCGGATGAGACCTTAAAACGAGGTCCTGTGTGCAAACGCACGCAAAAGATCTTGCGCGCACGTTAAAGCCCATTCCACTACTCGGTAGGAGTAGGCCATGTTGTGCCAGTGGGATGGATGACACAAACTCACATAGCATGTAAAAAATGGGTGGCGCTGTACTAGAGCGATGCGCTCTCCTAGTGGGAGCAACCTGAATTTCACAGAGACGAGTTTCTGTGACTAGAAAATACCAAATACCCACTAGTACATGAGAATGCCAGAAAAGAAAAGGCTGCACACGCGCAGTGATCTATGAATATTATCAGCAGCAGCACCAGCACCCCCCCCCCTCTCTCTCTCTCTCTCTCTCTATCTCTCTCATCTCTCTCTCTCTCTCTCTCTCTCTCTTCTCTCTCTCTCTCTCTCTCTCTCGCAGTTGGTTCAAAAAGCACTGGAAGAACACATTTGTGGTGTGATTGCACACAGACTCTGAATGTCGTCTTCATCATTATTACGATGATGACGCGTGTGAAGGCTGCACGTGTGTGGTGATTGCGCACAGATTGTGAACATTCAGAATGCAGACATCATCTATGTCATCATCATCATCATCATCATCACCATCATTTCCACACTAGTCTTACCGTTTTCTCACTCTCTCTTTATTCAGAATGCAGACATCATCTATGTCATCATCATCATCATCATCATCTATGTCATCATCATCATCACCACCATCATTGTCCACAACACTAGTCTTAACCGTTTTCTCACTCTCTCTTTATTCAGAATGAGAAACATCATCTTTGTCATCATCATCATCATCATCATCATCATCATCATCATCACCATCATTTCCACACTAGTTTTACCATTTTCTCACTCTCTCTCTTTATTCAAAATGCAAGACATCATCTTTGTCTTCATCATCATCATCATCACCATCATCATCATCATCATCACCATCATTTCCACACTAGTTTTACCGTTTTCTCACTCTCTCTCTTTCCAGCTGGTCCAACAAGCCCTAGACAACGCGCGGGAGGGTCGTACATGTGTGGTGATCGCGCACAGACTGTCCACAGTTTTACCATTTTCTCACTCTCTCTCTTTGCAGCTGGTCCAACAAGCCCTGGACAATGCACGGGAGGGTCGCACATGCGTGGTGATCGCACACAGACTGTCCACGATCCAGAACGCTGACGTGATCTTTGTCATGGAGAACGGTCAGGTCTTGGAGAAAGGAACTCACCAGGAACTTCTAGCTCTGCAGGGGGCTTACGCTGGATTTGTCAGCAACCAGAAAATACAGTGATTGTGTGGGTAGGAGATTGTTCAGTTCATTTGAATATTCATACTAATATCATAATGAGGTATTTTATATAAGAAAGACGTTAAGAAAGTCTAGCACAACCAGAAAATAGATTGTTCAGTTCATTTGAATATTTGTACTAATATGATAATGAATTATGTTATATATATATATGTAAGAAAGATGCTAAGAACTGATGGTTCTGCAAGGGGCCTATGTTGGATTCATCAACAATCAGAAAATATTGGGGGAGATTATCTGATTTTAATATCTGTGTAATTATGATAATCATTACACATAATGAAAGAAACGCATCAAGAAGTGGTGACCTTTGCTGGATTATCAGCAATCAGAAAATTGGGTGGATGTTTAAAGGTTATTGTTGTTCTGCTTGAATAGTCACGTAATATTTGAAGAAACGAAGATGCCTGCTGGGTTCAATAAAAGTCACAACAAATTAAAACAGAGTCGAAATTGAAGCCCAAAATAAAAGGTTTAATAAAACAAAACCCTTTACACAGAGCAAAACAAATCACGACGTTTCGGGTTCAACCCGTTGTCCAGTGCTAAAAATAGATATGACATAGTGACACACATGACGTAAAGACGTAAACAACTTGTGATGCAATGACAAAAATGACGGTGGACAGTGACATCACTTTAGTAAAAATGATGACAAATAAACTTACTACGATTAATATGAAATAAAGATCTACCAGATTGGATTGTCCAAAACAAACAATATTGTAGAAAAGTTAACTCTCTCTCTCTCTCTCTCTCTCTCTCTCTCTCTCTCTCTCTCTCTCTCTCTCTCTCCTCTCTCTCTCTCTCTCTCTCTCTCTCTCTCTCTCTCTCTGTGTGTGTCTATCTCTCTCTCTCTCTCTCTCTCTCTCCCGATTATTTCATTTTCCACTATCTATCGCATTTTCTATTTCTTGTACACCCTCTCTCTCTATGCATGATCATAACGATAACCTTATGTGCACATTCATCAGTGAGTATGACGTATTATCAAGCTATGAAAGAACAAAGGAAAACAATTATATTATGAATATCTAGAATCAACTTCAATGCACTTGACACTAGACGATCGATATGCAATACGATATACAATACACCCCCACCCACAGCCACACTTCCACACACACACACACACACACACACACACACACACACACATACACACACACACACACACACACACACACACACACACACACACACACACACACACACACACACACCCACCCCCACACCCCACCCACACACCACACACACACACACACACACACCACACACACACACACTGTACACTCGCCCTGTGCCGTTCTGCCAGATGACACACATGGTGAGGTGGTCGATACAGTGCCCTGGCCTCTGGAAGTGTTCCCTGACCTGAGTGCTGTATCCAAGCCTGGCAGCACGGAGGTGTTCCTCACCACGCTCTGCAAGAGTCCGGTACGTCTCCCCCACATACAACATCATGGGCGAGGTGCTGCTGCACAGTGAGCAAATGACGACATAGATGACGTCGCTGGACTGGCAATTAAAATACCGCCACACCTCCACTGTGCCTTTTGGGCCCTTGATGATGTTGGTAGCGTTGACGGAACACTTCCAGAGGCCAGGGCACTGTATCGACCACCTCACCATGTGTGTCATCTGGCAGAACGGCACAGGGCGAGCCAAAAGAAAATTTACAGAAATGTACTTTGCGCCCAAGCTGGGCACATTCTGCCCCAGCGAGATGAATATCCGCTCTTAAAACAGTTTTGGAGCGGACCCTGGCTTGGTTTCTGTGCTCAGTTCCTTTCTACGGGCCTACCTTCACAGCCTTCAGTGAAGATTAAGCGGTTATCAAATATGAATCTCCATTTAACGAAAAGGAGCTTTGGGGGGGTATTTTATTTCTTCTTCTTCTTCTTCTTCTCGTACGTCAGAGGGACACCCCAGCATCCAATATGAAGGCGGCCGTATGTTGCAGGTCCTCCAGTCTTCCGAAGAGCTTCTGGGCCACAGAGACGTGGTCTGGCCAGGTCTTTCTTCTTTGCTGTTGGAACAGTGGACATGACTGTAGGATGTGGTCACTTGTTTGGTTCTCAGTGCCACATAGGGCACTTGTCTGATTCACTGATGCGTAATTTGTTGAACAGGTGGTGTTTCAGACGATTGTGACCTGTCCTGAGTCTGAAAACACAGACCTGTTGTTGTCGGGTTAGCATGTAATATGGGTCTGCCCTGTTGTGCTTTGGGTGTTGTCTGGCCCACTTCTTCTGCTGTTTGCGTGATGATGGTTTGGGCCTCTGGGAAGGTGGTGGACCTGTCGAGCTGCTCTTTTGTGGTGCCTTCCTTTGCTAAGGAATCAGCTGTTTCGTTTCCTTGCACGCTGCTGTGTGAAGGAATCCACTGCAGAACGGCTGTGTGGTTTCTGCTGAAGGAGGCCAGAGCTGACGACAGGTCGTTCAGGTCAGTGCTTTTGCCATGCTGTAAATTTTATTTCAGGGGGTGGGGTGACAAGGTTTTGTGGTTACCCTCAGGGGTGGTGTGTGGGGGGGGGGCAGACATTATTTTTAAAATGCTTAATTTAAACAGATACCAATGTTTAATAAAAGTAAAGTGTATTTTAAAAGTATTATTTTTTTAAAAATCTTAAATCCGAAAATGGCATTTTTTGCCTAGTTCATGATTTGCTACATTTATTATCAAATATTTTACATATTCTTTCAAAAATGATCATAATGAAATATTTATGATGTGCTTTATACGAAATCTGCGTCAGAGAGCCCAGAAAAGTGTGATTTGAAAAACATGGAGTAGATTTCTACAATGAGTTTTGTTCACCTTGAGCAGCGACATACTTTTCCGCCATGATTGTTATGGCTTTTGCTGTCAAAACTGAGGCTGTGATGTCATATCCTGCTTCAAACACCCCCCTTTTACTTTGAATGTGTCGTCTGCATCTGTGGCTTCATTCACGATTTCGGCCTGATAATCGATCTCAATAGGTACGATGTGAGTGGAATTCACAACTTTGATCAGATTTCAGTCATGCACTAGGCGCAACACACTTTAAGGCGCGGGGGTCTCAGTTGAGGAACAAAGTATGGGCTTGTAGTCCGTACAATGCGCTACACGTGTTTGGGTGGCTGGGTCTGTGAAGCGGGCAGAGAATGTAACAGAATGCTTTGTTGTTGTTTTCTCCCCAAGGAATATAACAGAATGCTTTGTTGTTTTTTCCCCAAAGAATATAACAGAATGCTTTGTTGTTTTATCCCCAAAGAATATAACAGAATGCTTTGTTGTTGTTTTCTCCCCAAAGAATATAACAGAATGCTTTGTTGTTGTTTTCTCCCCAAAGAATATAACAGAATGCTTTGTTGTTGTTTTCTCCCCAAAGAATATAACAGAATGCTTTGTTGTTGTTTTCTCCCCAAGGAATATAACAGAATGCTTTGTTGTTTTCTCCCCAAAGAATATAACAGAATGCTTTGTTGTTTTCTCCCCAAAGAATATAACAGAATGCTTTGTTGTTTTATCCCCAAAGAATATAACAGAATGCTTTGTTGTTGTTTTCTCCCCAAAGAATATAACAGAATGCTTTGTTGTTTTCTCCCCAAAGAATATAACAGAATGCTTTGTTGTTTTCTCCCCAAAGAATATAACAGAATGCTTTGTTGTTGTTTTCTCCCCAAAGAATATAACAGAATGCTTTGTTGTTGTTTTCTCCCCAAAGAATATAACAGAATGCTTTGTTGTTTTATCCCCAAAGAATATAACAGAATGCTTTGTTGTTGTTTTCTCCCCAAAGAATATAACAGAATGCTTTGTTGTTGTTTTCTCCCCAAATAATATAACAGAATGCTTTGTTGTTGTTTTCTCCCCAAAGAATATAACAGAATGCTGTGTTGTTGTTTTCTCCCCAAAGAATATAACAGAATGCTTTGTTGTTGTTTTCTCCCCAAAGAATATAACAGAATGCTTTGTTGTTTTCTCCCCAAAGAATATAACAGAATGCTGTGTTGTTGTTTTCTCCCCAAAGAATATAACAGAATGCTTTGTTGTTGTTTTCTCCCCAAAGAATATAACAGAATGCTTTGTTGTTGTTGTTTTCTCCCCAAAGAATATAACAGAATGCTTTGTTGTTGTTTTCTCCCCAAAGAATATAACAGAATGCTTTGTTGTTGTTTTCTCCCCGAAGAATATAACAGAATGCTTTGTTGTTTTCTCCCCAAAGAATATAACAGAATGCTTTGTTGTTGTTTTCTCCCCAAAGAATATAACAGAATGCTTTGTTGTTGTTTTCTCCCCAAAGAATATAACAGAATGCTTTGTTGTTGTTTTCTCCCCAAAGAATATAACAGAATGCTTTGTTGTTGTTTTCTCCCCAAAGAATATAACAGAATGCTTTGTTGTTGTTTTTTCTCCCCAAATAATATAACAGAATGCTTTGTTGTTGTTTTCTCCCCAAAGAATATAACAGAATGCTTTGTTGTTGTTTTCTCCCCAAAGAATATAACAGAATGCTTTGTTGTTGTTATCTCCCCAAAGAATATAACAGAATGCTTTGTTGTTGTTTTCTCCCCAAAGAATATAACAGAATGCTTTGTTGTTGTTGTTTTCTCCCCAAATAATATAACAGAATGCTTTGTTGTTGTTTTTTTCTCCCCAAGGAATATAACAGAATGCTTTGTTGTTTTCTCCCCAAGGAATATAACAGAATGCTTTGTTGTTTTCTCCCCAAGGAATATAACAGAATGCTTTGTTGTTTTCTCCCCAAGGAATATAACAGAATGCTTTGTTGTTTTCTCCCCAAAGAATATAACGGAATGCTTTGCTTTGTTTTCTCCCCAAAGAATGTAACAGAATGCTTTGTTGTTGTTTTCTCCCCAAAGAATATAACGGAATGCTTTGCTGTTGTTTTCTCCCCAAAGAATATAACGGAATGCTTTGCTGTTGTTTTCTCCCCAAAGAATATAACAGAATGCTTTGTTGTTGTTTTCTCCCCAAAGAATATAACAGAATGCTGTGTTGTTGTTTTCTCCCCAAAGAATATAACAGAATGCTTTGTTGTTGTTTTCTCCCCAAAGAATATAACAGAATGCTTTGTTGTTTTCTCCCCAAAGAATATAACAGAATGCTTTGTTGTTGTTTTCTCCCCAAAGAATATAACAGAATGCTTTGTTGTTGTTGTTTTCTCCCCAAAGAATATAACAGAATGCTTTGTTGTTGTTTTCTCCCCAAAGAATATAACAGAATGCTGTGTTGTTGTTTTCTCCCCAAAGAATATAACAGAATGCTTTGTTGTTGTTGTTTTCTCCCCAAAGAATATAACAGAATGCTTTGTTGTTGTTGTTTTCTCCCCAAAGAATATAACAGAATGCTTTGTTGTTGTTTTCTCCCCAAAGAATATAACAGAATGCTGTGTTGTTGTTTTCTCCCCAAATAATATAACAGAATGCTGTGTTGTTGTTTTCTCCCCAAAGAATATAACAGAATGCTGTGTTGTTGTTTTCTCCCCAAAGAATATAACAGAATGCTGTGTTGTTGTTTTCTCCCCAAAGAATATAACAGAATGCTGTGTTGTTGTTTTCTCCCCAAAGAATATAACAGAATGCTTTGTTGTTGTTTTCTCCCCAAAGAATATAACAGAATGCTTTGTTGTTGTTTTCTCCCCAGTTATTGACTTGGTGTCAATGTAATATCTTAGTGTTTGGTTTATATTATTTTTAAAAATCAAATTGGTGATAACTGATTTTTACTGATTTTTTTATATATAGTTTTGTTTGTTTGTAATTGAGTTGGTGCCATAAATAATAATCCTGGCAGTCTTGGTGATGGTGATGATGATGGTGATGATGCTGTTGATGATGATGATGATGATGATGCTGTTGAAAAGGATGCTTGCAAAGGTGATGTTTATAATGATGATGATGATGATGATGATAATAATGATTTGGGTGTTGATTTTTATGCTCTTAAAACCATTTTTGGCCACAAGAGTACATAGTGTTTGTTGCTTTTTTCTATGAAATTCAGACTGTTTTGTTTTGGGCTTTGTTTGTTTGTTGTATAGATTATTGTATTGTTGGATATTGTGTTTGTTCTTTTGTGAAAAGAGCAAAGAACAAAAGTGAAAAGAGGAGATTTAATTCTGAGAGATAAGAGGGGAAAGGAATGTGTTGTTTTGTGTGTATGTGTGTGTGCATGCCTGCGTGTATTGAGTAAGTGTCCATAGAGAGAATAAGAAAGACACAAAAACAAGAAGAGAGAGAGTTTTTAGTCTGAGTTTTATGGCTTTGTTTTTCTATGCTTTTAAAATTTTAGAATATGTGATACCTCCTTCATGGAAACCGTCTCTTTCATATATTTATATACATATATTTTTGTGTATTCGGACCAGCTTCTTAAAAGTTTTCACAATTTTGTGTGTGTTATAGTTGACTTTTAAAGCGTTTTTATTGAAACATTATGCCATTCCATGTGTTGAGGTATTGTTTTTACGTATTTAATACATGCCTTAGAATTACACCATTTTGTTTTCGTGTTATTGAAATTTGTTGTCTATTTCAAGTGTCTTTTTCTATTGCATTGATACATTCATTCATTTTGAAAGGCTTTACGCTTCAATAGCTTAAAAGTAAGCAACGGAAAACCTTGCCAAAGTAATGGTGGTACAGTGGAACCCTGCCTAACGGGCACCTCAGTATCACAGACACCTCGGTAATCCGGACAGTTTTACTCAGTCTCTTCCCTTTGTTATTCATTACTAAAAGAGTCTTCAGTGTAGCGACCACCTCACAATTTACTGACAGTTTGGGCCAGTCCTGTAGGGTGGTCGCAATGCTGAGGTTCCACTGTATCCAGTATAGTGACCACCTGACAATTACCGACAGTTTTACTCAGTCTCTTCTATTCATTGCTAAAAGAGTCCCTCCAGTATAGCGATCACCTGGCAAATTATGGATACTTTTGGCCAGTCTGTAGGGTGGTCGCAATACTGAGGTTCAACTGTATCCAGTATAGTGACCACCTGGCAATGACTTAATTATGCGACAGTTTTGGGCCAGTCTGTAGGGTGGTCGCAATGCTGAGATCCCAACTGTATCCAGTATAGCAACCACCTGACAATTACCAGACAGTTTGGGCCAGTCTGTAGGGTGGTCGCTATACTGAGGTTCCACTGTATCCAGTATAGCGACCACCTGACAATTAGGGACAGTTTTGGCCAGTCTGTAGGGTGGTCGCAATACTGAGGTCCCACTGTATCCAGTATAGCGACCACCTGACAATTACAGACAGTTTTGGCCAGTCTGTAGGGTGGTCGCAATACTGAGGTTCCACTGTATCCAGTATAGTGACCACCTGACAATTACAGACAGTTTGGGCCAGTCTGTAGGGTGGCCGCAATACTGAAGGTCCACTGTATCCAGTATAGCGACCACCTCACATTTATGGACAGTTGTGGCCAGTCTGTAGGGTGGTCGCAATACTGAGGTTCCACTGTATCCAGTATAGTGACCACCTCACATTTAGGACAGTTTTGGCCAGTCTGTAGGGTGGTCCGCATTACTGAGGTTCCACTGTATCCAGTATAGTGACCACCTCACATTTATGGACAGTTGTGGCCAGTCTGTAAGGTGGTCACAATACTGAGGTTCCACTGTATCCAGTATAGTGACCACCTGACAATTACCGACAGTTGTGGCCAGTCTGTAGGGTGGTTACAATACTGAGGTTCCCACTGTATCCAGTATAGTGACCACCTCGACAATTACAGACAGTTTTTGGCCAGTCTGTAGGGTGGTTACAATACTGAAGGTCCAACTGTATCCAGTATAGTGACCACCTCACATTTATGGACAGTTGTGGCCAGTCTGTAGGGTTGTCGCAATACTGAGGTTCCACTGTATTTGTTTTGTGTTTATGTCATGGCAATCTACACCAGTGAAGGATACATGGTATTCGTGAAGGTTAACACATACCCAGGTATGAAAAGCCTACTCAGAAGGCATTTTCATAAATAGTTCTTTCGTATCTGTATGCTCAAGATCACATAGTATAGAAATTGTTTGAAGCAAAGGTCTTACAGAAAAAATAAATGTTTTTGTTTTTTTAAACAGGTACCATTCTGTGCCATGATTTTTTTAGACAGGTGTTTTTTTATAACAATTTTTGTTTTTTTACTAATTTAAAAGTTTTTGTGTTTTTATGCTTTTAAAGTAGTTGGTGCTTCAGAAAGAAAAAGAAACTTGTAAATGTTTAATCGTTGAAGTGGCCTTACAGTTTTGTCAGAAATGAAACATAAGTTTGTTTTAACTTTTAGTATCTAGTCAAAAGGAAAGTCAGTTCTGTCTCAACTCCACATTATTTCAATAAACTCTGAAAACGTTGCTTTTCTGCTCTCTTTTTTTCTTTTTCAAAACAAAGGAAAAGCACAGAAAAGAGACGGAATGTTGAGTACCAGTATTAATGATGACTAAAATCAAACCAAGTCAAGTCAATTAAACTTAATTATCTCAGAGCAGAGAAATGTTTTTAATCTCTGGTGCAACATAGCATCATTGAAAACATATCACAATACAATCACTATGACATAAACAATATAGCGCACCCCCCAACTATGAGAACAAATAATATAAATAATAGGTTAATCAAAGTATGTACATGTATTTTGTAAATTTCTTTTTTTTTCTACATATGTGTGGGATGAAAACTAAAGTTTGATGTTTTTTTCAATTTGTACAAGTTATTTAATTTCTTCTTTTCTTTTTACAAAGATGTAAGGGCATATAGAGTTTTTAATGTGCATCCACGCAAGCCGCAGACTGCTTGTGCATGTTGAAGATACTGGGCACCCTGACGGACGATTTTTTGTAAGAAGCACGTCGAGATCACACCACGAAAACACCCTTTACAGAGATTTGCAACACTCACTTTGCTCTGGTTTCCTAGAAATCAAAGTCAAATCGGCAATTCCTCCTTGGCGGAGGTGCTGGAAGTCAAATTCTTTCACCCAAAGAGAAGGCGTGTGCCGTCTCTTTTATAATGGCCACCAAATCGTTTTGCACGAAATGCAACGCAATACAAGCCTTTTCATTTTTAAATTTTATACAGTTTATCTAAAGTAGTTTTGCTCACAACAAAGGGAATAGCTCCATTTTTTTTTTTTACTGCACTACAAAAAAGAAAACGCTTCAACCACAATGAGTGACCTCCACCCACCCCCATCCAAAATGGCTACTCTCTCCAGCATCTCCGCCAAGGAGGAATCGCCGTTTTGATGGTTTGATTTCTAGGAAACCAGAGCAAAGTGAGTGTTCCGATCCTTGAAAAGGGTGTCTTTTCTGGTGATCTCGACGTGTTTCTGGAAAAAAATCCATCCGTCAGGGTCTCCAACTTTAAGAAGTCTGAAATTCTGTATTGAATGAAAACTTTTCTACAACAGCAAAATTGTATGTCTTTTTGTTTTAAATCTCTAACCTTTATAAACCTATAAATGATTGGCATAATTATTGTTTGTTAGCTTTAACACTGACTATATTTACGTCTGTCTCCAAAGATTATTGGATGCATTGCCACTGATTTTTAAAGTGTTCTATTTATATTTTCATTGTTTATTTGTACATAGAAAAATAATGATCCTCCAGAGAGTTTGTAAATGATTGGTAAAAGCAAAAACCCAAAGAGATCCCCCCCCCCCCTGACATCTAATTCAAGTTCAATTTCAAGTGTCAATTCTGTGTTGTAATATTTTAAATCCATCCATCTCCTTTTTTTTCTCTTTTTTTTTTCTTATATTTTTTTTTTTTTAAAACACTTGTCATTTGAAATTGTCTTTTCAAAACTTGTTTTTGATGTTTAAAAAAAAAAAGTGATCACATTTGGGCAGACATTTGTATTGCTAACACAATATCCTTTTTGCTTCTGCATTAAATATACATTGACTCGGTTAATGTTAAGATCAGCTCCCTCCGCTGTTCCAGGGTGAAGGCTTAGGGTTAGGGCTAATCAGCTCCCTCCAATTTACCTTTTACCGCTAAGCTGATTGGCCAACTTCACCATGTAACAGCTGAGGGAGCTGATCTTAACATAAGCCCATTGATAGAGAATAATCGGTATTATTGGTTTTTGCTTTTGTTTTCTTTACCCAAGCGAGACACACAGAGGGAGAGGGAAGAGGAAGAGAGACACCAGCACCCGACAGATCTGAGTGAAGAGAGAGAGAGAGAGAGAGAGAGCACGAAGAGAGATGGAAATAACAAAGAAACTTAAAAGTAAATATAGATATGAGAGACGAGAGAAAGAGAGTAGATGGGGGGGGGGGGGGGGGAGGGCGAAGATGTGTTGTTGGAAGTGACTGGAGAGGCAGGAATTGGCCAAGGAGATAAACTATGTAATTACATTCTATCAGTATATTTGATCTTTTCCCCCTCATTCCCCCCTCAGTATAATCCTTTTTTTTCCCCCCGCGCCCCTCCTTGTAAAAGTTACCCATCTCTTAGAGAGAAAGGAAACTCGGCTCCTCATGTCTTTCCTAATTGTTAGTACTCTTTCTCCTTATGGAAGAAATATTATCGAACAACAATGGGGTAGAGGGATGAGAGGTTCCGTAGGAAAGAAAAAGGGAAAGTAATTATGTGTTGACCTCAAGTAAGTTTACAATACCACCTTATATTCTCTTTATAATTCCCCATATTTATGGGACACCGACGATTAGTGACGGCCAGGGTCTTCACAGACATACGCACTCACCGCCCAGGGGGCAATCAAACCATTGTAGGGATAGGGGGCTTAGCGGGCATGTGATATTGCTTATTTGGGGTGTTAGAACAGATAAGATAGAGGGGGAGAGAAGTCCTCCCCTCTCCGCTACAGACCGTCGTATACCCCTGCTTATCTACGAAAAGTTCCCGCCCTCAGCTCTATCATCGAACTACGCCCAACTAAGAATATCACTCTTTAAGCCCCTACTGGTTTGATTTGCCACCTGGCGGTGAAATGGACGTCCGTATACAAGCCTTGACCATATATAAAGAGAAAGTATAAAACAGTGAAAGAAAGAGGGAGGGGCGGTAACAACAAAAATGAGAGAGGGGAGGAGGGGGGGGGGCTGCTGTAAAACAAAAACCATGAAGGCGTGCGCACCACGCACACACAAACACACAGTAG
>CM065686.1:59013909-59045891 GCA_017654935.2 Phymorhynchus buccinoides | reverse complement strand
CATTGTGTGTGTACATATATAAGTTATAACACTATTTGTGTGTGTTCATGTGTGTTGTTACACGAATGTGTGAGTGTGCATGCATGCGCATGGGCATATGTGTATGCTTGTGGAGAGGTATTTAATTTTTTCTTAATGTTTAATCCTGTTGCGAATGGTTTTCTAAAGTGGTATTTGATTAATATTGTGCACAACTTCAAATAATTTGAAAATCCTGTAAAAAGGAAATTGCTTAATAAGTTTTGTCCACCTTTTAAAAACACTGACAGCAACAGATGCTTAAATACTGTGCAGGCTGTTCTATTGGACATGACTACATAATAGTATACAATTTTTGTTCTTGTGATAATCCATAACGGCACTATGACATGAATGCTATGAATGTCTTTCAGGAAATCCACTGTGCGGTGATGAAGCAGCAGCTTCTAGGTCAGCTTGCGGCTTACTGGTGGGATGCATACAAGGCCACTACAACTTGAGAAGAACCAACCATATGTGTGTGCATTCAGGGATTTTTGTTGTTTTCTTCAGGCTAGTGATAATGTGTTTGGGCGAGTAAAATTTTTCAGTTGCTCGCCTAGAGAGCAAGTGAAATTGTTAAAGTTTGGCCAGCCCTGATTTATTTATTTACTTATTTTGTAAGCGCTTGTTGTTCAATGAAAGTTGCTTGCACTGACAAGTTAGTCTGCACTTCAAGAACTGAAGGAGGATTCACTGTCACCCCCTCCACCCCCCCCCCCCCTATTTTTGTTTTCATTTTAATGATTGTATCAGTATGGTAAATGTTGTTTATGTTTGTACTGTGCTTGTATGAAATAACACAGTAATTTGTCCAAACGAAAATTGTATTTTTGTAACCTTTTGTATTTTTTAAACTTTTGTATTTTTTTAAACTTTTGTCTTAAATAATAAAGGTAAAGATAATGTATAGGTTTTCATTCTTGCTTGCTTGTGGGATGTTGGCATTTGGTTTCTGTGTATATGTGAGTGTGTGTTGTTTGGCTTTCACTTCAATTTATTTTTCATTTTTTAATGTATTCCTTTGTCTCCCCCCCCCCCCCCCCCCTTTAGTTTCAGTTGCTGGACATGTGAGACGCCATGCAGACGTGGATATTCAAGTTCCAACAGCTACTTCAGTGAGCATGTGGAGGGATAGGCAGCTAAACGGGAACACAGGTGTGGAGATAAACAAAAATGGATTTGATGAAGGGAAGCTGCCAATAGCTTAGTTTTAAAGAAAGTGTACATCATAGTTGGTTTCATTTTTAAGAAAGATTTGGCATATGGATGTGACTTGAGACAGCTTAGCGAGGATCTTGGTACCTTTTAACTCTTGAGCATGAAACCTAGCAATCAAGAACCAGGGGTCGCGCTAGGGTTTTTGAAAACGCGTTTTGCTTACGCGACGTCGGCAAAAAAATGCGTAAGGGAAGCAAAAAATCGCGTCAAAGAACAAAATGATAAATCTAAGCTAAAAACAATGAAAACAAGACCTGCAACAAAAACATGCATTTTTATTCACTAACCAGTCATTTTTGGCGACCACGCTGAGACAGTGATTTTCCCGCCACACTGCACTGCGCCTACTTTCCTCTGAAAGCAGTGGCACTTTTCTATAGTCTGTTCCAATGTTTGGTGTAGCAGAACCACTATACGTGTAGGGACCGTAGGACTTCTAAAGTCTGATTCAACATCTAGACTCGGATGCGATTTTGAGCGGACATCATTTTGCGTACGGGTTACGCATAAACGCCGTAAAAATGCGTCAGCGATTTTTAAAACGCGTCAAATACGCAAGAAACATGCGTTAGCGCGACCCCTGAAGAACAATAATGTAGCCTGTGCGTGTGCATTGAACATGGTGGCTATTAGCAATAACACAAAGCCATTGCACCACACCGTCATGTTGAAGAGTATTTTTATTGGTGACATGTGAACCCCAAATGGCATTTGACATGATCATGAACTCATTCTCGATAGTGTTAGTTAGTTGGTAACATTGATCAACTCTCACTCAACTAAAAAGTATTAAATGGTTAGTTAGGCCTCTGCCTGTATCATATATGGGGATTCCTGTGGAAGGGAGGGGGGGGGGGGCAGAGGAGAGGGGTATTTGTCACAAAAACAAAAGTGAGTGAACATTAGTAGTAAATGTCATGAATTGTGAACATTGAATGAAATAAACAGGATTATACTATAGTAAAAATGATGCCCCGCAGCCCAGCTTATAGGACATAGTCTCATAATTTAAACTGTCCTATTCTGTTCCTCTCTGTCAGGACAAATGTCCTATTAGAATTTACACAAGCAAATGTTCTGTTAATTTCTGAAGTGTTACTAATTTTCTGGAACTCTCCAAAAATCTGGTTTTGGGGTTGCTCAAGTTTGTGGGCTTCTGGTAGTTAGAGTGCTGAAACTTGTGGGTTTTGGTTTTTGGCGATAATAGTGGTAAAACAATGGGGCACAAAGTCCTTGGCCCGGGTGAGAGAAATCTGGAAAACAATGCAAGTTTCACGCTGACTAAACTTTCTGCGAACTAAGGCCGTGCACACAATGACATTAGATGTGGAGATCTCATGCGCTTATCCGCAAATAAGTAAAAGAAAGTAAGAAAATAAGCGGATGGAATACGCGCGCATGCGAAAACACATGCACTTATTTATCTGTCTTATACTTATTTGCGGATAAGTGCATGAGGTTTCCGTGTCTAATGTGTACACAGTTTTAGACTTTAAATTTTTTTGTTCCTTTTCCCCCATCCCTTTTCAAGAAAAGTCTAAGTGATTGTAAATTTTCCGGGTTTGAGGATTTGACATAATTGTCTTCCAAAGATGACGTAAAAAGTGCCCCCTCCTCCCTTTCTGGTGAACATCAGATTCATTATTTGTGAATATTCTGGGTCCAAGGTTTTCAGTTAGCCACCTCCCTGCCTGCCCCCCCCCCCCCCCCCCCTCTCTCTCTTAACGTTTTTGGAAGTTTAGTGTCAGGTAGTTGGCTTTCATGCTCCTCCCCTGTTTCTGCAAGACCCAGGACATTTTGTTCTGTTGATTTTATTGTTTCAGGACATACTTTTCAATTGCTTTTTTTTCCTTGGTGCGTCACTGGAGAAGATATAATATTGTGTACACTATATTTCAGTATATAAGGGGGAAGAGTGTGATAATCACCTTTATATTGTATCAAAAATGTTTTTCATTTGTTTACGTAATATTTCATCTTCCGTACGAATTGGTGTGTATGTGTACAACTCAGTCATGTTTGTCTTTGACCTCTAGATAGCGGAAGAGATTGTTGTTATTCTGGAAAGCTGGGGTGGAATTTATTATGGAGATGGATCCTAAAATTGCAGCACTAATTCTCTTTGTAAGAACCGGCACAAATGTCCTTTTGTCCGTGAAAAGAAGAAAAACAACAAAAAGTACCACACTTTCTATTTTCACCCTTTTTGGTTCTGTGCTGACTGAGAGTTTTAATTTTGAGGTTGTTTTGGGTTAATCCTCCATATCTTTTGCCATTAAAAAAAAATTCCTTTCTCTTTTTAATTTCAGCACAATTTCTGTGATTTTCTAGTCCTACAACTAACAGGAATACATTGAATCAAAATAAGGGCTTGTATATTTTTTGCTACTTGTGCTTATGTCATATTTTTAAGGTTATTTACAAACGCTTGGCTGAAATGTTTCACTTGTATCATTCTGCAATATTTTCACTTGTGCTTGATTAATCATATAAGAAATATATCTAAAACAAAAATGTAAGGACATGTTGATACAATGTGTGGGTGAATTGAAGGAACTGTTGAGTGGAGGGATGAAAGAGGGCATAAATAAAGTGTTAAAACAATAATTCTTGTCATGTCATCTATGTGTATGTATGTGTGTGTGTGTGTGTGTGAACTGACAGTCGAACTGCAGGCTGGCTGTCAGGTTAGCTCCAAGCCAGTACCATGCTTACACCAAGCAGGCACCCAAGCATGCACCAAGTAACCTCCAAGCAGGCACCAAGAAGTCTCCAAGCATGCACCAAGTAGTCTCCAAGCATGCACCAAGTAGTCTCCAAGCATGCACCAAGTAGTCTCCAAGCACGCACCAAGTAGTCTCCAAGCATGCACCAAGTAGTCTCCAAGCATGCACCAAGTAGTCTCCAAGCATGCACCAAGTAGTCTCCAAGCAGGCAACCAAGTTGGGCCAAAGCATTACCAAGCCGGTGCCAAGCTTGATCCAGGCATTGCCAAGCTGGGCCCAATGATTACCAAGTCCATGCCGAGATGATCCAAGGATTGCCAAGCTGGGCCCAATCATTACCAAGGTGGCATCCAAGGATTTACCTAGCTAACGCCAAGTTGGCATCCTGGCATGGGCCAAGGTTGGGGCCAACGACATTTCTAGCCAGGGGCAGGCTTGGCGGCCAACCTGTGCCCAAGCCCGGAGACATGCTTTGCCCAAGCTTGGGCCAAAAGTGGTGTGCTGACTGGGTAAGGTGAGTGAGAGGGGTAGGGGTAAGGGGGGGGGGGGGGAAGTCTACATCTTCAGGATGATGAGAGTGATGCCCTTGATTGACAACTTCAGCACTGCTGGAATTAACAAGGTGAGTGAGAGGGGGAGGGGTCAGGGGGGGGGGATAGTCTACATCTTCAGGATGATGAGAGTGATGCCCTTGATTGACAACTTCAGCACTGCTGGAATTAACAAGGTGAGTGAGAGGGGGAGGGGTAAGGGGGGGGATAGTCTACATCTTCAGGATGATGAGAGTCACGCCCTTGATTGACAACTTCAGCACTGCTGGAATTAACAAGGTGAGGGGGAGGGGTAAGGGGGGGGGATAGTCTACATCTTCAGGATGATGAGAGTGACGCCCTTGATTGACAACTTCAGCACTGCTGGAATTAACAAGGTGAGTGAGAGGGGGAGGGGTAAGGGGGGGGGGGATAGTCTACATCTTCAGGATGATGAGAGTGACGCCCTTGATTGACAACTTCAGCACTGCTGGAATTAACAAGGTGAGTGAGAGGGGGAGGGGTAAGGGGGGGGGGGGGTAGCCTACATCTTCAGGATGATGAGAGTGACGCCCTTGATTAACAAGTGGGGTGGGGGTGGTATGTATGAGTGGGTGTAATAGTTTTTTTATTTTATCTTTGTAAAGCGCTGTGAGGATGGCAAGCTATCGAACAGCGCAATATGTTTCATTTATTATTATTATTATTATTAATTTCGGCCAAATTGGGTGATGAATTTATTTGTTATATATTTTACTGTGTTTCAGGATGTGAAGGGGTCCATAGAACTTCAGAAGGTTCAGTTCCACTACCCCACCCGGCCACAGATCCAGATAAGAGAATTGCTGTAAACTTATGTTATGATAGTAATCTATAATGATGTTTTTATTATTTCAGGATGTGAAGGGGTCCATAGAACTTCAGAAGGTTCAGTTCCACTACCCCACCCGGCCACAGATCCAGATAAGAGAATTGCTGTAAACTTATGTTATGATAGTAATCTATAATGATGTTTTTATTATTTCAGGATGTGAAGGGGTCCATAGAACTTCAGAAGGTTCAGTTCCACTACCCCACCCGGCCACAGATCCAGATAAGAGAATTGCTGTAAACTTATGTTATGATAGTAATCTATAATGATGTTTTTATTATTTCAGGATGTGAAGGGGTCCATAGAACTTCAGAAGGTTCAGTTCCACTACCCCACCCGGCCACAGATCCAGGTGCTGAAGGGGATCTCTCTGCAGATCTCCGTGGGACAAACGGCAGCTCTGGTTGGGATCAGCGGCTGTGGAAAATCCACGATTATCTCCCTTCTGCAGCGATATTACGACCCTGTAGAGGGCAGTCTGGTGCGTTGTGTTATGGTCGATTCATCTGTTCGCTGCCATGCAAGACAAGGCTGTACTGTACTTGTTCTTTGTTGTTGGCGAGATGTAGACAAGGCTGTACTGTACTTGTTCTTTGTTGTTGGCGAGATGTAGACAAGGCTGTACTGTACTTGTTCTTTGTTGTTGGCGAGATGTAGACAAGGCTGTACTGTACTTGTTCTTTGTTGTTGGCGAGATGTAGACAAGCCTGTACTGCACTTGTTCTTTGTTGTTGGCGAGATGTAGACAAGGCTGTACTGTACTTGTTCTTTGTTGTTGGCGAGATGTAGACAAGCCTGTACTGTACTTGTTCTTTGTTGTTGGCGAGATGTAGACAAGCCTGTACTGCACTTGTTCTTTGTTGTTGGCGAGATGTAGACAAGGCTGTACTGCACTTGTTCTTTGTTGTTGGCGAGATGTAGACAAGGCTGTACTGTACTTGTTCTTTGTTGTTGGCGAGATGTAGACAAGCCTGTACTGCACTTGTTCTTTGTTGTTGGCGAGATGTAGACAAGGCTGTACTGTACTTGTTCTTTGTTGTTGGCGAGATGTAGACAAGCCTGTACTGTACTTGTTCTTTGTTGTTGGCGAGATGTAGACAAGCCTGTACTGTACTTGTTCTTTGTTGTTGGCGAGATGTAGACAAGCCTGTACTGTACTTGTTCTTTGTTGTTGGCGAGATGTAGACAAGCCTGTACTGTACTTGTTCTTTGTTGTTGGCGAGATGTAGACAAGCCTGTACTGTACTTGTTCTTTGTTGTTGGCGAGATGTAGACAAGGCTGTACTGTACTTGTTCTTTGTTGTTGGCGAGATGTAGACAAGGCTGTACTGTACTTGTTCTTTGTTGTTGGCGAGATGTAGACAAGGCTGTACTGTACTTGTTCTTTGTTGTTGGCGAGATGTAGACAAGCCTGCACTGTACTTGTTCTTTGTTGTTGGCGAGATGTAGACAAGGCTGTACTGTACTTGTTCTTTGTTGTTGGCGAGATGTAGACAAGCCTGTACTGTACTTGTTCTTTGTTGTTGGCGAGATGTAGACAAGCCTGTACTGTACTTGTTCTTTGTTGTTGGCGAGATGTAGACAAGCCTGCACTGTACTTGTTCTTTGTTGTTGGCGAGATGTAGACAAGCCTGCACTGTACTTGTTCTTTGTTGTTGGCGAGATGTAGACAAGCCTGTACTGTACTTGTTCTTTGTTGTTGGCGAGATGTAGACAAGCCTGTACTGTACTTGTTCTTTGTTGTTGGCGAGATGTAGACAAGCCTGTACTGTACTTGTTCTTTGTTGTTGGCGAGATGTAGACAAGGCTGTACTGCACTTGTTCTTTGTTGTTGGCGAGATGTAGACAAGGCTGTACTGTACTTGTTCTTTGTTGTTGGCGAGATGTAGACAAGGCTGTACTGTACTTGTTCTTTGTTGTTGGCGAGATGTAGACAAGGCTGTACTGTACTTGTTCTTTGTTGTTGGCGAGATGTAGACAAGGCTGTACTGCACTTGTTCTTTGTTGTTGGCGAGATGTAGACAAGGCTGCACTGTACTTGTTCTTTGTTGTTGGCGAGATGTAGACAAGGCTGTACTGCACTTGTTCTTTGTTGTTGGCGAGATGTAGACAAGGCTGTACTGTACTTGTTCTTTGTTGTTGGCGAGATGTAGACAAGGCTGTACTGTACTTGTTCTTTGTTGTTGGCGAGATGTAGACAAGGCTGTACTGTACTTGTTCTTTGTTGTTGGCGAGATGTAGACAAGCCTGTACTGTACTTGTTCTTTGTTGTTGGCGAGATGTAGACAAGGCTGTACTGTACTTGTTCTTTGTTGTTGGCGAGATGTAGACAAGGCTGTACTGTACTTGTTCTTTGTTGTTGGCGAGATGTAGACAAGGCTGTACTGTACTTGTTCTTTGTTGTTGGCGAGATGTAGACAAGGCTGTACTGTACTTGTTCTTTGTTGTTGGCGAGATGTAGACAAGGCTGTACTGTACTTGTTCTTTGTTGTTGGCGAGATGTAGACAAGGCTGTACTGTACTTGTTCTTTGTTGTTGGCGAGATGTAGACAAGGCTGTACTGTACTTGTTCTTTGTTGTTGGCGAGATGTAGACAAGGCTGTACTGTACTTGTTCTTTGTTGTTGGCGAGATGTAGACAAGGCTGTACTGTACTTGTTCTTTGTTGTTGGCGAGATGTAGACAAGGCTGTACTGCACTTGTTCTTTTCCAACATTAAAAAAGACGTTTGTTCGTTCTGCGTAAATTAAGTCGAAGGTACAAGGTCCTTTAAAGTAAGTAAAGGATTGTTTCCTTCTTTTTTTTTACTTTCAGTGATAATCCCTTGTCTTTTTCCTTTATTTGATAGCAGTTTCACTGTCAAGTCACCTGTATGCAGCCCTGAAAGTGGCGAGTAAAAACTTTTTTTGGCGAGTTTATAATTCACTTCACCCACCAAATGCGAGTGGGCAAAAAACGATGTTCTTTCTAGCGCGAGATTCCTTTCCCAATCCATGTTTTCCCATGCACCGGAAATACGATACACAATTTGCGTGCTTGCCATCCAGTGCATGTTCGAAATTAAACGTTCTTCGGCTTCAACTTCAAGTTCAAAGGCATCGCAGCCTTCACCCAAAAAGGGTAAGAGTGAAACAAACTTCTCTACCAAAATGGAAGAAAGAATTTTCGTGGCTTCTCTTCGACGACAAGGCCAACAAAATGAAGTGTTCAATCTGTTCTCGAAACTCGTCATTGATTGTCAAAACGGATTTTGCGACAGGGACAGACCATTTGGGAAGTTCAGTTTAACGTCGCGTATTGGCTTTCGCCATGTACGATGGGCTGAACAAACCAACCAGGGTATAAACAAAAATTTATGTTCCTGAATCACTGTCTTAGCCAAAAGGTCGAGAAGCGATAAGAATATGCGATACAGACAATTTCAAGAAAGAAACTCTTAAATACTATGAAAGGATGTAGCAGTTTGTGGTCTGAAAAAGGAGAGTGAACAAGCCTGGTTCAAGTATAGACCTGTGGAAAGGGAAGGCGGGGAAACAAAGGGAGAACACTGTTTATTCTACGTTCCATCCTGAGCGTCGTCAGCTAAGAACCAATACTCTGTAACTGCACCATCAAAAGAAATAAGTCCTCTATTTATTATTTCATCATAATTTGTCCATTTTTATTGTCAGTTGGTGGATGGAGTTGATGTAAGGGACTACAACATCGGTGTTCTACGATCCATGCTGAGCGTCGTCAGCCAAGAACCGATACTCTTCGACTGCACCATCAAGGAGAATATCGTCTACGGCCTGCAGAGTGACCTGCCCATGGCTGACATCATCGACGCGTGTAAGACGTCCAACATCCACGAGTTTATCGCTTCATTGCCGCAGGTATGTGGAGTAATGTGTTGTGACAGTTTATCTCTTCATTGCCGCAGGTATGTGGAGTAATGTGCTGTGACAGTTTATCGCTTCATTGCCGCAGGTATATGGAGTAATGTGTTGTGACAGTTTATCGCTTCATTGCCGCAGGTATGTGGAGTAATGTGTTGTGATAGTTTATCGCTTCATTGCCGCAGGTATGTGGAGTAATGTGTTGTGACAGTTTATCTCTTCATTGCCGCAGGTATGTGGAGTAATGTGTTGTGACAGTTTATCTCTTCATTGCCGCAGGTATGTGGAGTAATGTGTTGTGACAGTTTATCGCTTCATTGCCACAGGTATGTGGAGTAATGTGTTGTGACAGTTTATCGCTTCATTGCCGCAGGTATGTGGAGTAATGTGTTGTGACAGTTTATCTCTTCATTGCCGCAGGTATGTGGAGTAATGTGTTGTGACAGTTTATCGCTTCATTGCCGCAGGTATGTGGAGTAATGTGTTGTGACAGTTTATCGCTTCATTGCCGCAGGTATGTGGAGTAATGTGTTGTGACAGTTTATCTCTTCATTGCCGCAGGTATGTGGAGTAATGTGTTGTGACAGTTTATCGCTTCATTGCCGCAGGTATGTGGAGTAATGTGTTGTGACAGTTTATCGCTTCATTGCCACAGGTATGTGGAGTAATGTGTGTGACAGTTTATCGCTTCATTGCCGCAGGTATGTGGAGTAATGTGTTGTGACAGTTTATCGCTTCATTGCCACAGGTATGTGGAGTAATGTGTTGTGACAGTTTATCTCTTCATTGCCGCAGGTATGTGGAGTAATGTGTTGACAGTTTATCGCTTCATTGCCGCAGGTATGTGGAGTAATGTGTTGACAGTATATCACTTCATTGCCGCAGGTATGTGGAGTAATGTGTTGTGACAGTTTATCGCTTCATTGCCGCAGGTATGTGGAGTAATGTGTTGACAGTTTATCGCTTCATTGCCGCAGGTATGTGGAGTAATGTGTTGTGACAGTTTATCTCTTCATTGCCGCAGGTATGTGGAGTAATGTGTTGTGACAGTTTATCGCTTCATTGCCGCAGGTATGTGGAGTAATGTGTTGTGACAGTTTATCTCTTCATTGCCACAGGTATGTGGAGTAATGTGTTGTGACAGTTTATCGCTTCATTGCCACAGGTATGTGGAGTAATGTGTTGTGACAGTTTATCGCTTCATTGCCGCAGGTATGTGGAGTAATGTGTTGTGACAGTTTATCGCTTCATTGCCACAGGTATGTGGAGTAATGTGTTGTGACAGTTTATCGCTTCATTGCCGCAGGTATGTGGAGTAATGTGTGTGACAGTTTATCGCTTCATTGCCGCAGGTATGTGGAGTAATGTGTTGTGACAGTTTATCGCTTCATTGCCGCAGGTATGTGGAGTAATGTGTTGTGACAGTTTATTGCTTCATTGCCGCAGGTATGTGGAGTAATGTGTTGTGACAGTTTATCGCTTCATTGCCGCAGGTATGTGGAGTAATGTGTTGACAGTTTATCGCTTCATTGTCGCAGGTATGTGGAGTAATGTGTTGTGACAGGTTATTGCTTCATTGCCGCAGGTATGTGGAGTAATGTGTTGTGACAGTTTATCGCTTCATTGCCGCAGGTATGTGGAGTAATGTGTTGTGACAGTTTATCTCTTCATTGCCACAGGTATGTGGAGTAATGTGTTGTGACAGTTTATCGCTTCATTGCCGCAGGTATGTGGAGTAATGTGTTGTGACAGGTTATTGCTTCATTGCCGCAGGTATGTGGAGTAATGTGTTGTGACAGTTTATCTCTTCATTGCCACAGGTATGTGGAGTAATGTGTTGTGACAGTTTATCGCTTCATTGCCGCAGGTATGTGGAGTCATGTGTTGTGACAGTTTATCGCTTCATTGCCGCAGGTATGTGGAGTAATGTGTTGTGACAGTTTATCGCTTCATTGCCGCAGGTATGTGGAGTAATGTGTTGTGACAGTTTATCGCTTCATTGCCGCAGGTATGTGGAGTAATGTGTTGTGACAGTTTATCGCTTCATTGCCACAGGTATGTGGAGTAATGTGTTGTGATAGTTTATCGCTTCATTGCCGCAGGTATGTGGAGTCATGTGTTGTGACAGTTTATCTCTTCATTGCCACAGGTATGTGGAGTAATGTGTTGTGACAGTTTATCGCTTCATTGCCGCAGGTATGTGGAGTAATGTGTTGTGACAGTTTATCTCTTCATTGCCACAGGTATGTGGAGTAATGTGTTGTGACAGTTTATCGCTTCATTGCCACAGGTATGTGGAGTAATGTGTTGTGACAGTTTATCGCTTCATTGCCGCAGGTATGTGGAGTAATGTGTTGTGACAGTTTATCGCTTCATTGCCACAGGTATGTGGAGTAATGTGTTGTGACAGTTTATCGCTTCATTGCCACAGGTATGTGGAGTAATGTGTTGTGACAGTTTATCGCTTCATTGCCACAGGTATGTGGAGTAATGTGTTGTGATTGTGCTTGTGATGAGGGAATGAGCTAAAGGTGAAGTCTGTAGCAGAAGACTTTTAAAGTGTTAAATATTCAATGAGAAAATTTTCCTTTAGCCCACTTCTCTAGGGTGTGGGAGGTGAGCAACTTTCCCGGCCCCTTTTCATCTAATAGATTTATATTTTTGCCCTGGTTCTGGCTCGTATGATTGAATGAAATACAAGTGGTAGATTTCCTCTAAATGACAGACAGAGAGAAGCAGATTTTTGCATGAAAATTACAAAACTTCCACTCTCATCAGTCTGACTTTTAGGCAAAATGTAAACAGTTTTTAATAGATAAACAAAAAAACTCCAGAAATTGTGCAACATTTTATGGTGACTTCTGGTCAAACTTGTTCAGTGCAAATGTGAAAATTACCTCAATATGAATGGCGTCTTTCCTGAGGCCGAGTCTGTTGGTCTGGTCTACCCTGGAATCAGTTCTCGGCTGCCGTGTAGATTTTAGCCATACACCGATTTTACATTTCGGCTTAGACTGTTGATTGAATTTTAGGAAACAATATAGATTTATCCCTTTGATGCTTTAGGCTGCAGTGTCACTGCTATTAGTTTTCGTTTGAGGTTAAATTTGATTTTATAAGGCTGTTTGCACATTAACGCGCAACTTCCTTACGGACACCCACCCTAACCCCCTAAAAACAATCTGGAAGTACGAACTATGAAGGAGTGTGCGGAGGACACATGCAAACCCATCTGCATATCCCACCCGCTTATTTCTTCCTTTCTTTTCATTTATTTTGATGTGGTAAGATTTAACGTCGCGACAGCCCTGACATGGCCTTGGTTGTCGACGAAGGCTACCTTTTTAATCTGAATATTTTCCTTTATTTTGACGTGGTAAGATTTAACGTTGCGACAATCCTGACATGGCCTTAGTTGTTGACGGGGGCTACCTTTTTAATCTGAATATTTTCCTTTATTTTGACGTGGTAAGATTTAACGTTGCGACAATCCTGACATGGCCTTAGTTGTCGACGGGGGCTACCTTTTTAATCTGAATATTTTACTTTATTCTGACATGGTAAGAATTAACGTTGCGACAACCCTGACATGGCCTTAGCTGTTGACGGGGGTTACCTTTTTAATCTGAATATTTTCCTTTATTTTGATGTAAGATTTAGCGTTGCGACAGCCCTGACATGGCGTTAGCTGTCGACGGGGGGTACCTTTTAATGAGAATATTTTACTTTATTTGCGGATTGCAGATGAGTTTCTGTTGCCCTTAATTATGTGCACAAAGCCCTGTGCTTTCTGAGCTGAATCAGAGAGAAAGCGCTATGGCCTTTTTTTTCCCTCTCTCAGGGCTACGATACTCCTGTCGGAGGTAAAGGGACACAACTGTCAGGGGGTCAGAAGCAGCGGGTGGCCATCGCACGAGCCATTGTCAGGAATCCCAGAATCCTTTTGCTGGATGAGGCCACTTCCGCCTTAGACACAGAGAATGAAAAGGTGGGTTTGTGGGAGAGTGTGCGCATGAGAGAGAGATGGAGCAAAACGATGTAGAATTCCTTTGTTGCTTTAAGCACAGAATGTGAAAAAGGTGGGTTTGTGGGAGAGTGCGCATGAGAGAGATGGAGCAAAACGATGTAGAATTCCTTTGTTGCTTTAAGCACAGAGAGCGAAAAGGTTAGAAGGAAGGAGGAAGGGCAAGAGAGAGAAAGAGAGAGAGTTTGTCTGTGTTTGTCTGTGCTGCTTGGGTTTTGATGTCTATAACAGTTTTATCATCTGTTTTTTGAATACTTGGCACTCAGAATGTAAAGTCTGGTAGAGGGTTAGCAGAGAAACCTGTTGTCCTGTATGAAAGGGCACCTCAAGAGGCCGTGAGGCCTGGCTGCCCTAATAGCCTGACCTGACCTGATGTATTATTTGCATTCCAGCTGGTCCCAGGAGGCGCTGTGGTGTAGTTGGTTAGAGTCACTGCTCGTAATCCAGCAGGTTTGCGAGTGTGCTGGTTTGAACCCAACTCCATTCACAGTGTTGTGTCCTTGGGAAAGATACTTTACTCCTATTTCCTGGTCCTTCGGATGAGACCTTAAAACGAGGTCCTGTGTGCAAACGCACGCAAAAGATCTTGCGCGCACGTTAAAGCCCATTCCACTACTCGGTAGGAGTAGGCCATGTTGTGCCGGTGGGATGGATGACACAAACTCACATAGCATGTAAATAATGGGTGGCGCTGTACTAGAGCAATGCGCTCTCCTAGTGGGAGCAACCTGAATTTCACAGAGACGAGTTTCTGTGACTAGAAAATACCAAATACCCACTAGTACATGAGAATGCCAGAAAAGAAAAGGCTGCACACGTGCGGTGATCTATGAATATTATCAGCAGCAGCACCAGCACCCCCCCCCCCTCTCTCATTCTCTCTCTCTCTCTCTCTCTCTCTCTCTCTATCTCTCTCTCTCTCTCTCGCAGTTGGTTCAAAAAGCACTGGAAGAACACATTTGTGGTGTGATTGCACACAGACACTGAATGTCGTCTTCATCATTATTACGATGATGATGCGTGTGAAGGCTGCACGTGTATGGTGATTGCGCACAGATTGTGAACATTCAGAATGCAGACATCATCTATGTCATCATCATCATCATCATCACCATCATTTCCACACTAGTCTTACCGTTTTCTCACTCTCTCTTTATTCAGAATGCAGACATCATCTATGTCATCATCATCATCATCATCACCATCATCTATGTCATCATCATCATCATCATCACCATCATTTCCACACTAGTCTTACCGTTTTCTCACTCTCTCTTTATTCAGAATGCGGACATCATCTTTGTCATCATCATCATCATCATCATCACCATCATTTCCACACTAGTTTTACCATTTTCTCACTCTCTCTCTTTATTCAAAATGCAAGACATCATCTTTGTCATCATCATCATCATCATCATCACCATCATCATCATCATCATCATCACCATCATTTCCACACTAGTTTTACCGTTTTCTCACTCTCTCTCTTTGCAGCTGGTCCAACAAGCCCTGGACAATGCGCGGGAGGGTCGCACATGCGTGGTGATCGCACACAGACTGTCCACGATCCAGAACGCTGACGTGATCTTTGTCATGGAGAACGGTCAGGTCTTGGAGAAAGGAACTCACCAGGAACTTCTAGCTCTGCAGGGGGCTTACGCTGGATTTGTCAGCAACCAGAAAATACAGTGATTGTGTGGGTAAGAGATTGTTCAGTTCATTTGAATATTCATACTAATATCATAATGAGGTATTTTATATAAGAAAGACGTTAAGAAAGTCTAGCACAACCAGAAAATAGATTGTTCAGTTCATTTGAATATTTGTACTAATATGATAATGAATTATGTTATATATATATGTAAGAAAGATGCTAAGAACTGATGGCTCTGCAAGGGGCCTATGTTGGATTCATCAACAATCAGAAAATATGGTGATTGGGGGAGATTATCTGATTTTAATATCTGTGTAATTATGATAATCATTACACATAATGAAAGAAACGCATCAAGAAGTGGTGACCTTTGCTGGATTATCAGCAATCAGAAAATTGGGTGGATGTTTAAAGGTTATTGTTGTTCTGCTTGAATAGTCACGTAATATTTGAAGAAACGAAGATGCCTGCTGGGTTCAATAAAATTCACAACAAATTAAAACAGAGTCGAAATTGAAACCCAAAATAAAAGGTTTAATAAAACAAAAACACAGAGCAAAACAAATCACGACGTTTCGGGTTCAACCCGTTGTCCAGTGCTAAAAATAGATATGACATAGTGACACACATGACGTAAAGACGTAAACAACTTGTGATGCAATGACAAAAATGACGGTGGACAGTGACATCACTTTAGTAAAAATGATGACAAATAAACTTACTACGATTAATATGAAATAAAGATCTACCAGATTGGATTGTCCAAAACAAACAATATTGTAGAAAAGTTAACTCTCTCTCTCTCTCTCTCTCTCTCTCTCTCTCCCCCTCTCTCTGTGTGTGTGTGTCTCTCTCTCTCTCTCTCTCTCTCTCTCTCTCTCTCTCTCTCTCTCTCTCTCTCTCTCTCTCTCTCTCTCTTCGATTATTTCATTTTCCACTATCTATCGCATTTTCTATTTCTTGTACACCCTCTCTCTCTATGCATGATCATAACGATAACCTTATGTGCACATTCATCAGTGAGTATGACATATTATCAAGCTATGAAAGAACAAAGGAAAACAATTATATTATGAATATCTAGAATCAACTTCAATGCACTTGACACTACACGATCGATATGCAATACGATATACAATACACGAGCCCACCCACACAACTTCACACCACACACACACACTACACCCACACACACCACACACACACACACACACCACACACACACACACCACACACACCCCACACACAACCCCCCCACACCCCCACCCCCACACACCCCCCCCACCCACCCCACACAAACACCCCCCCACCCCCCCCCCCCACACCCACCCCCCTCCACCACACCCCCCCCCACACCACACCCACCCCCCACCCCCACCCCCACACACACACACCCCCACCCACACCCCCCACCCACACACACCCCACCCACCCACACCCACACACACACAACCACACCACACCCACACACCCCCACACACACCACACAACAACCACACACCACACACACAACACACACACACACACACACACTACCCCCACCCACCCCCCACACCCATCACCCACACCCACAACACCCCCCCCCCCCCCCCCCCCCCCCCCCCACCCACCCCCCCACAACACCCACACACCCCCCCCCACACACACCCACACCCCCACCACACACCACACCCACACACACACACACACACACACAACACCCACACCCCCCCCCCCCCCTCACACCAACACACACCACCACCACCACCCACCCACCACACAACCACACCCACACCCACACCCACCCACCCCCCCAACCACCACCCCCCACACCCCCCCCCACACCCACCCACCCCACACACACACACACACACACACACCCCCCACCACCCCCACACACACACACCCACACACACACACACACACACACACACACACACAACCCCACCCACACACACACACACAAAAAAAAACACACACACACCCACACCCATCAACCCCCACACCCACACACACCCCACACCCCCCCACAACACAACACACACCCCACACACACACACACCACACACACACACACACAACACACCCCACACCACACACACACACCACACAACACCACACACACAACAACCACACACCCCCACACCCACACACACACCCACACACACACACACACACCACACACACACACACCACATACACACACACCACACACACACCCACACACCCCACACACCCCACACACCCACACCCACACACACCCACCACACACACACACATACACACCCCCACCCCCACCACACACACACAACACACACACACACACACACACACACACACACACCACACACCACACACACTACACCACAACAACACCACACCACACACACACCCCCACACACACACCCACCCCAACCCACACACACACACCACCACACCACCCCCACCCCCACCACCACACACCACAACCCACACACACACACCACACACACCACCACACACAACACACACACACCACAACACCACACACACACACACACCACACACACCCACCCACACTTACACACACACATACACACCACAACCACAACACCCACCCACACACACACACACACACACACACACACACACACACACACACACCCACACACACACACACACACACCACACACAACACACAACACACACACACACACACACCCACACACACACACACCCCCACCACAAACACACACCACACACACACCACACACACATCACACACCACCACACACACACACACACACCACGACACACAACACACACACACACCACACACACACAACACACACACACCCACACACCACACACACACACACACAAACACACACACACACACACACACACACACAACACACACACACACACACACACACACACACAACACACCACACACAACAACCACACAACACAAACACACACACACACACACACACACACCACAAACACACCCCCCTCCCCCCAAACACTCACTCACTCACTCACTCAATACTTCGCCCTCACTCGCCGTTGAGTATGCCAGATGACACACATGGTGAGGTGGTCGATACAGTGCCCTGGCCTCTGGAAGTGTTCCCCGACCTGAGTGCTGTATCCAAGCCTGGCAGCACGGAGGTGTTCCTCACCACGCTCTGCAAGAGTCCGGTACGTCTCCCCCACATACAACATCATGGGCGAGGTGCTGCTGCACAGTGAGCAAATGACGACATAGATGACGTCGCTGGACTGGCAATTAAAATACCGCCACACCTCCACTGTGCCTTTTGGGCCCTTGATGATGTTGGTAGCGTTGACGGAACACTTCCAGAGGCCAGGGCACTGTATCGACCACCTCACCATGTGTGTCATCTGGCAGAACGGCACAGTGCGAGCCAAAAGAAAATTTACAGAAATGTACTTTGCGCACAACCTGGGCACATTCTGCGCCAGTGGGATGAATATCCGCTCTTAAAACAGTTTTGGAGCGGACCCTGGCTTGGTTTCTGTGCTCAGTTCCTTTCACCTTCACAGCCTTCAGTGAAGATTAAGCGGTTATCAAATATGAATCTCCATTTAACGAAAAGGAGCTTTGGGGGGGTATTTTATTTCTTCTTCTTCTTCTTCTTCTCGTACGTCAGAGGGACACCCCAGCATCCAATATGAAGGCGGTCGGCCGTATGTTGCAGGTCCTCCAGTCTTCCGAAAGAGCTTCTGGGCCACAGAGATGGGGTCTGACCAGGTCTTTCTTCTTTGCTGTTGGAAACAGTGGACATGACTGTAGGGTGTGGTCACTTGTTTGGTTCTCAGTGCTACATGGGCACTTGTCTGATTCACTGATGCGTAATTTGTTGAACCGGTGGTGTTTCAGACGATTGTGACCTGTCCTGAGTCTGAAAACACAGACCTGTTGTTGTCGGGTTAGCATGTAATATGGGTCTGCCCTGTTGTGCTGCTTGGGTGTTGTCTGGCCCACTTCTTTAGCTGTTTGGCCTTGATGATGGTTTTGGCCTACTTTTGTGGTGCCTTCCTTTCTGCTAAGGAATCAGCCTGTTTCGTTTCCTTGCACGCTGCTGTGTTGAAGGAATCCATTGCAGAAACGGCTGGCACTGTGGTTTCTGCTGAAGGAGGCCAGAGCTGACGACAGGTCGCTCAGGTCAGTGCTTTTGCCATGCTCGTATTTTTATTTCAGGGGGTGGGGTGACAAGGTTTGTGTTACAGGGGGTTGTGTGTGGGGGGTGGGGGGGGGGGTGCAGACATTATTTTTAAAATGATTAATTTAACCTTCACCATGCTTCCTGGGTATTCTAGTACCCAGAGACACATAAAAACTGTTAATTATCTCAAAAAGTATTTAAGCAATCATCATGAAATTTCATGAGTTTATCAAAAACGTTAATGGCTTTATGTGTCTTAAATTTCATTAATGTGTATAAAATACAAATGACGTAATATAATGCGTCATTTGAACATGCTTGTCACTGATTGCGCGGGTATCCTACAACCCATACTTTAAAGAGCAGAAATATGCCACTGCAGTGCATTGAGTATGGGTAGTGGGACACCCGCGGCATCTGGATAAGGATAAACACATGGTGACTCTTTGACGAGTATGGGTACTGGAGAACCCGCATCATCTGGAATAGGGATAAACACTGTTAAAATGCATGTCCCTTTCCTTTTTAATGAGTATGGGTAGTGGAAAACCCGCCCCATCGTGACTGTGTAGTTGAACAGGGGATCCGGTGAAGGTTAAACAGATACCAATGTTTAATAAAAGTAAAGTGTATTTTAAAAGTATTATTTTATTAAAAAATCTTAAATCCGAAAATGGCATTTTTTGCCTAGTTCATGATTTGCTACATTTATTATCAAATATTTTACATATTCTTTCAAAAATGATCATAATGAAATATTTATGATGTGCTTTATACGAAATCTGCGTCAGAGAGCCCAGAAAAGTCTGATTTGAAAAACATGGAGTAGATTTCTACAATGAGTTTTGTTCACCTTGAGCAGCGACATACTTTTCCGCCATGATTGTTATGGCTTTTGCTGTCAAAACTGAGGCTGTGACGTCATATCCTGCTTCAAACACCCCCCTTTTACTTTGAATGTGTCGTCTGCATCTGTGGCTTCATTCACGATTTCGGCCTGATAATCGATCTCAATAGGTACGATATGAATGGAATTCACAACTTTGTTTGATCAGATTTCAGTCATGCACTAGGCGCAACACACATAACTTGTAAGGCGCGGGGGTCTCAGTTGAGGAACAAAGTATGGGCTTGTAGTCCGTACAATGCGCTACACGTGTTTGGGTGGCTGGGTCAGTGAAGCGGGCAGAGAATGTAACAGAATGCTTTGTTGTTGTTTTCTCCCCAAGGAATATAACAGAATGCTTGTTGTTGTTTTCTTAGAATATAACAGAATGCTTTGTTGTTTTCTCCCCAAGGAATATAACAGAATGCTTTGTTGTTTTCTCCCCAAAGAATATAACAGAATGCTTTGTTGTTGTTTTCTCCCCAAAGAATATAACAGAATGCTGTTGTTGTTTTCTCCCCAAAGAATATAACAGAATGCTTTGTTGTTTTCTCCCCAAAGAATATAACAGAATGCTGTGTTGTTGTTTTCTCCCCAAAGAATATAACAGAATGCTTTGTTGTTGTTTTCTCCCCAAAGAATATAACAGAATGCTTTGTTGTTTTCTCCCCAAAGAATATAACAGAATGCTTTGTTGTTTTATCCCCAAAGAATATAACAGAATGCTTTGTTGTTTTCTCCCCAAAGAATATAACAGAATGCTTTGTTGTTGTTGTTTTCTCCCCAAAGAATATAACAGAATGCTTTGTTGTTGTTTTCTGTTGTTTTAAAGAAATAACAGAATGCTTTGTTTTTGAATATGTTTTTCTCCCCAAAGAATATAACAGAATGCTTTGTTGTTTTCTCCCCAAAGAATATAACAGAATGCTTTGTTGTTTTCTCCCCAAAGAATATAACAGAATGCTTTGTTGTTGTTTTATCCCCAAAGAATATAACAGAATGTTGTTGTTTTCTCCCCAAAGAATATAACAGAATGCTTTGTTGTTTTCTCCCCAAAGAATATAACAGAATGCTGTGTTGTTGTTTTCTCCCCAAAGAATATAACAGAATGCTTTGTTGTTGTTTTCTCCCCAAAGAATATAACAGAATGCTGTGTTGTTGTTTTCTCCCCAAAGAATATAACAGAATGCTTTGTTGTTTTTGTTATAACAGAATGCTTTGTTGTTCCCCAAAGAATATAACAGAATGCTTTGTTGTTTTCTCCCCAAAGAATATAACAGAATGCTTTGTTGTTGTTTTCTCCCCAAAGAATATAACAGAATGCTTTGTTGTTTTCTCCCCAAAGAATATAACAGAATGCTTTGTTGTTGTTTTCTCCCCAAAGAATATAACAGAATGCTTTGTTGTTGTTTTCTCCCCAAAGAATATAACAGAATGCTTTGTTTTGTTGTTTTCTCCCCAAAGAATATAACAGAATGCTTTGTTGTTGTTTTCTCCCCAAAGAATATAACAGAATGCTTTGTTGTTGTTTTCTCCCCAAAGAATATAACAGAATGCTGTTGTTGTTTTCTCCCCAAAGAATATAACAGAATGCTTTGTTGTTTTATCCCCAAAGAATATAACAGAATGCTTTGTTGTTGTTTTATCCCCAAAGAATATAACAGATGCTTTGTTGTTTTCTCCCCAAAGAATATAACAGAATGCTGTGTTGTTGTTTTCTCCCCAAAGAATATAACAGAATGCTTTGTTGTTTTATCCCCAAAGAATATAACAGAATGCGTTGTTGTTGTTTTATCCCCAAAGAATATAACAGAATGCTTTGTTGTTTTCTCCCCAAAGAATATAACAGAATGCTTTGTTGTTTTCTCCCCAAAGAATATAACAGAATGCTTTGTTGTTGTTTTCTCCCCAAAGAATATAACAGAATGCTTTGTTGTTTTCTCCCCAAAGAATATAACAGAATGCTGTGTTGTTGTTTTCTCCCCAAAGAATATAACAGAATGCTTTGTTGTTGTTTTCTCCCCAAAGAATATAACAGAATGCTTTGTTGTTGTCTTTCTCCCCAAAGAATATAACAGAATGCTTTGTTGTTGTTTTCTCCCCAAAGAATATAACAGAATGCTTTGTTGTTGTTTTCTCCCCAAAGAATATAACAGAATGCTTTGTTGTTGTTTTCTCCCCAAAGAATATAACAGAATGCTTTGTTGTTGTTTTCTCCCCAAAGAATATAACAGAATGCTTTGTTGTTTTATCCCCAAAGAATATAACAGAATGCTGTTGTTTCTCCCCAAAGAATATAACAGAATGCTTTGTTGTTGTTTTCTCCCCAAAGAATATAACAGAATGCTGTTGTTGTTGTTTTCTCCCCAAAGAATATAACAGAATGCTTTGTTGTTGTTTTCTCCCCAAAGAATATAACAGAATGCTTTGTTGTTGTTTTCTCCCCAAAGAATATAACAGAATGCTTTGTTGTTGTTTTCTCCCCAAAGAATATAACAGAATGCTTTGTTGTTGTTTTCTCCCCAAAGAATATAACAGAATGCTTTGTTGTTGTTTTCTCCCCAAAGAATATAACAGAATGCTGTTGTTGTTGTTTTCTCCCCAAAGAATATAACAGAATGCTTTGTTGTTGTTTTCTCCCCAACGGGGAATATAACAGAATGCTTTGTTGTTGTTTTCTCCCCAAAGAATATAACAGAATGCTTTGTTGTTGTTTTCTCCCCAAAGAATATAACAGAATGCTTTGTTGTTGTTGTTTTCTCCCCAAAGAATATAACAGAATGCTTTGTTGTTGTTTTCTCCCCAAAGAATATAACAGAATGCAAAGAATTTGCTTTGTTGTTGTTTTCTCCCCAAAGAATATAACAGAATGCTTTGTTGTTGTTTTCTCCCCAAAGAATATAACAGAATGCTTTTTGTTGTTGTTTTCTCCCCAAAGAATATAACAGAATGCTGTTGTTGTTTTCTGAATATAACAGAATGTTGTTGTTTTCTCCCCAAAGAATATAACAGAATGCTTTGTTGTTGTTGTTTTCTCCCCAAAGAATATAACAGAATGCTTTGTTGTTGTTTTCTCCCCAAAGAATATAACAGAATGCTTTGTTGTTGTTGTTTTCTCCCCAAGGAATATAACAGAATGCTTTGTTGTTGTTTTCTCCCCAAAGAATATAACAGAATGCTTTGTTGTTTTCTCCCCAAAGAATATAACAGAATGCTTTGTTGCAAAGAATATAACAGTTGTTGTTGTTTTCTCCCCAAAGAATATAACAGAATGCTTTGTTGTTGTTTTCTCCCCAAAGAATATAACAGAATGCTTTGTTGTTTTCTCCCCAAAGAATATAACAGAATGCTTTGTTGTTGTTTTATCCCCAAAGAATATAACAGAATGCTTTGTTGTTTTATCCCCAAAGAATATAACAGAATGCTTTGTTGTTTTATCCCCAAAGAATATAACAGAATGCTTTGTTGTTGTTGTTTTCTCCCCAAGGAATATAACAGAATGCTTTGTTGTTTTCTCCCCAAAGAATATAACAGAATGCTTTGTTGTTGTTGTTTTCTCCCCAAGGAATATAACAGAATGCTTTGTTGTTGTTTTCTCCCCAAAGAATATAACAGAATGCTTTGTTGTTGTTTTCTCCCCAATTATTGACTTGGTGTCAATGTAATATCTTAGTGTTTGGTTTATATTATTTTTTTAAAATCAAATTGGTGATAACTGATTTTTACTGATTTTTTTTTAATATAGTTTTGTTTGTTTGTAATTGAGTTGGTGCCATAAATAATAATCCTGGCAGTCTTGGTGATGATGATGATGATGATGCAGTTGATGATGATGATGATAATGATGATGATGATGTTGAAAAGGATGATTGCAAAGGTGATGTTGGTAATGCTGATGATGATAATGATTTGGGTGTTGATTTTTATGCTCTTAAAACCATTTTTGGCCACAAGAGTACATAGTTTTTGTTGCTTTTTTCTATGAAATTCAGACTGTTTTGTTTTGGGCTTTGTTTGTTTGTTGTATAGATTATTGTATTGTTGGATATTGTGTTTGTTCTTTTGTGAAAAGAGCAAAGAGCAAAACTGAAAAGAGGACATTTAATTCTGAGAGATAAGAGAGGGGAAAGGAATGTGTTGTTTTGTGTGTATGTGTGTGTGCATGCCTGCGTGTATTGAGTAAGTGTCCATAGAGAGAAAAAGAAAGACAGAAAAACAAGAAGAGAGAGTTTTTAGTCTGAGTTTTATGGCTTAGTTTTTCTATGCTTTTAAAATTGTAGAACATGCCTCTTTCATATATTTATATACATATATTTTTTTATTATTCGGACCAGCTTCTTAAAAGTTATCACAATTTTGTGTGTGTTATAATTGACTTTTAAGGCGTTTTTATGCCATTCCATGTGTTGAGGTATTGTTTTGACGTATTTAATACATGCCTTAGAATTACACCATTTTGTTTTCGTGTTATTGAAATTTGTTGTCTATTTCAAGTGTCTTTTTCTATTGTATTGACTCGTACGATACATTCATTCATTTTGAAAGGCTTTACGCTTCAATAGCTTAAAAGTAAGCAAAGGAAAACCTTGCCAAAGTAAAGGTGGTACAGTGGAACCCTGCCTAACGGGCACCTCAGTACCACAGACACCTCGGTAATCCGGACAGTTTTACTCAGGTCCCTTCCCTTTCTTATTCATTACTAAAAAAGAGTCTTCAGTGTAGCGACCACCTGGCAATTATGGACAGTTTTACTCAGTCCCTTCCCTTATTCATTACTAAAAGAGTTCTCCAGTGTAGCGGCCACCTCACAATTATGGACAGTTTTACTCAGTCTCTTCCCTACTTATTTATTACTAAAAGAGTCTTCAGTGTAGTGTACCACTAGGCTAAATTATGGACAGTTTTACTCAGTCCCTTCCCTTATTCATTACTAAAAGAGTCTTTCAGTATAGCGACCACCTCACAATTACGGACAGTTTTACTCTCTTCTCTTCTTATTCATTGCTAAAAGAGTTCAGTGTAGCGGCCACCTCACAATTAGGGACAGTTTTACTCAGTCTCTTATTCATTGCTAAAAGAGTCCAGTATAGCGACCACCTGGCAATATTGGACAGTTGTGGCCAGTCTGTAGGGTGGTCGCAAAACTGAGGTTCACTGTATCCAGTATAGCGACCACCTCACAATTAGGGACAGTTTTGGCCAGTCTGTAGGGTGGTCGCAATACTGAGGTTCCACTGTATCCAGTATAGCGACCACCTCACAATTACGGACAGTTGTGGCCAGTCTGTAGGGTGGTCGCAAATACTGAGGTTCCACTGTATCCAGTTATAGCGACACACCTACTCACAATTACAGACAGTTTGGGCCAGTCTTGTAGGGTGGTCGCAATACTGAGGTTCACTGTATCCAGTATAGCGACCACCTCAACAATTACCGACAGTTTTGGCCAGTCTGTAGGGTGGTCACAATACTGAGGTTCCACTGTATCCAGTATAGCGACCACTCTGAACAATTACTCGACAGTTGTGGGGCAGTCTGTAGGGTGGTCGCATTACTGAGGTCCCAACTGTATCCAGGTAGAGTGACCACCTGACAATTACCGACAGTTGTGGCCAGTCTGTAGGGTGGTCGCAATACTGAGGTTCGACTGTATCCAGTATAGCGACCACCTGAGCAATTACCGGACAGTTTGGGCCAGTCTGTAGGGTGGTGACAATACTGACGTCCCACTGTAAAAAATCCAGTATAGCGACCACCTGACAATTACGGACCAGTTGTGGCCAGTCTGTAGGGTGGTCACAATACTGAGGTTCCAGCTGTATCCAGTATAGTCGACCACCTGACAATTACCGGGGGTGCGGACAGTTGTGGCCAGTCTGTAGGGTGGTTGCTATTACTGAGGTTCCACTGTATCCAGTATAGCGACCACCTGACAATTAGGGACAGTTTTGGCCAGTCTGTAGGGTGGTCGCAATACTGAGGTTCCACTGTATCCAGTAGTAGCGACCACCTGACAATTACCGACAGTTTGGGCCAGTCTGTAGGGTGGTCGCAATACTGACGGGTCCCACTGTATGCCTGACAATTACCGACAGTTGTGGCCAGTCTGTAGGGTGGTGGCAATACTGAGGTCCAGCTGTATCCAGTATAGTGACCACCTCACAATTACGGACAGTTTTGGCCAGTCTGTAGGGTGGTTGGATTACTGAGGTTCCACTGTCTCCCCCCCCCCCCCCCCCCCCCCACTGACCACCTGACAATTACGGACAGTTTTGGCCAGTCTGTAGGGTGGTCGCAATACTGAGGTTCCACTGTATTTGTTTTGTGTTTATGTCATGGCAATCTACACCAGTGAAGGATACATGGTATTCGTGAAGGTTAACACATACCCAGGTATGAAAGGCCTACTCAGAAGGCATTTTCATTAATATTTCTTTCGTATCTGTATACTCAAGATCACATAGCATAGAAATTGTTTGAAGCAAAGGTCTTACAGAAAAAATAATTGTTTTTTGTTTTTTAAACAGGTACCATTCTGTGCCATGATTTTTTAGACAGGTGTTTTTTTTATAACAATATTTGTTTTTTTACTGATTAAGAAGTTTTTGTGTTTTTATGCTTTTAAAGTAGTTGGTGTTTCAGAAAGAAAAAGAAACTTGTAAACGTTTAATTGTTGAAGTGGCCTTACAGTTTTGTCAGAAATGAAACATAAGTTTGTTTTACTAGTCAAAAGGAAAGTCAGTTCTGTCTCAACTCCACATTATATCACTTTTCTGCTCTTTTTTTCCTTTTTCAAAACAAAGGAAAAGCACAGAAAAGAGACGGAATGTTGAGTACCAGTATTAATGACGACTAAAATCAAACCAAGTCAAGTCAAGTAAACTTAATTATCTCAGAGCAGAGAAATGTATTTAATCTCTGGTGCAACATTGCATCATTGAAAACATTTCACAATACAATCACTATGATATAAACTATGATATAAACAATATATCACACACCCCAACTATGAGAACAAATAATATAAATAATAGGTTAATCAAAGTATGTACATGTATTTTGTAAATTTCATTTTTTGTTCTACATATGTGTGGGATGAAAACTAAAGTTTGATGTTTTTTTCAATTTGTACAAGTTATTTAATTTCTTCTTTTCTTTTTACAAAGATGTAAGGGCATATAGAGAGTTTTTAATGTGCATCCACGCAACGCCGCAGGGGATTTCCGCTTGTGCATGTTGAATATACTGGGCACCCTGACGGATGACATTTTTTGCAAGAAACACGTCGAGATCTTCAGGAAAACACCCTTTACAGAGATTGCATACACTCGCTTTGCTCTGGTGTTTCCTATAAAACAAACCGTTCAAAACGGCGATTCCTCCATGGCGGAACTGCTGGAAGTAAAATTCTTTTCACCCAATAGAAAAGGCGTTTGCCCGTTCTCTTTTTCTAATGGTCTACCAAATTCTGTTGTTGCACGAAATGCACGCATATACAAGCCTTTTATTTTAAATTTTATACAGTTTATCTAAAGAGTTTCGCTCACAACAAAGGAAAAAAAATCCAATTTATTTTTTTACTGCACTACAAAAAAAAAGAAAATGCTTCAACCACAATGAGTGTCCTCCATCCACACCATCCAAAAAATGGCTTCTCTCTCCGTCATCTCCGCCAAAGAGGAATCGCCGTTTTTGACGATCTTAATTTATAGGAAACCAGAGCAAAGTGAGTGTTTACCGATCCTTGAAAAGGCTGTCTTTCCATTGACCTCGACGTGTTTCTTGCAAAAAAAAAACTCATCCGTCAGGGTCCAACTTTAAGAAGTCTGAAATTCTGTATTGAATGAAAACTTTTCTACAACAGCAAAATTGTATGTCTTTTTGTTTTAAATCTCTAACCTTTATAAACCTATAAATGATTGGCATAATTATTGTTTGCTAGCTTTAACACTGACTATATTTACGTCTGTCTCCAAAGATTATTGGATGCATTGCCACTGATTTTTAAAGTGTTCTATTTATATTTTCATTGTTTATTTGTACATAGAAAAATTATGATCCTCCAGAGAGTTTGTAATGATTGGTAAAAGCAAAAATCCACCACATCTAATTCAAGTTCAATTTGAAGTGTCAATTCAGTGTTGTATATTTTAAATCCCTGTCTCCTTTTTTTTACTCTAATTTTTTTCTTATATTTTTTTTAACACTTGTCTTTGAAAATGTCTTTCAAAATTGTTTTGATGTTTAAAAAAAAAATGTGATCACATTTGGGCAGACATTTGTATTGCTAACACAATATCCTTTCTGCTTTGCATTAAATACATACATTGATCGGTTAATGTTAAGATTCAGCTCCCTCCCGTGTGCCAGTGGGTGAAGTTGGCCAATCAGCTCCCTCCGATTGAACCTTTTCCGTTAAGCTGATTGTGACAACTTCAACCATAGAACAGCGGAGGGAGCTTGATCTTAACATTTGCCCACTGATGAAATATATCGTTTATTATTTGGTTTTGTGTTTCTTCTTTACCCAAGAGAGAGAGACACAAAGAGAGAGAGGGGAGAGAGAGAGAGAGAGAGAATGGAGAGAGAGAGAGAGAGAGAGAAGAGTGAGAGGAAATAACCATAGAACTTAAAAGAAAAAGATGAGAGCGAGGAGAAAGAGATGAGATGGACGGGGGGGGGGGTGGCGAGAAAAGGTGTTGGAAGTGACTGGAGAGCGGGACAAGGGAGAGTAAGACTATGTAAGTACAATTTCTTTTCAGTATAATCCTTCCCCCCCCCCCTGCCTCCTCCTTGTAATAAGTTACTACCATTTTAGATGAGGAAAGGAAATGGCTCCCATGTTTCTAGATTGTTTAGTACTCTCCTTTGGAAGAAAATTTACGGAAAAGGGGTAGAGGGTGAGATGAGGTTCAGTTATGGATGTAAGAAAGGAGAGGGATATAGAATTATTGTTTGACTCTAAGTTTACAATAGCCTCCATTTGAAATTTCCCATATTATCGATTGCGGATTTTCTTTAGGTTAGGTATCTGTCCTTATTCACCGTCCAGGTGGACAAGTCAAACCAGTTAGGGTGGGGCTTGTAGTGGTGTGTGAGTATTCTTTATGTTTTCGGGGGTGTTAGATCAGTATAAGAGAGAGGGGCGAGATAAGTCCCTCCCTTATCTGTCGTACCCCCAAACTAAGGAATATCACGCGCTAAGCCCCATCTGGGTTGATTGCCACCTGGCGGTGAAATGGACGTCCTAAGCTGGGATCATTGTGAGAAAGTATAAAAACAGCTGATAAGGAATAGAGGGTTAGGCGGCACAGGTTGGTGGGTAACAACAAAAAATGACGATGAGGGGAGGAGGTGGGGTGGGGTGTCTTGCAAAACAATATAACATGAGCGTGCGCTACGTCACGCACGTACATTCATCACACGACACACTCTCACTGACACGTTCACTTTATTCATCACATTCCATTGATTTTGAAACAAGCCTTTTCTTTATTTTCACAATCATTGCACACGGTTACACAGAACACGCACACACGATTGCAATGTGTTTAGTAATTTTTTTGTGTGTGTGTGTGTGTTCCCCTGTACATGTCACATTACTGATAACAACTCAGTAAATTCACCTTTCCGTGCCACTTCAACTTTCACACTGATTAAAACAAGGTCAATTCCACTCTCCATTTCTCTCAAACTTTCAGCGTCACTTCATCTTTCAAAGCGTTATCACCCATTTGTAAAACAATGGAGAAAAAAAACAAAAACCAAAAGAAACAAGAAATTAAAGTGTGGGGGGTATTACAATGTATTGTGTGAAAACAAATTTATCACCACCAAAAATGTGTTGTTGAAATGTTTGAAACAAAACGACTTTTTGTTTTGATCAAGCAAAACGTTTTTACGGGAGGAAAACAAAAACAATGTGAAATCATACCATTTAATTTTTGGACACTGTAGACAAATCTGTCAACAAAAAAAAACAAAAAAGAAAAAGAAAAAAAACATGAAGAAAAAAAAGGGTAATAAAATGGAAATAAAACAAAGACAAAACTCTCAAGTCAAAACTGCACACTTCTTCTTCTTCTGCATTCCCAGACCAAAAGGCCATAATGGGTAAAGTACGTAAGGGAAGAATAGAAAGTAAGGGAAAGGAAAGATAGTAGATGGCAGAAAGCAATGGGAAAAGGAAGAGTCAAAGAGAGTTTCAGATTAGAGGGAAGTTACAAGCACAGAACTTTCAAGAAGGATGGGGGATAACTCTTTACGAAAGACCACTCCCGGTATACTCACGGGGAGAAACTGCACACAATTACATTAATGTGCATTAAACGACGTCAGTGTGAAATCTATGGGTTCCGTTAGTGTTTTCTGCTCATTTTTTTAGGAAAGCAAGGCAAGATTGAATGAGCTCCAACATTTCGTCTGTGAAATTCCATAAACCTTGTAACTCGATTTTGGGGGGTTGAGTTTAGATACACACTCAGCGCTCTAATTTTTCACAACACATTCCACCCAAAAAAGCTCGTATCACTAAGGAACTAACTATCTGGGGTAAATGAGGAGGTGTAAATGGAACAAAAAACTGTAATAAGTCAAAAATTAAGATCGAGTTGAAGGACAAAAAACCTGGTTATCTTCGTTCTTTTAAAGTATTAAAAAAGATAAGAAGGAATTTGAGCAAAATGCAGGGACTAAACTCGCAATGTCTTGAAAAAACATATTCATCATAGTTATTCAATTGGGTTAAACGCAGTTAATTTTTAAAACAGTTTTTTTTAATTTTCTCAAAACTACCAAAAATTGAGATACGAAGTTTTTGAATTTCACCGGCGATATATTCTATGATGGTGTCAAGTTATGAAGCATGATAGAGGACGTATAAATATGTCACGGAAAAACTTTGAATTTTTCCAAGCAAGTGGCTGCATGCTATAGCAATCATACGAGAGAGAGAGAGTGACAAACAGAGACATTTATATGTAAAGAAATGATCAAGAAAAACAGACAAAGAAATAGAGAGAGAGGGGAGAGACAGATAGAAAGAAGGAGAGCAAGAGAGAGAGACAGACATAAAGAAAATGAGAGAGAGAAACAGAAAGGAAAGGGAGAGTGGCACACGTAACGATTCATCATCTTATTGAATAACCATTGATTTTTTCCGGGAAGATTCCGAATTTTCCCAATCTCTGGAAGATTCCAAATTTTCCCGTGGCATATATACTGTCCAAAAAAAGAAGCGCATACTTTTTCAAATGTCGTTGCCATCATTATATTGCAGCACGCATATCCTCCAGACTACATGTACTAGAAGTGTTCACCCAGTGGTCCTTTTCATTATCGCTGTCAATGTCTCTCTCTGCTCTTGCGCATGCGTACACAGTGCCTAAAATGTCAGAAAAGTGATTTTTTCATGCCCACGTGCCATGCATGGATAGAAGTTCTTGCAATTTTGTGAGCACAGAGTTAACACCTTGTTCGCAAATGTATACGAAAGGGAATCCCTTAGTGTTGGTGGAAGGGCGCCTAACTGCAGAGCACTACATAAGGATATTCTGTGTCCACACGTCCTTCCTCTTATGCACGACCTTAACGCTGTGTTCCTGCGGGACAAGGCTCGCCCTCATACTGTGCGACCCGGCACCCAGTTGCTCACCGACAACCACCCCCACGAAATTCTCTGGCCAACCATATCATCAGACATGAATCCAAAAGAACACATTTCAGGGATGAACTGGATAGACGCGTGCATGGCCGAGAAGATGTGCCAGTGAATCAACGCGAGTTGTTGAAAGCACAGCAGGAGGAGTGGGACATCAACCCACAGCAAGACATCCACCGTCTGATCGAGTCCCATGCTGATAGTGTCCCAGGCACTTGTTGCTGTTCAAGGCGGTCACACCCTACTGTTCTGACAGCCCTCACACCCAAGGATGTCGACTGACTGAATTATTTGAGGACACACATGAACTCTCCATACATGCAGCTATCACCATGTCAAATTTCAAAAAGAAATTCGCATTG
>CM065686.1:58981756-59013409 GCA_017654935.2 Phymorhynchus buccinoides | reverse complement strand
CAGGATTTTACATTTCGGCTTTAGACTGTTGATTGATTTAGGAACGATATAGATTATTATCCTTTGATGCTTTGCTGAGTGTCACTGCTATTATTTTTCGTTTGGGTGTAATTTGATTTTATAATGCTTTTTGCACATTGCAGGAGCGCAACTTCCTTACGACACCCCCCCTACTACCCCCTAAAAACAATCTGGAGAGTAACGTGAACCTATGAATGGAGTGTGCGGAGTACACATGCAAACCCATCTGCATTTCCCACTCCTCTTTTTTCTTCCTTTCTTTCATTTATTTTGATGTGGTATATTTACATTACGCGACAGCCCTGACTGGCCTTGGTTGTCGACGGGGGCTACCTTTTAATCTGAAATTTTCCTTTATTTTGAGACGTGGAAGATTTAAAGTTGCGGACAATCCTGACATGGCCTTGTTTGTCGACGGGGCTACCTTTTTTATCTGAATATTTTGCCTTTATTTTGCGTGGTACGATTTACGTTGCGACAGACCCTGACGACTTAGGTTGTCGATGGGGGCTCTTTTTATCTGAATATTTCGCTTTTTTTGACAGTGGTAATATTTAAACTTGCGACAGCCCTGACATGGCCTTAGCTGCTGTCGACGGGGGTTTACCTTTTTAATCTGAATATTTTCCTTTATTTTTGATGTGGTAAAGATTTAGCGTTGCGACAGCCCTAACTGGCTTAGCTGTCGACGGGGAGTACCTTTTAATCGTGAAATTTTACTTTTATTTGCGGATTCAGATGAGTTTCTGTTGCCCTTAATTATTGCACAAAGCCCTGTGCTTTCTGATCTAGGAATCATAGAGAAAGCGCTATGGCCACTTTTTTTTTCCTCTCTCAGGCTCGATACTCCTGTCGGAGGTAAAGGTAGCCAACTGTCAGGGGTCCAAGTCGCGGGTGGCCATCGCACGCCATCGTCGGAATCCCAGAATCCTTTTGCTGGATGAAGGCCGACTTCCGCCTTAGACACAGGAATGAAGGTGGGTTTGTTGGAGAGTTGTGCGATGAGAGGAGAGATTGAGCAAAACGATGTAGAATTCCTTTGTTGCTTTAACACCACAGAAATGTGAAAAAGTGGGTTTGTGGGAGAGTGTGCGCATAGAAGAGAGATGGCAAACGATGTAGATTCCTTTGTTGCTTTAAAAGCAAAGGTGGGTTTTTTGGTGGGAGAGTGTGCGCATTAGAGAGTGATGGAGCAAAGCGCGTCAGATTCCTTTGATTGCTTTAAAACGCACAGATGTGAAAAGGTGGGTTTGTGGGAGAGTGGTGCGCGTGCGAGTGATGGAGGCAAAGCGTGTAGAAATTCCGTTGTTGCTTTTAAGCACGTGGGTTGTGGATAGTGTGCGCATGAGAGGAGATGGATCAAATTCTGTATAATTCCTTTGTTGCTTTAAGCACAAGGTGTGTTTGTGGGAGAGTGTTCCTCATAGATAGAGTGATGGAGCAAAACGCTGTAGATTCCTTTGTTGCTATTTAAGCACAAGTGGGTTTGTGGAGAGTGTGCGCATGAGAGAGTGATGGAGCAAACGCTGTAATTCCGTTGTTGCTTTAAGCAAGATGTAGAAAAGGTGTTTGTGGAGAGTGTTGCGCATGAGAGAGAGATGGAGGCAAAACATGTACATTCTTTTTGCTTTAACACAGAATGTGAAAAGGTTGGTTTGTGGAGAGTGTGTCTCATGAAGAGAGTATGGAGCAACGATGTGGAATTCCTTTTGTTGCTTTAAGCACAGATGTGAAAAAGGTTGTTGTGGGAGTGTGCTCATGTAAGAGAGATGGGACAAACGATGTGATTCCTTTGTTGCTTTAAGCACAAGTGTGGATTGTGGGAGAGTGTGACGCATGAGAGAGAGATGGCAACACTATGGTAGAATTCCTTATTGTTGCTTTTTAAGCAAGGAATGTAAAAAAGGTGGGTTTTGTGGAGAGGTGCGCATGAGAGAGAGAGGGAGCAAACGATGTTGATTCCTCTTTGTTGCTTAAGCACAAGGTGGTTTTGTGGGAGACGTGTCGCATGAAGATAGATCACAGACGATGTAGAATTCCTTTGTTGCTTTAAGCACAGAATGTAAAGGTGGGTATTGTGGGAGAGTGTGCGCTATGTGAGAGAGAGGATGGCAAACGAGTAGAATTCCTTTGTTGCGTTAAAAGCCCAAATGTGAAAAGGTGGGAAGAGGTGTGCGCATGAGAGATATGGATGGCAAAATAATTAAATTCCTTTGTTGGCTTTAAAGAGCCACATAGAGCGAAGGTAAGAAAGAAGCCCAATGAAGAGGAAGGTGCAAGAGAGGAAAGGAGAGAGTTTGTCTTTGTTTGTTGTGTTTTTAGTTTTGGTTTTGATTCTATAACGTTTTATCATCTGTTTTTTGGAATACTTGGCACTCAGATGTTAAGTTCTGGGAGAGGGTTAGCAGAGAAACCCTTCTGTTGTCCTGTAGGAAGCACCTCAAGAGGCCGCAAAGGCCTGGCTGCCATAATGAAGCCCTGACCTACCTGATGTTTATTTTGCATTCCAGCTGTCCCAGGAGGCCTGTGGTGTAGTTGGTTAAGTCACTGCTCTTAATCCAGCAGGTTTGCGAGTGTGCTTGTTCTAACCAACTCCATTCACAGTGTTGTAGTCCTTGGGGAAAGATACTTTACTCCTATTTCCCTGGTCCTTCGGATGAGACCTTAACCGAGTCCTGTGTGCAACGCACGCAAAAGATCTTGCGCGCATACGTTAATAGCCCATTCCCTACTCGGTAAGGAGTAGGCCATGGTGTGCAGTGGGATGGATGACCAACTCCATGCATGTAAAAATGTGTGGACGCTGATACTAGAGCGATGCGCTCTCCTTTGGGATCACCTGATTTCACAGAGACGAGTTTTCTGTGACTAGAAAATAACCCAAATACCCACTAGTACATAGAATGCCAAAAAAGAAAGGCTGCACACGAGCAGTGATCTATTAATATTATCAAGCCAGCAGCACCGAGCACCCCCCCCCCCGTCTCTATTCATCTCTCTCTCTCTATCTCTCCTCTCTCTCTCTTCTCCTCTTCCTCGCTCTCTCTCTCTCTCTCTCTCTCGCAGTTGTGTTAAAAAAGCACTGAAAACACTTTGTGGTGTTATTGCACACAGCTCTGAATGTCGCTTCATATTTTACGATGATGTGACGCCTGTGAGTCTGCACTGTGGTGGGTTGATTGCGCACGGTTGTGAACATTCAAATGCAGACATCATCTATGCTCATCATCATCATCATCATCATCAACCATCATTTCCACACTAGTCCTTAATATCCGTTTTCCCTCACTCTCTCTTATATTAGAATGCAGACAAATCATCTTTGTCATCATCATCATCATCTTTCTCACTCTCTCTTATTCACGAATGAGAACATCATCATTGTCATCATCATCATCATCATCATCATCATTCATCATCACCATCACATTTGCCACACATGATATTTACCATTTTCTCACTCTCTCTCTTTATTCAAAATGCAAGACATCATTCTTTGTCTTCATCATCATCATCATCACCATCATCATCATTCATCATCACACATCCTTTCCACACTAGTTTTACCGTTTTCTCACTCTCTCTCTTTCCAGCTGGTCCAACAAGCCCTAGACAACGCGCGGGAGGGTCGTACATGTGTGGTGATCGCGCACAGACTGTCCACAGTTTTACCATTTTCTCACTCTCTCTCTTTGCAGCTGGTCCAACAAGCCCTGGACAATGCACGGGAGGGTCGCACATGCGTGGTGATCGCACACAGACTGTCCACGATCCAGAACGCTGACGTGATCTTTGTCATGGAGAACGGTCAGGTCTTGGAGAAAGGAACTCACCAGGAACTTCTAGCTCTGCAGGGGGCTTACGCTGGATTTGTCAGCAACCAGAAAATACAGTGATTGTGTGGGTAGGAGATTGTTCAGTTCATTTGAATATTCATACTAATATCATAATGAGGTATTTTATATAAGAAAGACGTTAAGAAAGTCTAGCACAACCAGAAAATAGATTGTTCAGTTCATTTGAATATTTGTACTAATATGATAATGAATTATGTTATATATATATATGTAAGAAAGATGCTAAGAACTGATGGTTCTGCAAGGGGCCTATGTTGGATTCATCAACAATCAGAAAATATTGGGGGAGATTATCTGATTTTAATATCTGTGTAATTATGATAATCATTACACATAATGAAAGAAACGCATCAAGAAGTGGTGACCTTTGCTGGATTATCAGCAATCAGAAAATTGGGTGGATGTTTAAAGGTTATTGTTGTTCTGCTTGAATAGTCACGTAATATTTGAAGAAACGAAGATGCCTGCTGGGTTCAATAAAAGTCACAACAAATTAAAACAGAGTCGAAATTGAAGCCCAAAATAAAAGGTTTAATAAAACAAAACACAGAGCAAAACAAATCACGACGTTTCGGGTTCAACCCGTTGTCCAGTGCTAAAAATAGATATGACATAGTGACACACATGACGTAAAGACGTAAACAACTTGTGATGCAATGACAAAAAATGACGGTGGACAGTGACATCACTTTAGTAAAAATGATGACAAATAAACTTACTACGATTAATATGAAATAAAGATCTACCAGATTGGATTGTCCAAAACAAACAATATTGTAGAAAAGTTAACTCTCTCTCTCTCTCTCTCTCTCTCTCTCTCTCTCTCTCTCTCTCTCTCTCTCTCTCTCTCTCTCTCTCTCTCTCTCTCTCCCTCTCTCTGTGTGTGTCTATCTCTCTCTCTCTCTCTCTCTCTCTCTCTCTCCGATTATTTCATTTTCCACTATCTATCGCATTTTCTATTTCTTGTACACCCTCTCTCTCTATGCATGATCATAACGATAACCTTATGTGCACATTCATCAGTGAGTATGACATATTATCAAGCTATGAAAGAACAAAGGAAAACAATTATATTATGAATATCTAGAATCAACTTCAATGCACTTGACACTAGACGATCGATATGCAATACGATATACAATACACCCCCACCCACAGCCACACTTCCACCACACACACACACACACACACACACACACACACACACATACACACACACACACACACACCACACACACACACACACACACACACACACACACACACACACCCACCCCCACACCCACACCACACACACACACACACACACACACACACACACACACACACTGTACACTCGCCCTGTGCCGTTCTGCCAGATGACACACATGGTGAGGTGGTCGATACAGTGCCCTGGCCTCTGGAAGTGTTCCCTGACCTGAGTGCTGTATCCAAGCCTGGCAGCACGGAGGTGTTCCTCACCACGCTCTGCAAGAGTCCGGTACGTCTCCCCCACATACAACATCATGGGCGAGGTGCTGCTGCACAGTGCGCAAATGACGACATAGATGACGTCGCTGGACTGGCAATTAAAATACCGCCACACCTCCACTGTGCCTTTTGGGCCCTTGATGATGTTGGTAGCGTTGACGGAACACTTCCAGAGGCCAGGGCACTGTATCGACCACCTCACCATGTGTGTCATCTGGCAGAACGGCACAGGGCGAGCCAAAAGAAAATTTACAGAAATGTACTTTGCGCCCAAGCTGGGCACATTCTGCCCCAGCGGGATGAATATCCGCTCTTAAAACAGTTTTGGAGCGGACCCTGGCTTGGTTTCTGTGCTCAGTTCCTTTCTACGGGCCTACCTTCACAGCCTTCAGTGAAGATTAAGCGGTTATCAAATATGAATCTCCATTTAACGAAAAGGAGCTTTGGGGGGGTATTTTATTTCTTCTTCTTCTTCTTCTTCTCGTACGTCAGAGGGACACCCCAGCATCCAATATGAAGGCGGCCGTATGTTGCAGGTCCTCCAGGTCTTCCGAAGAGCTTCTGGGCCACAGAGACGTGGTCTGGCCAGGTCTTTTTTCTTTGCTGTTGGAACAGTGGACATGACTGTAGGATGTGGTCACTTGTTTGGTTCTCAGTGCTACATGGGCACTTGTCTGATTCACTGATGCGTAATTTGTTGAACAGGTGGTGTTTCAGACGATTGTGACCTGTCCTGAGTCTGAAAACACAGACCTGTTCTTGGCGGGTTAGCATGTAATATGGGTCTGCCCTGTTGTGTTTTGGGTGTTGTCTGGCCCACTTCTTCTGCTGTTTGCGTGATGATGGTTTGGGCCTCTGGGAAGGTGGTGGACCTGTCGAGCTGCTCTTTTGTGGTGCCTTCCTTTGCTAAGGAATCAGCTGTTTCGTTTCCTTGCACGCTGCTGTGTGAAGGAATCCACTGCAGAACGGCTGTGTGGTTTCTGCTGAAGGAGGCCAGAGCTGACGACAGGTCGTTCAGGTCAGTGCTTTTGCCATGCTGTAATTTTATTTCAGGGGGTGGGGTGACAAGGTTTGTGGTTACAGGGGTGGTGTGTGGGGGGGGGGCAGACATTATTTTTAAAATGCTTAATTTAAACAGATACCAATGTTTAATAAAAGTAAAGTGTATTTTAAAAGTATTATTTTTTTAAAAATCTTAAATCCGAAAATGGCATTTTTTGCCTAGTTCATGATTTGCTACATTTATTATCAAATATTTTACATATTCTTTCAAAAATGATCATAATGAAATATTTATGATGTGCTTTATACGAAATCTGCGTCAGAGAGCCCAGAAAAGTCAATTGAAAAACATGGAGTAGATTTCTACAATGAGTTTTGCTCGCCTTGAGCAGCGACATACTTTTCCGCCATGATTGTTATGGCTTTTACTGTCAAAACCGAGGCTGTGATGTCATATCCTGCTTCAAACACCCCCCTTTTTACTTTGAATGTGTCGTCTGCATCTGTGGCTTCATTCACGATTTCGGCCTGATAATCGATCTCAATAGGTACGATGTGAGTGGAATTCACAACTTTGATCAGATTTCAGTCATGCACTAGGCGCAACACACTTTAAGGCGCGGGGGTCTCAGTTGAGGAACAAAGTATGGCCTTGTAGTCCGTACAATGCGCTACACGTGTTTGGGTGGCTGGGTCTGTGAAGCGGGCAGAGAATGTAACAGAATGCTTTGTTGTTGTTTTCTCCCCAAGGAATATAACAGAATGCTTTGTTGTTGTTTTCTCCCCAAAGAATATAACAGAATGCTTTGTTGTTGTTTTCTCCCCAAAGAATATAACAGAATGCTTTGTTGTTGTTTTCTCCCCAAAGAATATAACAGAATGCTTTGTTGTTTTCTCCCCAAAGAATATAACAGAATGCTTTGTTGTTGTTTTCTCCCCAAAGAATATAACAGAATGCTTTGTTGTTTTTTCTCCCCAAGGAATATAACAGAATGCTTTGTTGTTTTCTCCCCAAAGAATATAACAGAATGCTTTGTTGTTTTCTCCCCAAAGAATATAACAGAATGCTTTGTTGTTTTATCCCCAAAGAATATAACAGAATGCTTTGTTGTTGTTTTCTCCCCAAAGAATATAACAGAATGCTTTGTTGTTTTCTCCCCAAAGAATATAACAGAATGCTTTGTTGTTTTCTCCCCAAAGAATATAACAGAATGCTTTGTTGTTTTCTCCCCAAAGAATATAACAGAATGCTTTGTTGTTTTCTCCCCAAAGAATATAACAGAATGCTTTGTTGTTTTATCCCCAAAGAATATAACAGAATGCTTTGTTGTTGTTTTCTCCCCAAAGAATATAACAGAATGCTTTGTTGTTTTTTCTCCCCAAAGAATATAACAGAATGCTTTGTTGTTGTTTTCTCCCCAAAGAATATAACAGAATGCTTTGTTGTTGTTTTCTCCCCAAAGAATATAACAGAATGCTTTGTTGTTGTTTTCTCCCCAAAGAATATAACAGAATGCTTTGTTGTTGTTTTCTCCCCAAAGAATATAACAGAATGCTTTGTTGTTTTCTCCCCAAAGAATATAACAGAATGCTTTGTTGTTGTTTTCTCCCCAAAGAATATAACAGAATGCTTTGTTGTTGTTTTCTCCCCAAAGAATATAACAGAATGCTTTGTTGTTTTTTCCCCAAAGAATATAACAGAATGCTTTGTTGTTGTTTTCTCCCCAAAGAATATAACAGAATGCTTTGTTGTTGTTTTCTCCCCAAAGAATATAACAGAATGCTTTGTTGTTTTCTCCCCAAAGAATATAACAGAATGCTTTGTTGTTGTTTTCTCCCCAAAGAATATAACAGAATGCTTTGTTGTTGTTGTTTTCTCCCCAAAGAATATAACAGAATGCTTTGTTGTTGTTTTCTCCCCAAAGAATATAACAGAATGCTTACTGTGTTGTTGTTTTCTCCCCAGAATGCTTTGTTGTTTTCTCCCCAAAGAATATAACAGAATGCTTTGTTGTTGTTTTCTCCCCAAAGAATATAACAGAATGCTTTGTTGTTGTTTTCTCCCCAAAGAATATAACAGAATGCTTTGTTGTTGTTTTCTCCCCAAAGAATATAACAGAATGCTTTGTTGTTTTAACAGTTTTGTTGTTGTTTTCTCCCCAAAGAATATAACAGAATGCTTTGTTGTTGTTTTCTCCCCAAAGAATATAACAGAATGCTTTGTTGTTGTTTTCTCCCCAAAGAATATAACAGAATGCTTTGTTGTTGTTGTTTTCTCCCCAAATAATATAACAGAATGCTTTGTTGTTGTTTTCTCCCCAAAGAATATAACAGAATGCTTTGTTGTTGTTTTATCCCCAAGGAATATAACAGAATGCTTTGTTGTTGTTTTCTCCCCAAAGAATATAACAGAATGCTTTGTTGTTGTTTTCTCCCCAAAGAATATAACAGAATGCTGTGTTGTTTTCTCCCCAAAGAATATAACAGAATGCTTTGTTGTTTTCTCCCCAAAGAATATAACAGAATGCTTTGTTGTTGTTTTCTCCCCAAAGAATATAACAGAATGCTTTGTTGTTGTTTTCTCCCCAAAGAATATAACAGAATGCTTTGTTGTTGTTTTCTCCCCAAAGAATATAACAGAATGCTTTGTTGTTGTTTTCTCCCCAAAGAATATAACAGAATGCTTTGTTGTTGTTTTCTCCCCAAAGAATATAACAGAATGCTGTGTTGTTGTTTTCTCCCCAAAGAATATAACAGAATGCTTTGTGTGTTTTCTCCCCAAAGAATATAACAGAATGCTTTGTTGTTGTTTTCTCCCCAAAGAATATAACAGAATGCTGTGTTGTTGTTTTCTCCCCAAAGAATATAACAGAATGCTGTGTTGTTGTTTTCTCCCCAAAGAATATAACAGAATGCTGTGTTGTTGTTTTCTCCCCAAAGAATATAACAGAATGCTTTGTTGTTGTTTTCTCCCCAAAGAATATAACAGAATGCTTTGTTGTTTTCTCCCCAAAGAATATAACAGAATGCTTTGTTGTTGTTTTCTCCCCAAAGAATATAACAGAATGCTGTGTTGTTGTTTTCTCCCCAAATAATATAACAGAATGCTGTGTTGTTGTTTTCTCCCCAAAGAATATAACAGAATGCTTTGTTGTTGTTTTCTCCCCAAAGAATATAACAGAATGCTGTGTTGTTGTTTTCTCCCCAAAGAATATAACAGAATGCTTTGTTGTTGTTTTCTCCCCAAAGAATATAACAGAATGCTTTGTTGTTGTTGTTCTCCCCAAAGAATATAACAGAATGCTTTGTTGTTGTTTTCTCCAAAATTATTGACTTGGTGTCAATGTAATATCTTAGTGTTTGGTTTATATTATTTTTAAAAATCAAATTGGTGATAACTGATTTTTACTGATTTTTTTATATATAGTTTTGTTTGTTTGTAATTGAGTTGGTGCCATAAATAATAATCCTGGCAGTCTTGGTGATGGTGATGATGATGGTGATGATGCTGTTGATGATGATGATGATGATGATGCTGTTGAAAAGGATGCTTGCAAAGGTGATGTTAGTAATGATGATGATGATGATGATGATAATAATGATTTGGGTGTTGATTTTTATGCTCTTAAAACCATTTTTGGCCACAAGAGTACATAGTGTTTGTTGCTTTTTTCTATGAAATTCAGACTGTTTTGTTTTGGGCTTTGTTTGTTTGTTGTATAGATTATTGTATTGTTGGATATTGTGTTTGTTCTTTTGTGAAAAGAGCAAAGAACAAAAGTGAAAAGAGGAGATTTAATTCTGAGAGATAAGAGGGGAAAGGAATGTGTTGTTTTGTGTGTATGTGTGTGTGCATGCCTGCGTGTATTGAGTAAGTGTCCATAGAGAGAATAAGAAAGACACAAAAACAAGAAGAGAGAGAGTTTTTAGTCTGAGTTTTATGGCTTTGTTTTTCTATGCTTTTAAAATTTTAGAATATGTGATACCTCCTTCATGGAAACCGTCTCTTTCATATATTTATATACATATATTTTTGTGTATTCGGACCAGCTTCTTAAAAGTTATCACAATTTTGTGTGTGTTATAGTTGACTTTTAAAGCGTTTTTATTGAAACATTATGCCATTCCATGTGTTGAGGTATTGTTTTTACGTATTTAATACATGCCTTAGAATTACACCATTTTGTTTTCGTGTTATTGAAATTTGTTGTCTATTTCAAGTGTCTTTTTCTATTGCATTGATACATTCATTCATTTTGAAAGGCTTTACGCTTCAATAGCTTAAAAGTAAGCAACGGAAAACCTTGCCAAAGTAATGGTGGTACAGTGGAACCCTGCCTAACGGGCACCTCAGTACCACAGACACCTCGGTAATCCGGACAGTTTTACTCAGTCCCTTCCCTTCTTATTCATTACTAAAAGAGTCTTCAGTGTAGCGACCACCTCACAATTACTGACAGTTTGGGCCAGTCTGTAGGGTGGTCGCAATGCTGAGGTTCCACTGTATCCAGTATAGTGACCACCTGACAATTACCGACAGTTTTACTCAGTCTCTTCTTATTCATTGCTAAAAGAGTCTCCAGTATAGCGACCACCTGGCAATTACTGACAGTTTTGGCCAGTCTGTAGGGTGGTCGCAATACTGATATTCAACTGTATCCAGTATAGCAACCACCTGACAATTACCGACAGTTTGGGCCAGTCTGTAGGGTGGTCGCAATGCTGAGGTCCCACTGTATCCAGTATAGCAACCACCTGACAATTACCGACAGTTTGGGCCAGTCTGTAGGGTGGTCGCAATATTGAGGTTCCACTGTATCCAGTATAGCGACCACCTGACAATTACAGACAGTTTTGGCCAGTCTGTAGGGTGGTCGCAATACTGAGGTCCCACTGTATCCAGTATAGTGACCACCTGACAATTACAGACAGTTTTGGCCAGTCTGTAGGGTGGTCGCAATACTGAGGTTCCACTGTATCCAGTATAGTGACCACCTGACAATTACACGACAGTTTTGGCCAGTCTGTAGGGTGGCCGCAATACTGAGGTTCCACTGTATCCAGTATAGCGACCACCTCACATTTACGGACAGTTGTGGCCAGTCTGTAGGGTGGTTGCAATACTGAGGTTCCACTGTATCCAGTATAGTGACCACCTCACATTTATGGACAGTTGTGGCCAATCTGTAGGGTGGTCGCATTACTGAGGTTCCACTGTATCCAGTATAGTGACCACCTCACAATTACGGACAGTTTTGGCCAGTCTGTAAGGTGGTCACAATACTGAGGTTCCACTGTATCCAGTATAGTGACCACCTCACAATTACGGACAGTTGTGGCCAGTCTGTAGGGTGGTTACAATACTGAGGTTCCACTGTATCCAGTATAGTGACCACCTGACAATTACCGACAGTTTTGGCCAGTCTGTAGGGTGGTTACAATACTGAGGTTCCACTGTATCCAGTATAGTGACCACCTCACATTTATGGACAGTTGTGGCCAGTCTGTAGGGTTGTCGCAATACTGAGGTTCCACTGTATTTGTTTTGTGTTTATGTCATGGCAATCTACACCAGTGAAGGATACATGGTATTCGTGAAGGTTAACACATACCCAGGTATGAAAAGCCTACTCAGAAGGCATTTTCATAAATAGTTCTTTCGTATCTGTATGCTCAAGATCACATAGTATAGAAATTGTTTGAAGCAAAGGTCTTACAGAAAAAATAAATGTTTTTGTTTTTTTAAACAGGTACCATTCTGTGCCATGATTTTTTTAGACAGGTGTTTTTTTATAACAATTTTTGTTTTTTTACTAATTTAAAAGTTTTTGTGTTTTTATGCTTTTAAAGTAGTTGGTGCTTCAGAAAGAAAAAGAAACTTGTAAATGTTTAATCGTTGAAGTGGCCTTACAGTTTTGTCAGAAATGAAACATAAGTTTGTTTTAACTTTTAGTATCTAGTCAAAAGGAAAGTCAGTTCTGTCTCAACTCCACATTATTTCAATAAACTCTGAAAACGTTGCTTTTCTGCTCTCTTTTTTTCTTTTTCAAAACAAAGGAAAAGCACAGAAAAGAGACGGAATGTTGAGTACCAGTATTAATGACGACTAAAATCAAACCAAGTCAAGTCAAGTAAACTTAATTATCTCAGAGCAGAGAAATGTTTTTAATCTCTGGTGCAACATAGCATCATTGAAAACATATCACAATACAATCACTATGACATAAACAATATAGCGCACCCCCCAACTATGAGAACAAATAATATAAATAATAGGTTAATCAAAGTATGTACATGTATTTTGTAAATTTCTTTTTTTTTCTACATATGTGTGGGATGAAAACTAAAGTTTGATGTTTTTTTCAATTTGTACAAGTTATTTAATTTCTTCTTTTCTTTTTACAAAGATGTAAGGGCATATAGAGTTTTTAATGTGCATCCACGCAAGCCGCAGACTGCTTGTGCATGTTGAAGATACTGGGCACCCTGACGGACGATTTTTTGTAAGAAGCACGTCGAGATCACCACGAAAACACCCTTTACAGAGATTGCAACACTCACTTTGCTCTGGTTTCCTAGAAATCAAACCGTCAAATCGGCAATTCCTCCTTGGCGGAGGTGCTGGAAGTCAAATTCTTTCACCCAAAGAGAAGGCGTGTGCCGTCTCTTTTATAATGGCTACCAAATCGTTTGCACGAAATGCACGCAATACAAGCCTTTTCATTTTTAAATTTTATACAGTTTATCTAAGGAGTTTCGCTCACAACAAAGGGAATAGCTCCATTTTTTTTTTTACTGCACTACAAAAAAAGAAAACGCTTCAACCACAATGAGTGACCTCCACCCACCCCATCCAAAATGGCTACTCTCTCCAGCATCTCCGCCAAGGAGGAATCGCCGTTTTGACGACTTAATTTATAGGAAACCAGAGCAAAGTGAGTGTTCCGATCCTTGAAAAGGTTGTCTTTCTGGTGATCTCGACGTGTTTCTGGAAAAAAAACCATCCGTCAGGGTCCAGCTTTAAGAAGTCTGAAATTCTGTATTGAATGAAAACTTTTCTACAACAGCAAAATTGTATGTCTTTTTGTTTTAAATCTCTAACCTTTATAAACCTATAAATGATTGGCATAATTATTGTTTGTTAGCTTTAACACTGACTATATTTACGTCTGTCTCCAAAGATTATTGGATGCATTGCCACTGATTTTTAAAGTGTTCTATTTATATTTTCATTGTTTATTTGTACATAGAAAAATTATGATCCTCCAGAGAGTTTGTAATGATTGGTAAAAGCAAAAATCCACCACATCTAATTCAAGTTCAATTTGAAGTGTCAATTCAGTGTTGTATATTTTAAATCCCTGTCTCCTTTTTTTTACTCTAATTTTTTTCTTATATTTTTTTTAACACTTGTCTTTGAAAATGTCTTTCAAAATTGTTTTGATGTTTAAAAAAAAAATGTGATCACATTTGGGCAGACATTTGTATTGCTAACACAATATCCTTTTTGCTTTGCATTAAATATACATTGATCGGTTAATGTTAAGATCAGCTCCCTCCGCTGTTCCAGGGTGAAGTTGGCCAATCAGCTCCCTCCGATTGACCTTTTCCGTTAAGCTGATTGGCCAACTTCACCCTGGAACAGCGGAGGGAGCTGATCTTAACATTTGCCCATTGATAAAATAATCGTTATTATTGGTTTTTGCTTTTTCTTTACCCAAGAGAGACACACAGAGAGAGAGGGAGAGAGAGAGAGAGAGAGAGAGAGAGAGAGAGAGAGAGAGAGAGAGAGAGAGAGAGAGAGAGAGAGAGAGAAAATAACCAAGAACTTAAAAGAAAAAGATGAGAGCGAGAGAAAGAGAGAGATGGGGGGGGGGGGGGGGGGGAAAGGTGTTGGAAGTGACTGGAGAGCGGGACAAGGGAGATAACTATGTAACTACAATTCTTTCAGTATAATCTTTCCCCCCCCCCCCTCCTTGTAAAAGTTACCCATTTTAGAGAGAAAGGAAATGGCTCCCATGTTTCTAATTGTTAGTACTCTCCTTTGGAAGAAAATACGAAAAGGGGTAGAGGGAGGAGAGGTTCAGAGGAAAGAAAAAGGGAAAGAATTATGTTTGACCTAAGTTTACAATAGCCTCCCTTTGAAATTCCCATAACGAGCGACTTAGGACGTCCATTTCACCGCCAGGTGGCAATCAAACCAGTAGGGGCTTAGCGCGTGATATTCTTATTTGGGGGTAGACAGAAAGAGAGAGGGGGAGATAAGTCCCTCCCTCTCTCTACCCCCAACTAAGAATATCACGTGCTGAGCCCCTACTGGTTTGATTGCCACCTGGCGGTGAAATGGACGTCCGAAGCTGACCATTAGAGAAAGTATAAAACAGTGAAAGAAAGAGGGAGGGGCGGTAACAACAAAAATGAGAGAGGGGAGGAGGGGGGGGGGGCTGTAAAACAAAAACATGAGCGTGCGCACGCACACACACACACACACACACACTCTCACACACATGCACATCATCACATTCCATTGATTTTGAAACAAGCCTTTTCTTTATTTTCACAATCATTGCACACGGTTACACAGAACACGCACACACGATTGCAATGTGTTTAGTGTGTGTGTGTGTGTTCCCCTTACATCACATTACTGATAACAACTCAGTAAATTCACCTTTCCGTGCCACTTCAACTTTCACACTGATTAAAACAAGGTCAATTCCACTCTCCATTTCTCTCAAACTTTCAGCGTCACTTCATCTTTCAAAGCGTTATCACCCATTTGTAAAACAATGGAGAAAAAAAACAAAAACCAAAAGAAACAAGAAATTAAAGTGGGGGGTATTACAATGTATAAATTATCACCAAATGAAACGACTTTTGATCAAGCAAAACGTTACGGAAAACAAAACAATGTGAAATCATACATTTAATTTTGACACTTTAGACAAATCTGTCAACAAAACAAAACAGAAAAAGAAAAAAACATGAAGAAAAAAGGGTAATAAAATGGAAATAAAACAAAGACAAAACTCTCAAGTCAAAACTGCACACTTCTTCTTCTTCTGCATTCCCAGGCCATATGACCATAATGGGTAAGGTACCAATAAGGCAGAAAGATAGATGACAGTAAACAAAGAGAAAAGGCAGAGTCAAAGAGAGTGTCAGATTAGAGGAAGTTACAAGCACAGAACTTCAAGAAGGTGGGGGAACTCTTTACGAAAGACCCCCCCGGTATCCCCACGGGGGGAAACTGCACACAATTACATTAATGTGCATTAAACTCCGTCAGTGCCATCTATTGGTTCCGTTCGTGTTTTCTGCTCATTTTTTTAGAAAGCAGCAATATGAATGAGCTCCAACATTTCGTCTGTGAAATTCATAAACCTTGTAACTCGATTTTGGGGGGTTGAGTTAGATACACACTCAGCTCTCTAATTTTTCCCACCACATTCCACCAAAAGCTCGTATCTCTAACGACTTTCTATCTGGGGTAAATGAGGTGTAAATGGAACAAAAACTCGTAAGTCCCAAATTCAGATCTAGTTAAGGACAAAAACCTTGTTATCTTCGTTCTTTTCAAGTATTAAAAAAAGAAGAAGTAATTTTAGCAAAATGCAGGACTAAACTCGCAATGTCTTGAACAACATATTCATCATAGTTATTCAATTGTGGTAAACGCAGTTATTTTTTAAAACATTTTTTTTTCATTTTTCTCAAAACTACCAAAATTGAGATACAAGGTTTTTGAATTTCACCGGCGATATATTCTATGATGGTGTCAAGTTATGAAGCATGATAGAGGACGTATAAATATGTCACGGAAAAACTTTGAATTTTTCCAAGCAAGTGGCTGCATGCTATAGCAATCATAAGAGAGAGAGAGAGTGACAAACAGAGACATGTAGATGTAAAGAAATATCAAGAAAAACAGACAAAGAAAGAGAGAGAGAGGGGAGAGACAGATAGAAAGAAGGAGAGCAAGAGAGAGAGACAGACATAAAGAAAGAGAGAGAGACACAGAAAGAAAGTGAGAGTTGCACACGTAACTGAATTCATCTATTGAATAACCATTGAATATTTTCCCTGGAAAATTCCGAAAGTTCCCAATCTCTGGAAGATTCCAAATTTTCCCGTGGCATATATACTGTCCAAAAAAAGAAGCGCATACTTTTTCAAAGGTCGTTTTCGTCATTGCATTGCTGCACGCATATCCACCTAACTATTGGAAATGTTCACCCAGTGGTCCTTGTCATGATCGCTGTCAATGTTTCTCTCTGCTCATGCGCATGCGCACACAGTGCCTAAAATGTCAGAAAAGCGATTTTTTCATGCCCACGTGCCATGCATGGATAGAATTTAATGCAATTTTGTGAACACAGAGTTAACACCTTGTTCGCAAATGTCTACGAAAGGGAATCCCGTAGTGTTGGTGCAAGGGCGCCTAACTGCAGAGCACTACCTAAGGACATTCTGTGTCCATACGTCCTTCCTCTTCTGCACGACCTTAACGCTGTGTTCCTGCAGGACAAGGCTCGCCCTCATACTGTGCGACCCGGCACCCAGTTGCTCACCGACAACCACCCCCACGAAATTCTCTGGCCAACCATATCATCAGACATGAATCCAAAAGAACACCTTTGGGATGAACTGGATAGACGCGTGCATGGCCGAGAAGATGTGCCAGTGAATCACCGCGAGTTGTTGAATGCACAGCAGGAGGAGTGGGACATCAACCCACAGCAAGACATCCACCGTCTGATCGAGTCCCATGCTGATAGTGTCCCAGGCACTTGTTGCTGTTCAAGGCGGTCACACCCTACTGTTCTGACAGCCCTCACACCCAAGGATGTCGACTGACTGAATTATTTGAGGACACACATGAACTCTCCATACATGCAGCTATCACCATGTCAAATTTCAAAAAGAAATTCGCATTGTGTGATTTTCTGTTAAGTTTTGAAATTAAGATGAAACTTTGACTAGGCCTACAAGTTATGCATATCTTTTTTTGGACAGTATACATCATGAGCACTGAAGAGGTTAAGATGTAGAGAGAATCAGAGAGAGAGGGAGGGAGGGAAAGAGAGAGGGAGAGAGATCATTGCACGTCGTTCTTCATTCAGCACTATTAAAGAACAGTGGTGATCAAAATGGAAGATAATTGTTGATGAAATCACACTGAAAGTCCAAGGCAAAAGGGTAGAGTACAGAAAATGAACATAGCTTTGAGTATGGGCTATGGCTGGACCAAACATGCAATTCAGAATACAGGCATGCATTAAATCGACTAACATTGCAGAGATGAAAATTGCAAAATGGTCATTTAGTACATGCAGCTAAATGGCAGTTCAAGAAGAAAAATGGTACAAAAATGTATATAAATTTGTATTAAACAGCACAACTGCAGCTTTATCAATTTTGTAAAAGCAAAAATGATGTTTAAAAATCAACAACAACAAAAACTGAATACATCAAAAGAGTGAGAATGCATAAATATTTCAGTTGAAATACACACACTTATAAAATTTGATGAACATTTTCTATAGGCAAACAGCAAAATTAATGTTCCCATGCGTAGGTCTAGGTTGGTGATTATGTTCATTGAAGTTTGTTCCAAAAGTAATGGCATACGGCACCTGGTTATACATACACTTGTCCCCAAATATAACGGTTGTTGCTTTAATTATTGTGTTTGGGAGTAAGGCATATCCGCAGTATGAAATCTTCACACACACACACACACACACGATTATGATTGTTTATGTTTTGTTATGGATGGCTTGATGTAAAAAAGCATAATGTCCATCTGGAAATAAAATTTTGACTTGACTTGACACACACACACACGTTCCAACTTTGAGTACACATTATTGATAAAAGAAGATACCGTATTTTACGGACAAGGCGCACCTGATTATAAGGTGCACCCACCACCCACACCCATTTTACACAAAATTCACATTTTGTTATTATAGTTTCTTACTATATTATCAGTCACATTATAAGGCGCAGGGGTCTCAGTCTAGGAAAAAAGTATCGCCTTATAGTCCGTAAAATAGGGTACATTTTTTTGCGCCTTTGACTGGGGTTTTTTAACGCTCAATTGTTCAAAAATGTGCATCTAATTCTCACTTCTTCTCATATATTCCACATATCTAAAATATGTACACGTTCATTTGCAAATCAAATCATCCTTTTGTACATATTCTATACACAGATAACATTATTTGTACACAATGAGGGGAAAAAAGTGACCACTAGTATATTATATACACTTCTCAAATGCATCCTTACTAAATAATTATACACACTTGTCCACTATACACACAAAAAACACTCGTGTAAAAAAAAAAATCAACCATACATAGATTTATACACAATTCTATCAGCTCAAAATCTTGTCAAACCTTTGCTAAAAAGAAAAACTTGTACTAACTGATTCACAACAAGTCAATAATTGATGATATATTTCTCTTTTCACTGCACTGATAAAACATGATACACTATTTCAATGTTCACACACTTTTGAGACAAAGACACAACCATCGAACAAGAATGGTATATAAGTAATAAACCAAAATACTACTTCTCCTAAGTAGGAAGAAATAATAATAATTAGCATTTATAGTGCCTAATCTTTAAAAAAAACCCACCTAAGCGCTTACAATAATAAATGAATAAACCAGCAAGCAATATAAATAAATAAACGACAAAAATATATTATACACACACACACGCATGTGCGCACGCATGCATGCATGCACACACGCACGCACTAAACACAGACACATGCATGCACTAAACACACACACACACGAATGCACTACACGCACACACACACAAGAAATAATTTTCTTTACAAATTTTACATGATAGAATCTGTGATAAACTGTAGTTATAACGCAATGATAATCACGATGCATAGCTACAACATAATCCCAGAAGCCAGGAGAAGGACACTCCGATATAAAACCCACAGCTTTGTGGTCACCACAACCGTCTTGGCCCGCTAAGCCATTACGGAAAGACGCTTGGCCTAAAGAGTGAGGTCGGTTTGCGCGCACTGATCTTCACTTTGAATCAACTCAGCGCAGGGGGGGGGGGGGGGGGGGGGGGGGGGGGATCTTCCTACTTTGAATCAACTCAGCGGGGGGGGGGGGGGGTAAGGTGCTGCACTGGGGGGGGGGGTTGAATCACTGAAGAGTGCTGCACTGATCTTCACTTTGAATCAACTCAGCGCAGGCGAGGGTAAAAGTGCTGCACTGATCTTCACTTTGAATCAACTCAGCGCAGGTGGGGGTAAAAGTGCTGCACTGATCTTCACTTTGAATCAACTCAGTGCAGGCGGGGGAAAAGTGCTGCACTGATCTTCACTTTGAATCAACTCAGCGCAGGTGGGGGTAAAAGTGCTGCACTGATCTTCACTTTGAATCAACTCAGCGCAGGTGGGGGGGGGGTGCTGCACTGATCTTCACTTTGAATCAACTCAGCGCAGGCGGGAGAAAAGTGCTGCACTGATCTTCACTTTGAATCAACTCAGCGCAGGTGGGGGGGGGGGGGGGGAAGTGCTGCACTGATCTTCACTTTGAATCAACTCAGCGCAGGTGGGGTAAAAGTGCTGCACTGATCTTCACTTTGAATCAACTCAGCGCAGGTGGGGGTAAAAGTGCTGCACTGATCTTCACTTTGAATCAACTCAGCACAGGCGGGGGTAAAAGTGCTGCACTGATCTTCACTTTGAATCAACTCAGCGCAGGCGGGAGAAAAGTGCTGCACTGATCTTCACTTTGAATCAACTCAGCACAGGCGGGGGTAAAAGTGCTGCACTGATCTTCACTTTGAATCAACTCAGCGCAGGTGGGGGAAAAGTGCTGCACTGATCTTCACTTTGAATCAACTCAGCGCAGGCGGGGGGAAAGTGCTGCACCAGAAGGCACCACACCATGGAATCTACCACCCCCCACACGTCGGCATTGATGGAGGGAAAACGTGACAGGATTGCGCCACAAAAGCGCTTCAAAGACCAGCTGAAGCGTCAGCTCAGTTTGGCTGGCATTCCTGATAAAGGCTGGGAATCATGGCCCAAGACAGAGGCAGCTGGAGAACATCAGTAAGGCAAGGCGCTGAGGCCTTCCTGATAAAGGCTGGGAAATCATGGCCCAAGACAGAGGCAGCGGGAGAACATCAGTAAGGCAAGGCGCTGAGGCCTTCCTGATAAAGGCTGGGAAATCATGGCCCAAGACAGAGGCAGCTGGAGAACGTCAACCAGGCAAGGCGCTGAGGCCTTCCTGATAAAGGCTGGGAAATCATGGCCCAAGACAGACAGAGCAGCTGGAGAACGTCAGTAAGGCAAGGCGCTGAGGCCTTCCTGATAAAGGCTGGGAAATCATGGCACAAGACAGAGGCAGCTGGAGAACGTCAGTAAGGCAAGGCGCTGAGGCCTTCCTGATAAAGGCTGGGAAATCATGGCCCAAGACAGAGGCAGCTGGAGAACGTCAACCAGGCAAGGCGCTGAGGCCTTCCTGATAAAGGCTGGGAAATCATGGCACAAGACAGAGGCAGCTGGAGAACGTCAGTAAGGCAAGGCGCTGGCATTCCTGATAAAGGCTGGGAAATCATGGCACAAGACAGAGGCAGCTGGAGAACGTCAACCAGGCAAGGCGCTGAGGCCTTGGGGACTGCCAGAAGAGAGGATGCAGAGGACAAGAGGGGCAGAAGAAAAGCGTCAACTGCTCAGAGCAACCCCCCGACCCTGAATTTCCCATAGCCATCATGCCCGAAAGTATGCAAGTCCAGAATGGGGCGTGCCGCCAGGGACCAATCCCCCACTGATCCACGAACCAGAGGAACCGGCCAACAACAACGTAATCCCAATACTCCGAGTCCACTCTGTGATTGTTTTAAGCAAAAAAGAAAAACAGAACTGGTTGGGGTGGGTATCTGGAGTTTTAACCCTTTCATCGCCACTGCCGCCTCTTGGCATCACAACGATTCAACACCCACGTCACTGAAAAGGCATAAAATGAGGGCTTGGTATCCAATGGCCGTATGTTCTTAATTTTGGGAGGTAAGGATAGGCCCTATTTTAAACATGTCACAGAGTAATTCCAAAAACTGCAGATGATATCTTTTCTCTACCCAGGTAAGATTAATGGAAAGTTTTAGCCGAAAGAATGAAAGGTTAAAACATTTCAGTCAGGCTTTGAGCACACATTACGACAGACTGTCGGCATAGTGCAACCACATCAACCAAGAAGCCTGACGTTTACTGTTTAGCATTAAATGATTAATTAAACATGAGAAAACTATCACCCAAAAACTTTGTAGCATAAACAACAACAACAACACAAAGTAAAAACAACAAAAATAAAAAATGAACAACAAAAGTGATTTACAAAGAAAAAGTAATCAAAACAAGGAATGTCCAACAAACATGAAAACAAAACAACCACCTTACACACAAACCCAAAGTGTAAAGATGCGCGTTGCATTTGGGCAGCAGCACTGTTGCTAGTTTGCATTTGCAGCGGTAAAATCAAGGTCCCGTTTATTAAAAAAAATTGTTTCATGTTTTTTCTTCCTTGCATCCCAATTTTGATCAGCGACAATGTATTTCACAATACAATTATGAGTATTCATTATTCTGAATATTAATATGGCATTATTTTTTTAATTTTCTTTATATTTAGAAAGAAAATGTTCAAAATGGTTTCCAACAGACAAAAAGGAAAAAAGAAAGAGAAACTTGGTCGAAATGCTCTCAAAGCGACAGTCTTGATTCTTAGGGGAAATAATATGTATGGAGATAATATTGATGATCAAACAAACAGCATTTCTTGGGCAGTTATTAATCATCCAGTCTCATAGTTCAATTCAGGCATCAGAATTGTCAGAGGATCTGCAAATTTCAGGGGGTCAAGAATTTCTGGCTTCTGCTGTCAGAGGTTTTGCCTTTTTATTCAGCGCTATCTTCTCCGTTAATTTATCACTATATGAAGCCTTTTTTGTGATGTTGGGAACTCATTTCAGTGTTGTCCTTCTTCTGTCTAGGGACTTGATGGCCCTTTTACCGCGGTTCTCAGAGGATTGAATTTCAGACTATTCTGATGCCTGAAAATGTTTTCATTAAAAAACACAAAAAAAATTTGGTGTCAAGAGGCAGTGAGGCCTAATGTCCTAACTACCTGACCTGACCTGACCTGAATTCTGATGATAACTCTTTCAACATCAAAAATACTAATTAAAGAAAAAAAGAAACATACTATTTAACAACAACAAAAAAGTAGATGATGTTTTTAAACGTATGCAATACATGACCAGATGAAAGCACGTTGCATTTGTGAAAAACAAATTTTCTCACTCATCAAAATATTTATCAAGAAAATATGTTTCTGCATACAACTTTCTTTTTTTTATTTAACTTTTTCTCTCTCACAATATTTATGCATACAACTTTGTTTGTCCCCAAACGTTACAAAAACACCCCCCAAAAATATATGCTCCGTTTTAAATCCATGTGTTGCAGTTTTCTGTTTACTGAACCACATTAGAAAATGGCCGTATAAGAGTGTTACACATGTGTGTACATGGCAAAAAAATGTTTATAAAATATAGTGCGATATCTTCCATTTAAAAAAAAAAATCACATCAAATTTCATTTTTTACTAGGTATACAAATTATTTCTATCTTAGGCAGTACACATTTTTATTTGATTTCCAAACATTATAAATCTGGTTTGAAATGAAAGTCAATCTCATTGGGTGAGCCTTGGCAATTGACCAATCCCAAGCCCGCTTTTATTTTTATTTTTTGGTGTGTGGAAAGAACCAATTTGAAGCCATTTGATAAGAAGATTGGGGCAGTGGGTGGATGCCTCGTGCCTCCATACGGGGGAGCTGGACGAACCCCACCCCCTCCACGAGTCTCTCCCAGTGGGGATACTGGGGTGTCTTTGGTAAAAATAGTTCACCCACATTCTGGAAGTTCTGTGCTTGTAACTTCCTCTAATCTGCCACTCTCTTTGACTCTGCCTTTTCCCTTTGCTTTCTATCATCTACTATCTTTCTGACTTAATGGCCCATTCCCCTGCCTTTTTTCAACAAAATCTTCCAAATAATTTTTTGTTGTTGAGCTCCTCCGAAATTGGAATGTGTCGGCTGTACGCAGCAGGGAGACCAGTGAAAACTGAAAACCAGACACATACATACCTTACCCATTATGGCCATATGGCCTGGGAACGCAGAAGAAGAAGAAGAAGATCAAACACCATGATCAAATGGATTCCATTCTTTCTAAATTATTTTTGTTCCAGAATTAGTTTTTATTTCGGGATATTATAAATTGCGTACATGCAGAAAAACTTTAAAATAGTTTTGCTAAAATCAATGATCAATCTTTAGCTTAAAATTGCAGTCATCTTAATTTTAAAAACAATACACAAATTATGCAATTTTGACATTTTCTTAAAAAGAAAAATGGCTAAAACTTTTATCATAAACATCAGAACGTCTTACTTTTTAAATAATCGCAATAATCATAAATTTCTTTCACACTTTCTCTGTAATATATGATATAGAATAGAGATATGAAAGTCAAATGTACAACTATAAAATGTTCCATAATATTGCAACAGCACAATGTGACACCACTAAGGCCAACGTTAAGGCTCGGTGTTGCATGGATCACTGAATTTGTTTTCACAATATTCACGATTCAAATATTGATTGCTAAAAATAACACATCATTAAGTAAGTACACCAATGACAGGATTATTTCTGTGGCACCGACCCTCCTCTGCCTCTACCTCCCCCCCCTTCCCTCCTCTTACCTAACACGCAGACACAAACAAACATTGATTTATATTATAAACAAACTTTGAGGTAAGCACACTCATCTCCGAAATTGCAAATATATATGGAAGCTAGAAGTGCTTTTTTTCTTCTTCGCAGGACTGTACAAAAATTGCACCAGAATAATTCTATCATTTTGAAATTCAGCAACGCATCATTAAAACTTTCTTGGACATGCTTCAATCATCTGTAAATGGGCATGTACACCCCACCCCCGCTCTTTCTTTCCTTAAACACAGCAAACTCTCTCAAATATACACACATATATATAATATTACACACACTTCTTCGCACATAATATCACACACACTTCTTCACACATAATTGATAAACTCTCCCTCTCACACATACACATTTTACACAACGCATAGACTCTCTCTCCTCTCTGTCTGTTTTTGTTTGTTGTTTCTGTTGACGATTTTTCTGTGTCTCAATGTTCGTTTATAGTATTAGTTACATGTTGCATGCTTAAGTTAGAATCAAGGACAGAATGGAAGACTAGGCCCAGCCTAAATTCTTATCCTTTTAAAATAAAGTATTTGAAGTTTGAAGTCTCTCTCTCTCTCTCACAGACACACACACACTTTACACAAACTCTCTCTCTCACACACACCACAACATTCCCCCACCTACACTCACAGGACCTTTCTGCCACCCGCCACCCACACGCATACCCCTCCCTACCCTTCCTTCCCCCCTCCCCCACCGATCTACCCCCCCCCCCCCCCTTAAACACAACCCCCCCCCCCCCATCACACCAACTCTCTCATGGCCTGCGTAAACTGGTCGTCCCCGATGGCCACACGTAAATCCATATCGAGAATCTCCAGCTTCTGCAAGCACTGGTTGCTCCTCAACAGAGCGTCGAAACGCTCCCTCAGCGCTCCGCCGCAGTAGTCCCTGTGCAACTGCCGCACCTGCTGCCGCGTCATGCAAATGTTGGACACGAACATGTCGCGCTGGTCCGTCCACACACTCAGCACCAGAGTCCCGCGGTCCTGCTCCACGTACTTGATGATGTAGGTTTGAAGATCAAACTCGAACTGTTCGCACAGCGCGGTTAACTTCTTGCGGAAGTACTGGCCGCCCGACTTCCATTTCTCGCACATGACTATGGTGGAAGATTGCGAAGCTGTGCGCGTCCGGTCGGCGCTTTGCTTCTGCGCTTTGAGTCGAACGAGCTCCATCTGTTTGTTGTACTCCATGATCACCGGGTCAGCGTTTTCTTTGCCGCCGCTCTTTCCCCCACCCCCACTCTTTATCCCGTTCCTCTCCCCTCCCCCACTACCTTCCACCCCCGCTTCTTTCCTCGGACTGCCGCTATTCCGTCGACTGTCCCGACTAAGAGGGGGGTCGCTCTGTGTGCTGGAATGCTGAGGGGAGGGCACTGACGAAGATTTTGCGGATCGTTTCCCGTTTTTCTCTTTTTTGTGTGCGGAGGAGGCGTCGGAAGCACTCCCTTTTGGTCGTTTCATTTCGTGGTTGTCAACATATTTTCTGGCTTTTTGTTTCTTGGTCGGGAAGCAGAAACAGAAGAAGGATTTTTTAGGATTGTCATCTTCGTCGTCGGTGTTATCGATGACGACGTTCGGTTCGTCACCGTCTGTGGTCGACATCAGCATGTTGTCGATGGACTGGCGCATGGAGGAGTTCAGCATGGAATCGTCAATGACATCGCCCTCAGAGTCGCGTTCAGGAACCGTAATCAGCAGGGCGCTGACTTGAATGACTATGGTTACCTCCCCTGAAACATTGTAAAGAGGAAAAAAGAGAAAGTCAAGTTAGAGTCAAATGTATTACTGCAAAAAAAAGTGTGTTTTCCAAAATAAGAAAATAAGGAGGATAAATAGACGGGGAGAGCCTGATTTGATTGATTAACAGTCAGTTTAACACACACACATTAATACACACATTCACAGAGACTATAACACACATATAAAATAATAATAACCCCAATAACATACCTTTATGTCGCTGCTTCTCGAAATAATCTGCAACACAAACCAAACAGATGTGTCAGCCAAAAAGAACTTAAGTTCAATTCAAGCCTATACAAACATGAAAAACATTATTAGTGCACTAGTCTAGTAAACCTGCTTGCTACGCTTTGTGTGCGCACACACACACACATAATCTCTCTCTCTCTCTCACTCTCTCTCTCTCTCTCTCTCTCTCTCTCATTCAGCCAGGTTTATAGTCCAAGGGAAGTAAGCCAGTCCAGTCCATCACTCTTTATTAGAGTTACTACCCTTTGACACATACAGGTGCTGGCAGGCAGGTCCACTTTACTTTTGCTACTTCTTCTTCTTCTTCTTCTTCTGCGTTCCCAGGCCATAAGGCCACAATGGATAAGGTACGCATATGTGTCCGTTTTCCAGTTTTCACTGGCCTCCTCGCTGCAATCAGCCGACACATTCTGATTTTGGAGGAGCTCAAAGGAGAAAACTATATGGAAGATTTTTTTGGAAAAAAAGGCAGGAGAATGGGCCAAAAGTCAGAAAGATAATAGATGACACAAAGCAAGCAAAAAGGCAGAGTCAAAGAGAGAGACAGATTAGAGGAAGCTATGAGCACAGAACTTCCAGAAGGTGGAGGAACTATTTGTACAAAACACCCCCCGGTATCCCCACGGGGGAACTTTTCCTACATCAGTTCATCCCAGAATGCATAGAAAAAACCCGGCTATTTCTTGCCGGAGGTTTGGACTAAAGGTTCAAAATTCTTCTATTTTCACAACCACGTTTACCCCAGATAGAAAGTCGTTAGCGATACGAGCTTTTAGCATAGCATAGCAATTTGGCACTATAGGTTTATTTTTGAAGCCTTTGGCCCTCTGGATATCGTTTCAAGTGATATCAATATACTTTTTTACCCGTGAACTAATTATAATAGGCTTTTGTGTATTGATTTGAATCCTAATAAAGTTCCTCTAAATTGGAGGAGTACGTCACGCTTTTATATTTTTGGTCAATATTGTTTTTGAATACGCTTGTGGAAGGTGGCGGGAAAAATGAGAAAGTATATGTATCTCACTCAAAAAAACACGAAATTGAGATACAAGGTTTTTGAATTTCACCAACGATATACTTATAGGGGTCATACAACACAACACACACAGACACAGACACACAGAGACACACCTCCTTCGGACACGGGCTGTATCCTGCGCGTGTTGTCCAGGGAGCTGGCCAGGTGGAGCTGCCCGGACTGACGCAGCGCGTTGATGAACAGCGCCACAGCCGTGTGCCCCTCTCTCTCCACGTGCCGCAGCAGCGCCGCGTTGCGCTGCGTGACTGCGACCAGGGTGTTGCAGTTGCTGCGCAGCGACTGCAGGGTGGGCGAGTCCAGGACTCCGTGCTGCGACAGGTAATCCAAGATGGCGTCGGCATCCAGGTTCTCCACCAGGTCGCGCCGGGAGGAGAGCGGCTCAGTCAGCATGGCGGCTGCCTCCTGGTCCTCTGAACAAAGGAAGGGAGAGAGAAAAAAGACATCTTTATGAAGTACAGTAGAACCTCCCTCATAAGACCTCCCATTATAAGACTCCCTCTCACATAAGACCTATTTCTCCGAGACATTGCCCTTCTTTGTAAGTATTAGAATGACCTCCCTATAACTATAAGACCCCTCCCATATAAGACCTCATTTTGGATGATTTTTGAAGGTCTTATAAGGGAGGTTCCACTGTACTAGCAAACCCACACGCTATGCTTCGAGTGCGTGCGTGCACACACACACACATGCCCACACACACACTCTCATTCAGTCGTGCACACCCACACCTACCCACACACACACTCTCTCTCATTCAGTCGTGCACACCCCCACACACACTCTCAAATTCAGTCGTGCACACACACACACACCCACACACACACTCTCTCTCATTCAGTCGTGCACACACACACACGCCCACACACACACTCTCTCTCATTCAGTCGTGCACACACACACACGCCCACACACACACTCTCTCTCATTCAGTCGTGCACAAACACACACGCCCACACACACACTCTCTCTCATTCAGCTGTGCACACACACATGCCCACACACACACTCTCTCTCATTCAGCTGTGCACACACACACGCCCACACACACTCTCTCTCTCTCTCTCATTCAGTCGTGCACACACACACACGCCCACACACACACACTCTCTCTCATTCAGCCGTGCACACACACACGCCCACACACACACACTCTCTCTCATTCAGTCGTGCACACACACACATGCCCACACACACACTCTCTCTCATTCAGTCAGGTTTATAGTCAAAGGGAAGTAAACGCTGCCAGCCAGTCCAGCCTGTGAGTTACTACCCAGCCTGTGAGTTACTACCCTTTACTACTACCCCCCCCCCCCCCCCCCCCCTGAGTTACAGGGCAAACAAACACACACACACATACACACGCGCACGCACACACACACAAGAGGATGAAAAAAAGCTTTTTCAGCTTATTCTTTAACCCTCAATAAAGATGATTTTGACTCGATTTGACTTGACTTGACACACACACACACAGAAGCACAAAGAATGTTATTATACTGATACAGTTATAGATATATATAAAGAGTTGATTAAATGCTGGAACGTTTTGGGCTCACTCGTGTTGATACAGTGGGTCTATGTTCTCACGTTCTGTCGGCTTTCTGTCCGTCATGTGTGTGCCTTGTCTGGTTCTGTCAGTGTCTGCATGGCTAATGCCTCTTCGTCATATGTGACACAACAAAAAACGAACAGAGAAAAAAAGATTTATATGAAGGATGACCATACTGTGAATTTGGTTGAATCATTTGCTTTTAAATAACAAGAATGATGTTGCGACGCCACAGAAAGATCTTGAATTGAAGAAGAAGGAGGAGGAGGAAGAGAAAAAGAAGAAGAAGAAGTGAAGAACGAAAGAAGAAGAAGAAGAAGGAGGAGGAGAAAAAGAAGAAGAAAAAGAAGAAGTGAAGAAAGAAAGAAGAAGAAGGAGGAGGAGGAGGAGGAGGAGAAAAAGAAGAAGAAGAAGGAGGAGGAGGAAAAGAAGAAGAAGAAGAAGAAGAAGAAGAAAGAAGAAAGAAGAAGAAGAAGGAGGAGGAGGAGGAGGAGAAAAAGAAGAAGAAGAAGGAGGAGGAGAAAAAGAAGAAGAAAAAGAAGAAGTGAAGAACGAAAGAAGAAGAAGAAGGAGGAGGAGGAGGAGAAAAAGAAGAAGAAGGAGGAGGAGGAGGAGGAGGAGGAGGAGGAGGAGGAGAAGAAGAAGAAGGAGGAGGAGGAGGAGAAAAAGAAGAAGAAGAAGGAGGAGGAGGAGAAGAAAAAGAAGAAGAAGGAGGAGGAGGAGGAGAAAAAGAAGAAGAAGGAGGAGGAGGAGAAAAAGAAGAAGAAGAAGGAGGAGAAGGAGAGAGAGAGAGAGAGAGAGAGAGAGAGAGAGAGAGAGAGAGAGAGAGAGAGAGAGAGAGAGAGAGAGAGAGAGAGAGAGAGAGATGTGCAATAGATGATTGGAAGAACACGGTATGACTTTTGTGGAAGACTATGACTCTCAAACTAGGAGTCATTTGTACTTCAAATTATTAGTACTGCAGCCAAAGGGATTGGTTGGCCTTTGGGGACCTTCCGCAACGCCAAGGATTCCTCAAATCCTTTAAACAAATTTTAGCCCAGTCATCAAGAATAACCACTGTCCTCTCTGCTATCTGGCAGTCATAATCGGAAACGACTACACAGACAAGGCACATTCCACCATTATCCCCATCACCTTCATCCAGCCCTCAACCATTCTTACCCCACCCTCTCCTCTCCCTTCTTTCCCCCTTCACTCTCCCTGGCTCCCTCTCCCCTCCCCCTCTCTCCCCAATAACTGCATTCTTCTTCTTTGTCTGTGGTGGTGGCCAGCTACTTTTGATAGAAGTAAATGCACACACTGTATGGGGTGACCAAAGAAAAAGAAGCAGAAGAGACATAACAAAAACAACAAGTGTAACGCCGAGCGGTAGCAAAGTCCCCTCGCAGCATCGCCGAGCTACTCGGAAATCGGAATGTGTCGGCTGTGCACATACATAAAAACAGCACGTAACTACATACAAACGCATCAGAATAGTTTTTTATATATAGCCTTGGGGTTCGGACCCGTGATTTGAGCGCGCGCGATCATGCGCACACGCGCGCACAGAAAAATTCATGACACCTGTGTTATAGACCATTCATCAAGAAATGTGAAAAAAACTGCATTAAAATACATGCAAAACTTCGCGAGATATTAGCGATTATGTGTTTCGGGGTTTGAGCCCCGTAACTGGCGCGACCTTGACCTTAATGTAAAACTAAATACATCAGTGGATAGCTTGCATCTTGGCGAACTAGTATACCACATTTGATGATGATAGACTGAATAGTTTTTGAGAAAAACGGACAAATAGCCGGACGGAGGCACGCCGGACGGACACCGGACGGACGGATCAGACAAAAACAAAAGCTCCCCGAACCTTCGGCTCGGGGACTAAAAACAGCAAAGACAATAATCAGCTATCAGTCTACTTGAATTTACTTGAGTCCAGTAGCATTTTCTGTATCAGTAGAAAATAAGAATGTTTTGTTTTGTTTGGCTGAGTGTTATCTTTCGAGGTTAGGAGGAAAAAAGGGTCCATTTGGGAGACTAGTTGTTTGAGTTATGCTTTCTTCTTCCTCTTTTATCTTGAATGGAAGTGTAGGCCTGCAAACAAGCCCTGTGTTGTTCTCTACCAGAGCTTTCGGGTGACAACAACACTGGGTTGTTTGTCCATCTCAAGGGGAAGAACACATCTTTGGTATGACACGTGGCTGGGAGAGAGAGATGGGTGGGGGAGAGTGAGAGAGAGATTCACAATTCACAAAGTTTACTGATCCAGGCCTTCTGCCCATGTCAGAGGGGAGGGGGTTACAAAAGGAAAAACTACAATAACAACAAATCATCAGCACAAAGAATTCCATTATAAGCGAACATACAGACAGAGCGAGAGAGAGAGACTCAGAGAGAGAGAGAGAGAGAGAGAGAGAGAGAGAGAGAGAGAGAGAGAGAGAGAGAGAGAGGTGGGGGAGAGAGAGAGAGAGAGAGAAAGAGAGAGAGAGAGAGAAATAAAGAGAGAGAGAGAGAGAGAGAGAGAGAGAGAGAGAGAGAGAGAGAGAGAGAGAGAGAGAGAGAGAGAGAGAGAGAATCCAACTGTCTCTGATTCACGTTGACCTAGAACTTACTCGAGGTAGAAGCAGACGACAGGTGTGAAGCTGAAACAAAATGTCGCCCAAAGTAGCAGGTGTCCTGTGTCGTATCGATCTGTTCTTATGAATCTTAACGCAAGTCAGGCCAATTCACTGAACAGACAGACAGACTGATAACCAAACAGAAACAGACGCACTAAACAGACACACAGGCGGACAGAAAGACAGACATGTAAAGATGGTGTTTTTTTTGTTTTTTGTCTGTCCTTTTTTTCTTTCT
>CM065686.1:58954256-58959256 GCA_017654935.2 Phymorhynchus buccinoides | reverse complement strand
TAAAACAATAAAATAAAATAAAATAAAAAGAGAAGGAAAAAAAGGGAAAATACATGACCTCGTGTGATTTCAAGCCAGAGTTTTGCCTTTTTCTCCCAGGAGAGGCATAGCGTCTGAATAGTCAACAATGACTGTGGTCGCTGTACGGAAGGAAGGAAGGCCTTCTTTCCATCTTTTACTTTCGAAATATCATCGACTTCTTTCCAGACCTCCCCCACCCCCCCCCCCCCCCACCCCCCCCCCCCCCACCCCCCCCCTCCCCCCCCCCCCCCCCCCCTTAGCCCAGCCATTGGAACTTCAACTACCACCCCCAGGTGAACTGACTGATCCGCCCCTGTCAGATCTAGCCCCTGGAGTTACACATAGACACACCTCATATATATACCTACATCACTCGTAGCGTTTCCTCACAGACCTTCTGCCACAGGCTGATTTCTATCACCGCTGCTACCCAAGGGCTCATACCCGTAATATATCTCCACTCCACCCACACGTACACCCTACATATCTCTCCTAGGCTCTCCAGCTGCCCCACCCCCCTTTCCCCCCACCGTTTCGTGCACCCCTCTTGCAATCTATCTGCACTTCCACTCGATTCTCAGACTCCCCTTTCCCGTGGGTGGGGACATCAAAACAAATAGTTCCGCCGCCTCATGGGAGTTATGTGCTAACAACTTCCTCTGTTTATCTATGAATCTTTTTCTGACTCTGCCTTTTCCTTTTTGTTGCTGTCATCTATTAGTAATATGCGGCCCATTGATTCTCTTGCCTTTTTTTGTGTCCAGACCATCTTCCTATCAATTTTCTTGAGTTTGAGCTCCTCCGAAATTGGAATGTGTCGGATGAATGCAGCGAGGAGACCAGTGAAAAACTTAAAGAAAACCTGACATATTATACGTATTTCACTTATTATGGCCATATGGCCTGGGAACGCAGAAGAAGAAGAAGAAGAAGAAGAAGAAGAAGAAGAAGAAGAAGAAGAAGAAGAAGAAGAAGAAGAAGAAGAAGAATCTCATACTTTCATACAGACGGAGATACACCCTGACTTGCACAGAAACAGACAGACAAACTTGAGACAGACAGGTGGAAGAGACTTACTAGAAGAGAGACAGTTTCTCTGATATTTAACGTGCTCCATAGATCCCCCCCCCCCCTCCCCCCACACCTGGCCTAATAATAATAACTACTACTGAATCCCTTCTATTCCCATCAGGCCCCACGGGGTCCAACAGTCTCAGATACATCTATATCGGTTACCTACTTGATGTTATCGCTGCCTTCTCGCCTTAAAAAAACAACACCTGCTGACGTCAGCGATATCTTCTGACGTTGGGCAAAACATGCACTTTCTTCCACTCTTCCTCCTCCTCCACTCTCCTTCTTCTTCTTCTTTTCCTCCTCCTCCTCCTCCTTCTTCTTCTTCTTCTTCTTCTCCTCCTCCTCCTCCTCCTTCTTCTTCTTCTTCTTTTTTTCTTCTTCTTCTTCTTTTCCTCCTCCTCCTCCTCCTCCTTCTTCTTCTTTTCCTTTCCTCCTCCTCCTCCTCCTTCTTCTTCTTCTTCTTCTTTTTCTTCTTCTTCTTCTTCTCCTCCTCCTCCTCCTCTTCTTCTTCTTCTTCCTCCTCCTCCTCCTCCTCCTTCTTCTTCTTCTTTTTCTTCTTCTTCTTCTTTTTCTTCCTCCTCCTTCTTCCTTCTTCTTCTTCTTCCTCCTCCTCCTTCTTCTTCTTCTTTTCCTCCTCCTCCTTCTTCTTCTTCTTCTTCTTTTTTCTTCTTCTTCTTCTTCTTCCTCCTCCTCCTCCTCCTCCTCCTTCTTCTTCTTCTTCTCCTCCTCCTCCTCCTCCTCATCCTTCTTCTTCTTCTTCTTTTTTCTTCTTCTTCTTCTTCTTTTCCTCCTCCTCCTCCTCCTTCTTCTTCTTCTTTTCCTCCTCCTCCTCCTCCTTCTTCTTCTTTCTTCTTCTTCTTCTTTTCCTCCTCCTCATCCTTCTTCTTCTTCTTTTTCCTCCTCCTCCTCCTTCTTCTTCTTTTCCTCCTCCTCCTCCTTCTTCTTCTTCTTCTTTTTTCTTCTTCTTCTTCTTTCCTCCTCCTCCTCATCCTTCTTCTTTCTTCTTCTTTTCCTCCTCCTCCTCCTTCTTCTTCTTTTCCTCCTCCTCCTCCTTCTTCTTCTTCTTTTTCTTCTTCTTCTTCTTCTTTCTTCTTCTTCTCCTTCTTCTTCTTCTTCTTCTTCTTCTCCTTCTTCTTCTCCTTCTTCTTCTTCTCTTTTCTTCTTCTCCTTCTTCTTCTCCTTCTTCTCCTTCCTTCTTCTTCTTCTTCTTCTTCTTCTTCTTCTTCTTCTTCTTCTTCTCCTTCTTCTTCTCCTTCTTCTTCTTCTTCTTCTTCTTCTTCTCCTTCTTCTTCTTCTTCTTCAGTACAGTACAGTACGCGATTGTTAACATCTTATTCTCTGTGTATTATTCACTCACATTTTAATTTTGCAATGAATACTTTTTTTCTTGTTTATTGCTTCCTTGTGAATGGTTCTGTCTATTTTTTATTTTATTTTGGCTTTTGTTAGGACAGAAAAGTTTTTGTTTTTTTAAAGGCCTTCTTCAATGTGCCTATTTCTTAATCAGTCCTTTTCGTCCTGAGGGTGCCAGAATAATCAATTAAATGATCGTGGGCCCCAAAGAGAAGAAGAAGAATCCACATCAATGAATCAATCTTCGTTGTCGTCGTCATCGTCATCGTTTTTAGTCTTCTTTTCCACCTTTTTGTCCTTCTTCCTACATCTCCTCTTCTATGTTTTTTCCCCCGCTGCTTTTTTCGTCAACCATTTATTTCACCCTTCTATTGTTGTAGTTCCTTCTTTCTTTCTCTCCCTTGATCCTATTACAGTATTAGCTTACTCTAAATATATAGCATCTATCAAACTAAAAAATGCAATGTCAGCTGATAGACCCCCCCCCCCCCTCCCTGGGGATACCGGGTGGTCTTTTGCATAAATAGTTCCCCCACCTTCTGGAAGTTCTGTGCTTGTACCTTCCTCTAATCCTGTCACTTTCTTTGACTCTGCCTTTTCCCTTTGTTTACTGTTATCTCATCTACCATCTTTATGCCTTACCGGTCCATTCTCCTGCCCCCCCCCCCCCCCCTTTTTTTGGCTTTCTTTCAAGCAACACTTTCAAAAAAAGATTTCCTCCAGCCGAAGTCGGACTTGCTGGGCCTACCTTATTTCTTAGTCAGGCGCATAACGGCAGCATGACGCATCTGCGCTCATAATTGACAGGAAACTGTCTGAACGATCGAGAAGAAGAAGACAAAGAAGAAGAAGCAGAAGAAGAAGAAGAAGAAGAAGAAGCTGATTGGCCTACTATATAAACAGACAGGGATAAGCGCCAGCCAATTTATATAGTTATTAATTTTTATACATATCTGTATTGTTAAAAATTCGGGACTTTACTGGTGTTGCACTGCCTCCGGGCATTGCCTCCAGGATCGTTCCCACTATCTTTTAATCTACTAATGTCCCATATGTGTCTGTTCCAGACAGGAGGACGTTAAGCAGATTTTCATTCTCGCGCCAGCCAACCACACAGCAAGATCAGAGAAAAGAGATGTTTATCTCTTACGCCCCAACCTCAACCCCCAGAACAAGAAACTGCACTAAAACCAGTTACGTGAAAGCCAATTGTGAACCTAATTTGTATATATATAGAGAGAGACTATAGGGCACAAAGTTGTCAAGAGGGGGCGAAAAGAAGAGGCGCAGTTTGAAGCCACTTTTCATATTATCGTGATGTCGGTTGCGAGCAACAAGGCTGGAGAATTCGAGGGGTATTTACGGGAAAGGCACTAGCAGCCCTCTTTGTTCCTCTTGCGATATAGTACCTTCTGGTATGTATCCCTCCAAATGGGGGGGGGTGCATCTCAATTGCGCCTGTATTAATTACCCCTATACTCAATTTCGCCTGTGTAATAAATTGCACCCGTTGAAGTCATCAACTGCGCCCGTTGAAAATGGTCGAAAAGGTTCGTGAGAAATTACCAAACATAATACATGTTTTGCACAAACTCAGATTTTCGTTTCCGAAGAGAAATGCTGACAGGAACCCCTATAAAGATACAGAAAACAGAATTTGGATACGTTTTCTCATTTTTACTTTATAATAATCATCCAAAGTTCATCTTCAAAGACACTTCGACTGCAGAAACCAGGCGCAATTGAAGTATTACATATCCAGACAGGCGCAATTGAAGTATTACATATCCAGACAGGTGCAATTGAAGTATTACATATCCAGACAGGTGCAATTGAAGTATTACATGTCCAGACAGGTGCAATTGAAGTATTACATATCCAGACAGGCGCAATTGAAGTATTACATATCCAGACAGGTGCAATTGAAGTATTACATATCCAGACAGGTGCAATTGAAGTATTACATATCCAGACAGGTGCAATTGAAGTATTACATATCCAGACAGGTGCAATTGAAGTATTACATATCCAGACAGGTGCAATTGAAGTATTACATATCCAGACAGGTGCAATTGAAGTATTACATATCCAGACAGGTGCAATTGAAGTATTACATATCCAGACAGGTGCAATTGAAGTATTACATATCCAGACAGGTGCAATTGAAGTATTACATATCCAGACAGGTGCAATTGAAGTATTACATATCCAGACAGGTGCAATTGAAGTAGTTTTCAAACAGACGCCATAGCGTGGTAACCGGGGAATAAAGCTTGTTTGCTTGAGGGGGGGGAGGGGGGAGAGAGAGGCGAGGGGGAGAGGGGGAGGGAGGGAGGGGGAGGGGGGAGGGGGAGGGGCCTTGCATTGGTGGGTAAGTTGTTACCTCGGCACAAAGTGATAATAATGATATGCATAAAAAATAGACCAGATTAAGTTTATTGCACGTCTAAACGACGTGGTGTCAAGATATCGAAAGGGAACAGCAACGCTTTTATCTGATAATTTTTTGAACTTTTCATTCGATTTTCTTTCTTTCTATTTTATTCATA
>CM065686.1:58931756-58946756 GCA_017654935.2 Phymorhynchus buccinoides | reverse complement strand
CAGTACATTCACATTGTTTACGTTGCCTGCTAAGTGCTATGCTAGAGAGCCCTTATGCGTTCCTTCCTGAAACTGCCCATTTATTTCCTTATTGTATCAATGTCAATATTTTGACAGTCTCAGTGCGAACCATTCATATTAATAGACCCCCCCCCCCTCTCTTTCACTCTTTGTTTCTTGAATGAATCTTTAATTTAATGTCCTTTCACATCATAAATGTGATATTAGAGTAATTAGATAGATAGCGCAACATGCATAAATCCAACAAAATCAAAACTCTCTTTCCTTTTCTGTTTCTAAAAGTATCCCCTCTGAACGCCTTTTTTGAGAACGCACTTTCGTTACAATGGGAAGATTAGTCACGCACATCTTACACAACACAAGCATACACGAATACATGCACATGAGCGGACACACGCACGCACGCACACACATACACACGCACGCACACACGCACGCACGCACGCACACACACACGCACGCACACACGCGCGCGCACACACGCACAGAGAGAGAGAGAGAGAGAGAGAGAGAGAGAGAGAGAGAGAGAGAGAGAGAGAGAGAGAGAGAGAGAGAGAGAGAGAGAGAGAGAGAGAGAGAACTGAAAACTTTGAAAACTTAAACTTTATTTTCCAAGGATATAGATTTTAGGCAACGCCTATTCTTCCAATCAGAGAGAGAGAGAGAGAGAGAGAGAGAGAGAGAGAGAGAGAGAGAGAGAGAGAGAGAGAGAGAGAGAGAGAGAGAGAGAGAGAGAGAGAGAGAGAGACAGAGAGAGAGAGAGAGAGAGAGAGAGAGAGAGAGAGAGAGGGGAGAGGGAGAGGAGAGAGAGAGAGAGAGAGAGAAGAGAGGATAGAGAGAGAGAGAAGGATCATGAGAGAGAGAGAGAGAGAGGGGGGACAGACAGGCATAGAGACAGAGAAACAGAGAGAGGAAGAGACAGAAAGAGATTTATGAGAGAGAGAGAGAGAGAGAGAGAGAGAGAGAGAGAGAGAGGAGAGAGAGAGAGAGAGAGAGAGAGAGAGAGAGAGAGAGAGAGAGAGAGAGAGAGAGAGATAGAGAGAGAGAGAGAGAGAGAGAAGAGAGAGAGAGAGAGAGAGAGAAAACTTGAAACTACAGGGGGGGGGGGGGGGGGGGGAGGGGGGTGAATAGAGACTTTGAAAACTTAAAAAAAAGGCTTTATTTTTCCAAGGATATAGATTTTAGGCAACGCCTATTCTTCCAATGGCAGAGAGAGAGAGAGAAGAGAGGAGAGAGAGAGAGAGAGAGAGAGAGAGAGAGAGAGAGAGAGAGAGAGAGAGAGAGAGAGAGAGAGAGAGAGAGAGAGAGAGAGAGAGAGAGAGAGAGAGAAGAGAGAGAGATGGAGAGAGAGAGAGATGTCAGACAGACAGGCAGAGAGAGAGAGAGAGAGAGAGAGAGAGATTTAGAGAGAGAGAGAGAGAGAGGAGAGAGAGAGAGAGTAGAGAGAGAGAGAGAGAGAGAGAGAGAGAGAGAGAGACAGAGAGAGAGAGAGAGAGAGAGAGAGAGAGAGACAGACAGGCATAGAGACAGAGAAACAGAGAGAGAAAGAGATTTATGAGAGAGAGAGAGAGAGAGAGAGAGAGAGAGAGAGAGAGAAGAGAGAGAGAGAGAGAGAGAGAGAGAGAGAGAGAGAGAGAGAGAGAGAGAGAGAGACAGAGACAGATACAGAAACAAATCCAGGCGGAAGGAGACTGAGAGACAGACAGACAGAGATAGTAAGAAGCCTGCACGCAGGTACAGACCTGAAACTTTTCCAACAAACTTAATAAGTTTGTTATGTCTTTGGAGTTAGTTGTAAGTTATTTACCCAAGCCTTTTACCACCCAGATAGACAGACAGACAAACGGAACGCGCGCACGCACACACACACACACACACACACACACACACACACACACGCACGCACGCACACACACACACGCGCGCGCGCGCGCATGCAGGAACGCACGAACACGCACACACACACGCGCACACACACACACACGCACGCACGCACGCACACACACACGCATGCAGGCAGACACATACACACGCATTCAACTACCTCTTGTGCCAGGCTGTCTCTCTCTCTCTCTCTCTCTCTCTCTCTCTCTCTCTCTCTCTCTCTCTCTCTCTCTCTCTCTCTCTCTCTCTCTCTCTCTCCTTCTCTCTCTCCCCCCTCTCTCTCCCTCCCTCCAACTCACCAATGTGCAGCAAGGATGCCACAGACTTGCAGAGTTCCTTGAAGTCAGACAGCTGGTGGTTCTCAGGGTTCAAATCCCCGTCCTGTCCCCTGTTAGACCACTGGCTCCCCGCGCCACTATTACCCACCGGGGCCCCGGGCCCGCTGTGTCTGTCTCTTCTCTCTGAGTGTCTGGGATTCGAACCCTCTCTCTTGCGAGTTTCTAAAGGGGGTAGTGAGTGCTGGCGAGACGCGTCTCTCGTCTGTGTGTCAAGGTTCGCAGATTTACGTTGAGGAGATTTTGAAGCAGCTACGTCTTTCTGATTCAAAGGGTTGGGTTGACATTTTGGGGCAGAAATGTCTTTTTCGGGCACAGGCGTCGGTCGAACTTTTGGGGCAGAAGTTTCTTTTTGAGGCACAGACGTCGGTTGAAATTTTGAGGCAGAAATTTCTTTTTCTGGTAAGCGTGTGGGTAGAAATTGTGAAGAAGAAATTTCTTTTTCTGTAGTAGATTTTCGTTGAGGCGATTTTGAGGAAGAAATTTCTTTCCCATGAGAAGATTTTCGTTGGGGTAATTTTGAAGCAGAAATTTCTTTCTCTGGTGGAGATTTGCTTTGGGGCGATTTCGAAATTGCAGTATCTTTCTCTCGTTGAGGTAATTTTGAAGCTGAAGTTTCTTTCTCAGTCGAAGATTTCCGTTGAGGCGATTTTGAAGAAAACGTGTCTTTTTCTGACGCAGAGTTTCGTGGAGGCGATTTTGAAGAAGAAATGTCTTTCTCTGGTAAAGATTTGCGTTCTGCGGGAGATTTTGAAGATGACACTTGTTTTTGAGGAATGAAAGATCTTGAAGACCGTTTTGCCCTTTTCTCTTCACGAGTTTCGTGAATTTTTGCATGATGAGAGTCTGATGCTGACAGTTTTTCTTCATCGTTCTCTTTCACAGTCTTTTTTTCAGGCAATGTCGACTCAGATTTCTTGTCAATTTGTCTGAAGTTGGGGTCTTGCTGATCTTGGATAAATTCGGCCTGTTTCTCTTTGTCATTCTGATTCTTGTTCTCTTTCTTACTCTCCTTCTTGTTCTCTGCCTGAGTCCAAACCTGTTCTTGGCTATCTGTTGGTTCCTTCTTCACTTCCTTTGCTCGAATGTTGGAAATCTTGTCTTTGTTTTCGTCTTCTTTCTTTTTATGCCCTTTCGGTTTAGATTCTGAAAGGTTAGTTAGTGTTTTGTCTGATGGTTCCGCAGGACTAGTCCTAGGTGTTTGTGAACAACTTGTAGATGAAAATTCTTCCTGGGTTTTCAAAAGTTGGGAGTTTCGCGACTGGCGTTTTCTTTCACGATGTTCCCCAGGCTGAGAAGATGAAGCATTTTCTCCGATTTTCGATCTTCTGTGCGAAGATGGAGGTCCATTTTCTGTGAAATTAGTACCATCATGATCATCAACAGGAGAGTCGTGGGTCTGTGGCGGAGGTTGGCACGGAGGTGACTTTCCTGTTTCTTCCCCTCGTGTTGACACATCTCCGCTCTTCTCCGATCTTCGTCTACGCGAAGGTGAGAAGTCTTTTTCTTCTTCTTTACACTCGTCCTTTTTTCTTCTCCTCCTCCTGTCCTGATTTGAAGAAGAGTCTCTGACAGACGGTTCTGCTCTATCTCCTTCAATAACATTGGAGGCTGAAACACTGTCCTTGCTTGGCTCTTTCCCGAAACATTGTATCTCTTTTGTGGGTAATATCACCCTCTCTCCTTTGTCAAAACACATTGTATCCTTTGAAGGAGCGATTTTTCTGGGCTCTCTGTCGAGATGCACCGAGTGTTTAGCAGAAGAATCTGTCCTCTTTTCTTTGTGGAGATTCGCCGACTCCTTGACATCTTTTCCCAATTCTTTGTCAAAGTAGCCAGACTCTCTATTGGTCTCTTTCTCCCCGCCCTCTCTCACAGGAGGGTCGTCAATCGCAGTTTCTTTCTTCTCTCGCCTTCTGCTGGCCTGGGAGTGGGAAGAAGAAGATGATGAGGGTGGTGGTCCGTCTGATTTTCCTTTGGAGTCTTTTCTCCTTCGTCTTCGGCGAGATGAGGAGGATGAGGATGCTGAGGAAGAGGTTCTGGGATCTACCTCACTGTGGTGGACTCTGCTCCAATCCGACTGAGGAGGCAGCGGCGGATCATCGATGAGGGTTTCCATGATGATGAGGAAGATTGGTTAGACGAGGAAAGGATTTTTTTCATAAAGTTGGGTCCTCTCCAAAGAAATGCTCTGAGTGTAGTTTTTAAAACATGTTATTGGGTGAATGTTATTAAGCTGAAACTTCTAACACACACAGACCAATGGTTGGAACAGTCGTGTTGGTAATTTGTTTCCCTTTGGATAAAGAATCATTCCCTCGAGCAACCAAGGCATGAACTAATGTAGATCTTTTAGCTTAAATAAGGTGTTTTTTAATTGACGAAATATGCAGTTACAGTATACTGTACTAAAAAGTCTTTTACACTAAGGTTTACATTTTGATCCCGCGCAGTATTCACATAACCCAACTCCCAAGAAAATCAACAAGCACAGACGTCAACTTCAAAACAGTGTTCAAATACTGTTGTTTGTTTGTTTTTACTCATAACCAGACCCATGGATGTTTCAATGACCAATGCTGGATTACAGGACTGAAAGAGAAGAAGACATTTCACGATTCGAGAACAGTTCCTCTGCACATTGCTCTTGGATATCACAAACTGGTTGATTGCTCGTTTACTATGCGATGACACACTTCACTCTATCACAGTAGCACACGGGTAGGCCTACTTTCTTTCATCTGATAATGAGTCTCCAGTGGTGTACTTAGGATCGAAAAGTAAAAGGACCTGAAACTGTCCTGAGACAAGAGAAACCAATAGGTCAATGTCCTGGTTCTTGCAGAAATCAATAAGGCAAAGCGTGCCGGTGTTAAAATTGCCCTGACAGAGGAGTGAGAACACAATAGAACATTTTCAATGTTACTAGGTCAATGTCCTGTGACTGGGGCCTCGGGACATCACTGCTTCTCTCTCTCTCTCTCTCTCTCTCTCTCTCTCTCTCTCTCTCTCTCTCCTCTCTCTCTCTCTCTCTCTCTCTCTCTCATCTCTCTCTCTCTCTCTCTCTCTCTATTCTATGTTCGTATATGTACAAAGGTGCTACCTTTATGTTCAAATCTGTATGTGTAATATCATGCCTTGCCATGTTTGTATTCTATGTTCGTATATGTACCAAGGACAGATTGGAAGACTAGGCGTTGCCTAAAATCTTTATCCTTGAAAAATAAAGTTCAAATTTTCAAGTCTCTCTCTCTCTCTCTCTCTCTCTCTCTCTCTCTCTCTCTCTCTCTCTCTCTCTCTCTCTCTCTCTCTCTCTCTCTCATTACCCTGTATAAATAAAATTTCGTTCGTTCGTTTTCGTTCTCTCTCTCGTCTCTCTCTCTCTCTCTCTCTCTCTCTCTCTCTCTCTCTCTCTCTCTCTCTCTCTCTCTCTCTCTCTCTCTCACACACACACACACATCCAGAAAATCCAATGGTCGACCGAAAGAAAAACCTTTTTTTTTTAAAGTAAATGAAACGAGATTTTGATCAGAAACGTGACCAGTTTGCATGACTGAAAGCACTACAGAACAGGTGGGCAGGTGGCGTTCCCCATAAACGATCCGATAGAAAAGGGGAGACAAGATCGATATCGGTGACTGGCTCGCAGCTTGGATCCTATATTTACATGTAGAGTCCATGCTCGCAGCCATACACACTGAGTTCAACAGACCACAACATAATTATCACCACGCGGGCTAGGTACGCACCGACGTTCCATTACCGCCTCTTCCTTGTAGGGTATTTGCTGAACCTATTCAGATATACGGTACAGGATAAAGACGGTTTGACCCTCTTGCATTTATTCCGCCCCAAACCGCCCAGCCGGAAGTTGCCTCTGTGTATTCAAACCGCCCTAAACCGCCCTTGTCTTGCCCCCACTCTGAGACCCCGTCTGATAGCATTTTTATCACGCACAAAGTTCTGGCTTGTTATACACACACTATGATGGAGCTTCTCACTCGCAATGAAGTGGTAGTAACTGTATGGCGCTCTGTGTGCTTCAAATTACAGATTTTCCTGAAAATGTGTGAAAACTAGAAGAAGTTTTTTCTGTAACAAATGCGAATGCAAGAGGGTTGATCAAACCGTGTCAAATGCACCACTCTAAAAGGCCTGCTACACTACATACGATTCGCTGTCAATGCGATGCGATTGTGACGATGTGAGTGTGAAATTCATGCAGTGGGTCTACTGGAGTATATATAGAGCGAAAGTAGGAGACATATTTTTTAGACGGAAGTATTTCATGTGAATCATGACTCGCATCGTCACAATCGCATCGCATTGACAGCGAATCGTACGTAGTGTAGCAGGCCTTTAAGCAGCGACGAAGTACAATTTGGTTAGTGTTTTGATGGCGGTCTGTTTGTTCCCGGCTGACTATCTATCTCACTGTCTATCTTACCACGATAGCGTTTGAACGGAGGGACCTAGGACACTGAAAATGTCGCATGAGGATAGGTACCTAGGATTGTCTAGGCCAAGTTCGAAGATGAAGGTCATTGGTCAAAGGTCAAGGTCACTGGAGCCGAAAATGCTGCGGCGACGATGGTTGATTTAGCGTTTTCACGTTCTAGTTGTTTTTTCCATCACATTTTGTTTGCATGTTTGCTTTAAGACATATTATATGGGTCAGTCGTTGGCACATTTGTTTCTAGTTTAGTTGGGAATTAGTTGGCCACAGGATAAAACACCTGACGAACCTATTTTAGACTTACAAATATAGTTTAAACATTTTGCTTCTTCTCATGTTTACCTTCTTTACTTCTTTTGTCACAATTTTCGTAGAAGAAACTTCTACTTTTGCAGTCACAAATTTATTCATGCGTCTTTTTGTTGTCGGCTTTAATTCAAGTGTAAAACCTCGAGGCTTTCTACTTTCTCTCCTCTACCCCTTTCAACAATACAAAAATTAGACTTCTTTTTTTTCTAAAACTGAAATTAATTTAATAAATTCCGACTTTCGCAGTTATTCTGCTACTTTATGCGCAAAAATTGAGTCATCTAATTTGTTACATAATTTATTCTATGCTCTTTAACGCAGTTTACATCAATTCAGGTTTTATTGCTAAGTCATCGGTTAAGAACTTCACTTTTCCTATAATTTGTACGACTTCTTTCACATGAAAACAACAACAAACAACAAAACAATCCCTGCACAGCTAAGTTCTTGAGTCACTGTGGTAGAGACACTCCTAAACACCATCACACGGCACACTCTTCCAATGTTCACACACAGGTAAAAACCGTACACCTACTAAACACAAGCACCAAAACAGTCTCTTTTTTCACAAACAAAACATACGTCGTTTCTTCCAAAACGTGTTCATAGAAGGAAACTTGCGTAACATACTTCCCAGTTGTTAGCCTACTCTCTCTCTCTTGTGTTTCTCTCTGCTCAGACTTGCTCTGAGCTCGTGAGCCTTCTTGATATACTACCGCAAAGCCTAGGCCCTATTGCTCTTGTGCGTGCGTACGTGTGGGGGTGGCTTACCCCTCAAAATGTCTGTAGTAGTAGTACATGAAAACAAGACAGAGGAGCTGAGCTCCCTCTGCTCACTTCGTCAAAACTGCTCGATTTAGTCTGACAACACTCTCTCTCTCCCTTCAAAACCCTGCTGCTGCTTGAGGCGATGTGTAATCTAATCAGCTGAAATGGGGGAGGTGAGGGGGGGGGGGGGGTATGGAGAAAGAAGGGGGGCGGGAGAGGGGGGGGGGAGGAGGAAGACGGAGGGGGGGGTGGGGGGGGGGGGGTGGTTCTAGATGAAAGGGGTGGATGTGGGTGGGGGTTAGGGTGCAAACAACAGCCGTTTTGTACAGGTAGGTAGTAACTTGCTTTTATTTTGAGAAGCGAGGGCCTCTTGATAGATATAGATAGGTAGATTGACGCGCGCGTCTTGTATTGTGAATTTGAGAAACTGACACAACACTATTAATTAACCCTTTCACTGCCAGAGGAAAACTGATAAATTGTCGATTTTGTTTGAATCTCTCTCTCTCTCTCTCTCTCTCTCTCTCTCTCTCTCTCTCTCTCTCTCTCTCTCTCTCTCTCTCTCTTCTCTCTCTGTCTCTGTCTCTCTGTGCATGAGCGTGCAAGTGTGTGTTACGCGCGTGTGTGAGTATATGTGAGTATATATGTATTGAAGATAGTGAAATGTCAGGCAAAGTGTATATTGACTAAAGGCGGCTGTGCGCTTATAGATTCACCTACAGGTAGGGGTGTGTGTGTGTGTGTGTGTGTGTGTGTGTGTGTGTGTGTGTGTGTGTGTGTGTGTTGTGTGTGTGTGTGTGTGTGTGTGTGCGTGCGTGCGTGCGTGCGTGCGTGCGTGCGTGCGTGTGTGTGTGTGTGCGTGCGTGTGTGCGTGTGTGTGTGCGTGCGTGTGTGTGTGCGTGCGTGCGTGTGTGTGTGTGTGTGTGTGTGTGTGTGTGTGTGAGAGAGAGAGAGAGAGGGGGGGGGGGGGTGTTACGGGGTCTGGTTGGTCTAAAGAATGTGAACAATGTGTGGTAGTGATAGATCTACGATGGGGGTTGTTGTTATGCTACTTGAAATGCAGTAGGTCATTGTGCCCTTTATTATTACTGCTCGCCTTATGGCCACTTTTTATGCCCCTGTCTTACCCCCAAGCGCCTATACATCATGAGATTTGGAAAGTCATGTGTGGAGAGAGAGAGAGAGAGAGAGAGAGAGAGAACGAATGAAATTTTATTTATACAGGGTAATGAGATAAGGATACATACTGTTTTACACCCAGCCCTGTGGTAAGTCGAAAAAAACAATAACAAAACATGCAATGAAAGAAAACAATAAACAACCATGTGTGTGTGTGTAAAAAGTGAAAATGTTGAGGGAGAGACAAAACGGGCCTTATAGAGAGAGAGAGACCGAGATCGAGAGAGAGAGAGTGAGCCCTAGAGAGAGAGAGAGAGAGAACGGCAACCGAGAGAGACAGACTCAGCCGGAGAAGAAACAAAGAGAGCAGAGAGCCGAGAGAGAGAGAGAGAGAGAGAGAGAGAGAGAGAGAGAGAGAGAGAGAGCCTTCGAAGGGGGCGGAGAGATTTGATATCTGATTTAACATTTTCGAAACAAAATGTGCACAAACATCTTATCAATACATACCTTTTTACCACAGTTTCAATTTACTATAATATAATAAGTTGACGTATAGGTGTCGTCAATTCAACTACACCCAAAAAACACACCAAAATGCTGTGGGCTATTATTATTATTACTGGCTTCGTTGAGTTTGCAAAGTTTGTCAAGCACCTGAGTACAGACATGTGGGTTTTGTTTTGGGGGTTTTCCCCAAAAAAATTCAATATGTGTTACAGACAAATGTATGGCAAGTTCGCATTCCTGTTCACATTATTGTTCAATTAATTGTCACTGTAGTCATAATGCTTAGTTTCTCTCTCTTTGTTTTTTCTTCTTCTTTTTCTTCAAGCGTATGTTAACCACACCTAGTTCTAACAACCTCGGTAGTCTTTGCTAGTACTCTTCTCACACATTTCACTTACGCTAATATGCAATAGTCATAAATGACACGAGTTTCTCGCTGCCTTATTACACCATGGTGTTCAGTGTATACCCTTTGTGGCCTTACCACATGTTGTAATGTTGTGAGGTTCCACCATAAATTTAGCGATGGCTTGCAGTCAAAACGGACTATCTTTAGATAGCCAATTGACGTATTGTATTAAATTTATTTCAAAAACTAATAACTTGCATCAAACAATGACTGCAGAAATATATAAAAAGGGGGTTTTGCTTTTTATATTTAAAAGCAGTCTTTTTTTCCATACAAGTTATTAGTTTTCGTAATAAGTTCAATAATATGTCAATGGACTATCTAAAGATAGTCCGCTTTGACTCCAAGCCAAATTAAAATTAAAAGCACCCCTCTTTCTTTTAATTATATGTATGCGCATTCCTTCCTAGATTAAAATTTGAAAGCATATTGACCAAGCTTTCAGGGGGGGGGGGGGGGGTCTACGGACACCTGTAGTAGGCCTAGTCTTTGCCTGTGGGTCTAAGCCTCTTACTCTTAGAAAATTAATAATTGAAGTTGGGTGATCTGTTACTGTTTTAAACTGATTGTTCATGCGATGAAAACTTGTTCCACATCATCTACATTTCTGTAAGATATTTTATATTAGTCCTAAATATTTTACTTTCTGGAATAATCCCCACATCTACACATCCTGTCCTTCAACAACGAGTACTAATGATGCTGTCATCAGATATTTGCTGTCATAACGCAAACTTCCCCGAAGACAGAGTGTGGCTGCACACGTGGCGGGGTAAACAAAAACGGTCAGTCACACACGAAATGTTCTCATCCATAGCTGATGCACTTGTACGAAAGTGTTCAAGTGCTTCCGCTGTCGGGATGATCCCTGCAGTCCTTTAGCCAGGGTACGACAACAACAGATGCAGAAGGCTTTGGCTTCGTTCAAAATCCCCTGGATTTGATCAGATTCATCCCCTGGACCTGATCAGATTCATCAAATGATTTCATCCCCTGGACCTGATGAGATTCATCCCCTGGACCTGATGAATTCATCCCCTGGACCTGATCAGATTCATCCCCTGGACCTGATGAGATTCATCCCCTGGACCTGATCAGATTCATCCCCTGGACCTGATGAGATTCATCCCCTGGACCTGATCAGATTCATCCCCTGGACCTGATCAGATTCATCCCCTGGACCTGATGAGATTCATCCCTTGGACCTGATCAGATTCATCCCCTGGACCTGATGAGATTCATCCCTTGGTCCTCAAAGAACTTTCAAATGAACTTAGTTTTCCCCTCAAGTTTTTATTTAATAAAACTGTAAATCAGGGTGTGTTACCATGTGATTGGAACGAGGCTGAAGGCTATAACCCTAACCCTAACCCTAGTGTTTATTTACTCAAACTGTAAATGAGGGTGTGTTACCATGTGATTGGAACCTTACTGAAGGCTATAACCCTAACCCTGCCCTTGTTTATTTACTCAAACTGTAAATCAGGGCTGTGTTACCATGTGATTGGATCGAGGCTGAAGGCTATAACCCTAACCCTAACCCTAGTGTTTATTTACTCAAACTGTAAATCAGGGTGTGTTACCATGTGATTGGAACGAGGCTGAAGGCTATAACCCTAACCCTAACCCTAGTGTTTATTTACTCAAACTGTAAATCAGGGTGTGTTACCATGTGATTGGAACGAGGCTGAAGGCTATAACCCTAACCCTAACCCTAGTGTTTATTTACTCAATGTAAATCAGACTGTGTTACCATGTGATTTGAAGGCTCAAGGCTATAATCAACCCTAACCCTAGTGTTTATTTACTCAAACTGTAACGCCAGGGTGTGTTACCATGTGATTGGAACAACGCTGAAGGCTATAACCCTAACCCTAAAGGTCGTGTTTATTTACGCAAACTGTAAACAGGGTGTGTTACCATGTGATTGGACTACGACACACTGAAGGCTATAACCCTAACCCTAACCCTAGTGTTTATTTACTCAAACTGTAAATCAGGGTGTGTTACCATGTGATTGGAAAAGGCTGAAGGCTATAACCCTAACCCTAACCCTAAAAAGTTTATTTACTCAAACTGTAAATCAGGGTGTGTTACCATGTGATTGGAAAGAGGCTGAAGGCTATAACCCTAACCCTAACCCTAGTGTTTATTTACTCAAACTATAAATCAGGGTGTGTTACCATGTGATTGGAAAAGGCTGAAGGCTATAACCCTAACCCTAACCCTAGTGTTTATTTACTCAAACTGTAAATCAGGGTGTGTTACCATGTGATTGGAAAGAGGCTGAAGGCTATAACCCTAACCCTAACTTTCTAGTGTTATTTACTCAAACTGTAAATCATCCTGTCTTACAATGAGATACTAATGATTTGAAGGCTATCACCCTAACCCTGCCCTGTCATTAACGCAAACTTCCCCGAAGACAGTTACCATGTGATTGCCCACGACCTGAAGGCTAAACCCTAACCCTAACCCTAGTGTTTATTTACTCAAATGTAAATCATCCATAGTTACCATGTGATTGGAACGAGGCTGAAGGCTATAACCCTAACCCTAACCCTAGGTTTATTTACTCAAACTGTAAATCAGGGTGTGTTACATGTGATTGGAACAGATGCTGAAGGCTATGGCTTAACCCTAACCCTTTCTAAATTTACTCAAACTGTATCAGGGTGTGTTACCATGTGATTGGAAGAACTTTGAAATGCTATTACCCTAACCCTAAAGTGTTTATTTACTCAAACTGTAAATCAGGGTGTGTTACCATGTGATTGGAAAGAGGCTGAAGTGCGTCCTGTTTTCAAAAAAGGGGTTAAAAGCTGTGCAGGAAATTATCGGCCTGTCAGTCTCACGTCGGTAGTGTGTAAAGTATTTGAAGGGTTTGTTTGTGATGTCTTACGTAGTCATTTAACAGATAATAATCTTCTCTCTAAAGACCAATTTGGTTTCTGTAAAGGTCGGTCATGTGTGACTCAACTATTGTCAACTATCTATGGCTGGATGTTCTATTTGGATAATGGTAAACCCACTGATGCTGTATATCTTGATCTGAGAAAGGCCTTTGATACGGTGCCACACAAAAGATTAATAAATAAACTAAAAGGTTATGGTGTTCAGGGAAGTTGCTTAGTTGGATTGAGGACTTTTTAAATCAAAGAACACAGTATGTTAATGTTAATGGTTCAGCATCACCTAGAATACGAGTTACTAGTGGTGTCCCCCAGGGGAGCGTATTGGGACCGATCCTTTTTATATGCTATTAATGACATGCCTGACCTAGTGGACTGTAAAATAAAAATGTTTGCAGATGATACCAAAGCATATTCAACAATAGAGTCAACTCAAGACAGAGACAATTTACAATCATGCATCCACAAATTAGTTGAATGGACAGACACTTGGCTTTTAAAATTTAACGCAGAAAAGTGCAAAGTAATGCACTGTGGTAGAAACAATCCCAATTACGACTACTTTATGAGTGATGGTAAGGTGCTTTGTAAACTTGAAACCACTACAGCTGAAAAAGATCTGGGAATTATCGTTGATCCAAATCTTAGTTTCGATGAACATATAAATAATATTGTTAAGAAAGCTAATCGTATGGCAGGTCTGGTAATGAGAACAATAACCTACAAAACCAAAGATATAATGGTTCCCTTATTTAAGTCTCTTATTCGTTCTGTTTTAGAATATGGTAACTCAGTTTGGAGTCCTTATCTTAGAAAACATAAATTTGATTGAAGGTGTGCAAAGAAGGTTTACAAGATGTATAATTGGTACCCATGACCTTAATTATTATGAAGAACGCCTAAAATGGCTAAATCTACCAAGCTTGGAATATAGAAGGGTGCGAGGAGACATGATAGAGGTTTATAAAATGTTGCATGGTGTGCATGATTCCTCAACTACTGCACCTCTTTTCCACTTATCTAGTCATAATACTACTCGGGGACACAATTTTAAACTAACCAAAATACTAACCAACACCAGACAGTTTCATTCATTCTTTACTAATAGAATAACAAATTTATGGAACAATTTATCATTTGATACCGTCAATGCACCTTCAGTAAATGCATTTAAAAATCGTATTGACAAAGAATTATCAAAATATACTTTTTCTACCAATTTGGATGTATATGAAAAATAACAAAGCTAAGTGTTAGTATACACTCAAGCCAAAAATAAATCCACGGGCAAATTAAAAATATTTAAAAAACAATTGATATTTGATTCAAAAATCACCACTAATGAGGGCAAAAGGCTTATAGCCTATAGCCTTATGTGATATGTGATCAACAACAAACATAACGCAAACTTCGAGATCTTTCAGGTGGTCACGAATGTCAAGAATGTTGTCACGATTTGAAACATTCCAAATTCAAGCACTTTCGGCTGATTTATATTCCATTTTAGCTGGGGGGGTTTTAAAAATCTGAATCCCATAGCAGCCAAACACAGTCACAACTTTGTTGTCGCTGCTACTGTTGTTGTTGTTGTTGTTGTTGTTGTTGTTGTTGTTGTTGTTGTTGTTGTTGTTGTTGTTGTTGCTGCTGTGTTGCTGCTGCTGCTGCTGCTGCTGCTGCTGCTGCTGTTGTTGCAGTTGTCGAAGAAACCGCTTAGATCTTTCTCGGACACATCTTTTATGCAGCTTAGCATCACTCGAGACTTCAACAATACCACTCGAAGCACACTCGATCAACACCAGACATGTTCTTTCTCTGTTTCGCGTTTATCTTCATTTTTCTTTCTTTCTTTCTTTTCTGTCTTCTCTCTCTCTTTCCCCCAGTCCTCTCAGCAGCACAAATACAGTAGGATTCACGCGAGGTTTAACCCATTTGTGCCGCTCTCAGAACACACACACATCCGAAACTCAGTCTGCTGTCCGCAGTCATAAACCCACAGGGGCAGAACCGGTTGGGTTTTTTCTTTTCCGGGGCACCACGACTGTCCGAATCACGGCTCCCCGATGAACGGCTGTCCGAATCACGACTGTCGGAGAACGGCTGTCCGAATTTAGAAAGATAGGCAGATATTAAGACAGACAGACAGACAGACAGACAGACACACACAGACACAGACACACGCACACACACACAGGCATTACACATGACACACACACAGCGGCAGACACACAGGAATGCAAACACACACACACACACACACACACACACACACACACACACACA
>CM065686.1:58914256-58926756 GCA_017654935.2 Phymorhynchus buccinoides | reverse complement strand
ACGCACGCACGCACACGCACGCACACACTCACACGCACGCACGCACGCACGCACACACGCACACGCACGCACGCACACGCACACACACACACGCACACGCACACGCACACGCACACGCACACACGCACACACACACACACACACGATGGCAATGACAGTGACACAAAGACATATGCAGCATGTGACCTACTTGGTAATTGGAGAACATTGTGTATTAAAAATGAGAAAAACCAAACAAGACAATTACGTTGAACAGCATACACGATACAACTGCCATGCAGAACAGAATGCACGCCAGAATTCACAAATCTTTACTGTCTTCAAACGAAGAAAATCGTTTTTCAGAGTGCACATAAATCTAAAACTGACGAGACATAAAGTATAAACCAAGACATAAAATACATACATAAAAGCACATGTGACTTACATAGAACAATTAAGGCTGTCAAACACACATACACCCACTCCCACCCACATACACACACACGCGAACGAGCGCACACACACACATGACACATGTTTTGGTTAAAAAGCTGTTCAAGGTTATTCTTTCATCCTCATTAAAGATAATTAATTTTGACTTGAATTCACAGAGAGAGGGGGGAGGTGAGGGAGAGGGAGACAGACAGACAGACAGAGAGCGGGCCCAGAGAGAGAGAGAGAGAGAGAGAGAGAGAGAGAGAGAGAGAGAGAGAGAGAGAGAGAGAGAGAGAGAGAGAGAGAGAGAGAGAGAGAGAGAGAGAGAGAGAGAGAGACCAGCAACAAAGAGACAGGCTGAACAACAACAAAAAATATAGACATGCGTGAGACAGACAGACAAACACATAACAGACAAACAGACAGACAGACAGACAGACAGACAAAATCCCTCATGCAAACCCCAACCATCTTACAGCCACACGCCATGGAATGCATGACATGCCTCAAGGTGACACACAATAATATTGATCTACACTCACTGAGTCATAACCTTATGACCCCCCTCCCCCCTCCTCTCCCCTTACGCTATCTCCACCCACTACACCCATTCCTCCTCCTATTACACCCTTTCTCACACACACACACCCCTTGATAAGCTACTCACGAAAAGTTGAGTGTCACCTTGCATTGTTGCATGACTGAACTTTGCAAACTGGTGAGCTGTGAAATAAAAGATGAACAATAAACGGACTAAACTGGTCCGTTATCCCTTATAAACTTCTTTTTTTTAAACCTTAAAACGTCATTTAATGCCCTTGTCATGGTTTTGTGATTTGTGTGCATTCCATTAAGTGATACGGGTTGTGTATGTTTAAAAAAAAGACCCCCCCCCCCCCCCCGAGGGGATACCGCGGGGGCTTTCGTACAAATAGTTCCCCCACCTTCTGGAAGTTCTGTGCTTGTAACTTCCTCTGATCTGTCACTCTCTTTGACTCTGCCCTTTTCCCTTCGCTTTCTGTCATCTGCTATCTTTCTGTCTCACTGGTCCATTCTCCTGCCTTTTTAATATAAATTCTTACAAAGATTTCTTTAGCCGAAGTCTGACATGCTGGGCCCTAACTATTTCTTAGTCAGACGCATAACGGCAGCATGACGCATCTACGCTCATGTGACAGGAAACTGTCTGAGCGAACAAAGAAGAAGAAAAAAACGAGAGAAAAAAACTGACAAAAAAGGAGTTTTTCTCAAATCGGCTCACAGTGTAAACCCTTTTCATTTCAAAGTTGGAGAAACAAGAAGATGCTTGTGCAGGAACAAAGAACAAAGTTCTGTCAACAACCTCCTTCTTCTTCTTCTTCTTCTTCAGCGTTCCCAGGCCATAAGGCCATAATGGGTAAGGTACGTATGTGTCCGGTTTTCAGTTTTTACTGGTCTCCCCGCTGCGTACAGCCGACACATTCCGATTTCGGAGGAGCTCAAAGATTGGAAGATGGGTTTTTTGGGGGAAAAGGCAGGAGAATCGGCAAATAAGTCAGAAAGATAGTAGATGATAGAAAGCAAAGGGAAAAGGCAGAGTCAAAGAGAGTGAAAGACAAGAGGACGTTACAAGCACAGAACTTCCAGAAGGTGGGGGAACTATTCTTACGAAAGACCCCCCCAGTATCCCCACGGGGAGAGACTCGTGGAGGGGTCGGGGTCGTCCAGCTCCCCGTATGGAGGCACGAGGCATCCAACCATTGCCCCAGTCAACAACCATCATCGGTTGTTTGAAAGAAAAAAGAGGAACATAGAAAGTCCAGCCATGGCTGTCTGAATCCGCGCAGGTACAAATACAGCACCTACCCACCCCCCTTCCAAAATAAAAGAGTAAGTGGGCTACGTGGTACTGTTTACGACCCTCAATCTCAAAGCTGCGTGCTGCTTCTTTCAGTTTTTAATAGTAGTCCTAGGCTGATCCTCACCCTATCCATTTCATGAGAATGGCAGAATGTTGCTACTCCGTGAACATTGAAAATGGTAACATTTTGTGTGTGTGTGTGTGTGTGTGTGTGTGTGTGTGTGTGTGTGTGTGTTGTGTGTGTGTGGGTGTGTGTGTGTGTGTGAATGTGTGTGTGTATGTGTGTGTGTGTGTGTGTGTGTGTGTGTGTGTGTGTGTGTGTGTGTGTGTGTGTGTGTGTGTGTGTGTGTGTGTGTGTGTGTGTGTGTGTGTGTGTGTGTGTGCGTGTGCGTGCGTGCGTGTGCGGTGTGTGTGAGTGTGTGTGTGTGTGTGTGTGTGTGTGTGTGTGTGTGTGTGTGTGTGTGTGTGTATGTGTGTTGTGTGTGTTGGTGTGTGTTTTTGTGTGTGTATGCTGTGCGTGCGTGAGTGCGTGCGTGCGTGCGTGCGCGCGCGGCGTAAAGTACAAGACAGTCGATTAGTGTGACCATTAACTTGTTGTGAGTAGTTATTACTTACACTTTCAGATCATTCGTGCCTTTGCTACCTGACTTAGGGAAGTCAACTGTGTCCAAATTACAATGCGTCTAGCTCACTGACTCGCATCAGTAACGCATGGTTAGTGGCTTACATCAGGAAGGGCCATTATACTATTAATCAGATAAAGAGAGAGATTAGGCATAACTGAGTCCTTAAAACCCTTTCACCGCCAATGTCGCATTTATGCATCACAAAGGTTTAACACCCATTTCATTAAAAGGCATCAAATCAGGGCCTGTTATCCGAAGACCCTATTTTCTTAATTTTGGGAGGTAAGGATAGGCCTAAATGTTATGCATGCCACAAAGGAATTCTCAATATTGCAGATCTATTTTTTTCTCTACCTACTTAAGTTTAATGAGGGGGGGGGCGGGGGGGGGGGGTGGACCAGGGGGGGGGGGGGGGGGGGGGGGGGGGGGGGGGGGGGGGGGGTGAAAACAATTCTGGCGGCGAAAAGGTTTAAGCAACCCTCGCTTGACTGCCACCAACGTATCACGCTATGCCTACTGACCTGATGACATCACTGATGATATGTCATCAAATGAAGAGGAACCCGACCCTGATAAATGGCTTTTGCTCACTAACACAGTACAAGAGATCTATATCCCCAGACACATTTTTTGCCAGAGTGACGCTCTATCAGTTGTCTTTTTTCGTGTCATGATTTGCCACAATGATTTTTTCTTTAATGTTCCTCTGGCAGTCAGTCAAAAAGGGGTTAAATTCAACCAAAACGGCTTTTACCGTTGCGTTGATATTATCGTGACTGTCAGCCTAACGATGGGGCCAACAGAATAGGGAGAGTGAGAGCCGCATGAGTATTAATGTTTGACAGATAGAAGTGGAAAGTAGCTGTTCAGCTTTGTCTTCGTGAAAGTCTGTGAATCACAGAATGTGAGGCATTCGCAATGCTGCAGCCTCGGTGTTCCAACGATGATGCTAAGGTCAAGTCTATTCAAGACACATTTCTTGTCGACTGCCATGAGCAGCGTTGTTGTTTTCAGAAGGAGACGAATAGCACATGTTAAATCTCTGTATGAAAAACAATACAACATGATATGATGATGAGATATTCAACATTCGCCTAGCAAATAGGATTGGGCAACTCTCTTCCATTAGCGTATTACTCCGTCACGCTCTCTCTCGACTCGCTCTCGCTCCCGCCGTTCCTCTCGGTCTCTCTCAGGGCTCTCTAATATCTCTCCTCCTCCCTCTACCAATTCTCTCTCTCCCTCCTCTCTTCTCTCTCTCTCCACATCCACTTTATCTCGTTTACTCATTAGTTTTATGTGCACCCACGCACAAATCCTATTGTCATAGGCCGGAGGCCTGAAACATTACTGAATTGTGTTTTCAAATTGTTCAATTGTTCTCTCTCTATCTCTCTCTCTCGCTCTTCTTTGTATTCTCCTCTCTCTCGCGTCTCTCTTTCATCTGCTCTCTCTCTCACTCTCTCTCCTCTCTCATCTCTCTCTCTCTTCCTTCTATGCTTAAAATTTGTGTTATTACTTTCTTGTACAAACAAATGTATTGCTAGGAAAAGTGGCTGTTTTTATCTTTTGGAAGGCACGATGTACTGTCGATGGAAAACGTTTTTTTGTAGTGTCAAGTTAATAATGTAATGTCAATTGCTTTCCTGTTGTTGTGCTACACTCACACTCTCCGTCTGACTTTCCGTTGTAAGGGCATGGCCTAACAATTAAAATATTCCTGACTCTCCTGACTCCAGCCCTCCCTAACAACACACTCTCTCTCTCTCTGTCTCTCTTGTCCTCTCTCTCTCTCTCTCTCATCCCTCCCGCGCCGTCTCTTTCCCTATCTCGCCTCTCTCTCTCTCTCGTCTCTCTTGCGGAGACGTCTCTCTTCTCGTCGTCGATCCTCTCTCTCTTGTTTTTTTGTGTTGTTGTTTTTTGTTGTGTGTTTTTTTGGGGGAGGACACCAGATACTTTTGAAATTGGCTAAGTTTCACTTGCTTGGACACTAGAGCCTATTCTAGGATTTCTCTTCCCAAAACCATGTTTAATTAATGGGCAAACCGTTCTTTGTCTGTCTATCTATGTGCCTGTCTGTCAAGAGTCTGATCCTCATCTTTCACTCATCGCTCTTGAATGGATTACTACTTACCACCCCCCCCCCCTCCCACCCCTCTCCCCCCCCCCCCATGTGATATTATACCCCTTTTGACAGTAGACGACAAATAAATGTCACAGTGTCCCCGCTCCTCTCCATATACGACCCCTCTCTCGCTCTCTCGCTCTCCTCATTTTCTCCTCCTTTTCTCCTCATTAACGCCTCTAGGCAAAGGTGAGAGCATAACACAATGCACCCTATTGCAATCTATCTCCATGACAACATTTCAACAGAAAATTGAGCCAGACCTTTTCCACATAAACACTAACAGAGCAACTAACACTAGTGACAGAGAGAGAGGGGGCGGGGGGAGCGAGAGAGAGTGAGAGAGAGAGGGGTGAGAGAAGAGGACAGAGAGAGAGTGATAGTGAGAGAGAGAGAGAGAGGGGGGAGGAGGGGGACACAGAGAAAGTGAGAGAGCGAGAGGAGGGAGGGGGACACAGAGAGAGTGAGAGAGAGAGGGAGGGAGGGGGACACAGATAGAGTGAGAGAGAGAGAGAGGGGAGAGAGAGAGAGATAGCAATAGGGAGGGAGGGGGAACAACTGAACACTGAAATGGTTTAATGAGATAGGCCATTGGCCCATGTCATTTTGAGTGGTTACAAAAGTATAACAAAGTAGCAGTATTAAACAAACATTTTATCATAAACACACATAACAAACTTAGCGTATACGTAGTTCAAAAAACACTTCATACATAGTATGATACATAGAATATCAGATAAACACAATCATCTTTACCAACTTATGTGCATCTCCCGAATTTTATCATAAACACACATAACACATTTAGCATATACGTAGTTCAAAACTTCATACATACACTATACATAGAATATCAGATACACACAATCATCTTTACCCATCTAAGTGCATCTCCCGGATTCTAAATGCTTTTTCGAGATAAAAAGATAAATGCTAAACGGATAATCATAGATTTATTTTCAGTTGCAAGCAGCATGGTTAGTTTGAACAGTGAAGGTTGGTTATAATATTTACTTGGGATATATCTGTCTCTCCCAAAATCCTGATAACGAGGGCAATGTAATACAAAATGGATTTCAGTCTCAAACTGAGAGGTACAAAAGGGACAGGACAAATCATTATCTGTGACATTTCTGTAAAAACGACGCTTGTGTACATTTAGTTGAGAAACACCTAATCTCAACCTGATCAAACAGATTCTGGCTTTAAGATGATGAACGATCTGCAAGTAAGGGGTGATAAAATAAGATCACAGAGAGAGTGAGAGAGAGAGAGAGAGAGAGAGAGAGAGAGAGAGAGAGAGAGAGAGAGAGAGAGAGAGAGAGAGAGAGAGGGAGGGAGGGAGAGGGGACACAGAGAGTGAGAGAGAGGGGGGGAGAGTTGAGAGAGAGAGGGAGGGAGGGGGACACAGAGAGAGTGTGAGAGAGAGAGGGAGGGAGGGGGACACAGAGAGAGTGAGAGAGAGAGAGGGAGGGAGAGAGATGGAGAGAGAGAGAGAGGGAGGGAGGGGGGACACAGAGAGAGTGAGAGAGAGAGAGGGGGACACAGAGAGAGTGAGAGAGAGAGGGGGGGAGGGGGACACAGTGAGAGAGAGGGGAGAGAGAGAGATAGAATAGAGAGAAAGAGAGGAGAGAGAGAGAGAGAGAGAGAGGAGAGAGAGATGAGAGAGAGAGAGGAGAGAGGAGCGAGAGAGAGAGAGAGCCGGAGAGGGAAGCAGACAGTTAGATAAACAGACAGAAAAACAGACACAGAGAGACATAATAATATATGTTAAATTTGTGATAAAGTTTTTAACACATTTTGTGTTTATAAGCACATCACACTCCTCTCTTTCTTAAAAACACACACAAAAAACACACAAAAACTCTTTCTATCTGCGCGGTGCATATGCATGTAGTAGTGTGTTTGTGTGTGCTCGCTCAGCTTGCGCGCGCGTGTGTATGTGTGTGTGTGTTGTGTGTTTGCTTGTGTGTGTGTTTGCTTCGTGTGTGTTGTGTTGTGTGTGTGTGCATGTGTCAGTCTCTGTCTGTCTGTCTGTCTGTCTGTCTGTCTGTCTGTCTGTCTGTCTCTCTCTCTCTCTCTCTCTCTCTCTCTCTCTCTCTCTCTCTCTCTCTCTCTCTCCAGCAGAACCAGAAGCGGACGACGCCAGGTAAGATTAAATAGGGGGCATTTCTCACGAGTCTGGCAGAGAGAGAGAGAGAGAGAGAGAGAGAGAGAGAGAGAGAGAGAGAGATGAGGGAGAGAGAGAACGAGAGAAATGAGAGAGACAGACGAGAATTTTTGCGAGAGAGAGAGAGAGAGAGAGAGAGAGAGAGCAGAGAGAGAGAGAGAGAGAGAGAGAGAGAGAGAGAGAGAGAGAGAGAGAGAGAGAGAACAGAGAGAGTCAGAACAAACAGACAGAGAACAAACAGAGAGATGTAGACAGACGGACTGAGACAGACACACAGATACAAATGTAGGCGCACAATCAGTGACACACAGACAAACAGACAGACAAACAGACAGACAGACAGACAGAACGAAAAGGTAAAGGTAAAGATGTGCCACCCACCCCTGCATTTATCGGTTAATTCCATTTTTTCCGTTTTTGTCCTTTCTTACCAAACATAAAGCTGTATTTTATTAACCTTTTCAGCTAATTATCTTTTTGGAATAAAAACCCTAACCCTACCACCCCCACCCCCCCACCCACCCCCACCCCCACCCCCGCTATAAGACGGGAAAACGCAATGAACCACGACTGTGACAAATGCCGCGGTGTATTGCACTACATAGGGGGGGGGGGTGGGGTCCTATTAGATAAATGGCCTTTATCATGACTGCAATTAATTATTGAACAAAGATAATTAGCTGAAAAGTTCATAAAATACAGCTTCATGTTTGGTAAGAAAGGGCAAAAACGGAAAAAAAAAAAAATGGAATGAACAGAGAAATGTAGGGGTGGGGGTGGCACATCTTGACCTTTACCCCCCAAAAAAGATACTACACCTGGGTTAGAAGGTTGGAGGGATGAAGTGATAAGAGATAGGACCCAATAGTATAGACATGATAAAACAATTGAATAGGAGACAGTTGGGGGGGGGGGGGGGAGGAGGGGTGTAGGCATCTGGCCTGACATTTCTTCGCCCCTCCCCTTCTCCCCCTTATTTCTCCATTTTATCCTAAGGCATACATGTGTCAGTGTACTTCTTTGTAAACCCTTTACAAACGCGTACGCGCGCGTGCGCACACACATACACACACACACACGCACGCACGCACGCACACGCGCACTCACACGCACACACACACTTAAACACTTATATACTATATGCAAGTATACACACAAATTCTCTCTCTCTCTCTCTCTCTCTCTCTCTCCTCTCTCTCTCTCTCTCTCTCTCTCTCTCTCGCTCTCGCTCACACACACACACACACACACACACACACACACACACGCTCGCACGCACGCACACACAAACACATACACACACTGACACATACCAAGCAGCCAGACACGCTAAACGTTTAGCGTGCCAAGCCTCTAGCACATACTAACACGCGCACTAACAGTAACACACACACACACACACACACACACACACCCAAGAGTCGGTACCCATTTCTATGGGGTGTGTGCACGTTATTACCGGTAGCGCTCTCGCTCTCTCTCTCTCTCTCTCTCTCTCTCTCTGTGTGTGTGTGCGTGCGGTGTGCGTGTGCGTGCGTGTGCGTGCGTGCGTGCGCGTGAATACGTGTGTGTGTGTGTGTGTGTACGTGGCGTGTGTGTTTGTGTTGGTGTGTGCACGATCTCCCCGCTAGCTGGCTGCTGCTTCTCACCTGTCACGTTGAAAAGGCCAAGAGAGAGAGAAAGAGAGAGAGAGACGAGAGAGAGAGAGAGAGAGAGGGGGGTGTACAATACGATCCGATTTTAACATTTGTGAGTCATGATTGACGTTAAATTCTACTGCCTAAAACACATCTGATGAAATCCTACTAGTTAGTCCGTCACCAAGACGGACTATTGCGATGGGCTGGTTTTGTAGTTTTTTTTTTTTTTTTTTTTTTGGGGGGGGGTCTCTGTCTGTCCCAAGGATATCTCCCGAACCGCTTGACCGAATCGCGTCAAATTTTGTGTGAAGGTGTGCCTCCTTAATAGGAAGAGATCGGCGCAAACCATTTTGCCGTCGTGAGCTTGACCTTGACGTACGACCTTGAAAACCGAAAATCTATTTTTAGCCATATCTCGGGCACCGATCAACATAGGATGTTGAAACTTGGTATGAAGGTGGTTTGGCTTATGCCCGTTCTGATGATGGCATACCGATCAAGGTCAAGGTCAAGGTCAAAAAGATCGCTGGAGCCTGAAAATCGGAGGGTCATTTTTTTCTCCTTCTGTCTGTCCCAAGTATATCTTTCGAACGGGTTGACAGAATCACGTCAAATTGTGTGTGCTGGTGTGTCACCATGAGAGGAAGGCATCCGCGCAAACCATATTGCCGTCGTGACCTTGACCTTGGCGTACGACCTTGAAAACCGAAAATCTTTCAGGGGCCATAACTCCCACACCGTTAGTGTTAGAGTCTTCACATTTGGCATGAAGGTACTTTGGCTTATGCCCGTTCTGATGGTGGCATACCGATCAAGGTCAAGGTCACGGTCCGGGCGATCCGTAGGCCTTGAAAGTGGTAGGGGTCTACACATTGGGTTTTAAGCCATATTTTCCACATTGGTACTTGACAGAAGCGCTTCAGATTGTGTGTGGTACTGTATACCCTAGAGAAGAAAACATCCGAGCATAAATTATCACCATGCTGACCTTGACCTTGAAGTGTGACCTTGAAAACCGAAATTTCCTTCTTTGCGCTATATGTTTCTTCTTCAAGCTGTATCTCGTGAACTAGAAGACAGAATCCCTTCTAATTTTGTGTCAGGATGTGACACTCTACGGGGTGTCGCAAGTGCGTGGCATTGCTGGTGACGGACATGTCTGTCGCAAGTGCGTGGCATTGCTGGTGACGGACATGTCTGCCGCTCGGCGACGCCCTTGTTATTATCTGTAGTCTCCCGTACACCCGTACACGAATCTGATTTTTTTTTTTAATCTGTATTTTTGTATCGGTTGTGACGAGGTAATGGGTTAAAAGACTAAGTCCCTAGGGAAGACTTTAGAAAATTTGCCTTTAGCCCACTTCTCTAGGGTATGGGAGATGAGCAACTTTCCCGGCCCCTTTTCATCTAATAAATTTATATTTGTGCCCGGGTTCTGGCTCGTATGGTTGTAAGAAATACAAGTGGTTGAATTGCTCTAAATGGCAGACAGAGAGAAGTAGGGTTTTACATGAAATTACAAGACTCCCACTCTCATCAGTCTGACCAAAGGGTTCAGGATTATTTGACACTTGTATTTTATTTACTCCCAAAATCTGCATAAGATTATGCAACAATAATAATAAAGCAGCTCAATGGCGCCAAAACAAAATGTGAATGAAAAACAATGGAATCCGAAAGGATTTACAAGACTTTTGTCTTTCTAGAAGGTTAGCCCCTAGCGAGAACGGTCACTAATCTTCATTCTCCGGAGGAAAGTTCAAATGATTGGCGCGGTCCGCTGGACTTAGCTGTTGTCAGGTTCCTCCGTGGTGATCGGCGAGTGCTGGATTGGCTGGGCTTGCTCGTCAGGTGAGAGTAGCTCCCAGTCGTTCCGGTTACGGCTTCGCGGGATGGCACGGTTCAAGCGTGGTCTCCTCGCGGATTCTGGGTGCGGGTCGTCTTGGCGACGGTCCCGTCTTGGTGCTTGGTGGAGTCCGGGATAATCGTCCGGCCCACGATGCCCTGCTGATAATCACAGGAGAAGGTGGATGTAGGTCTCTATGGCTTAGAGACAAGGGGCTTCAGTCGGCAGGGCATTAGTGAATCCCAACCGGCTAGAAGGCTTCCCTTGTACAATAGCACTAGTTAATAAATAAACTGAATTTCAGTTAACAAACTGAGATCAGTAAAACATAAAAGGTGATCAAGACAACATCACTCTCCATCCAACACCTGGAAAGGAATGGTATCATAAAGTGCAAGATTGCGGCCCATAGGTTTCCTACTAAAAATAGACAAAAGGGTTAGTAGGCATAAACTCCGGTTCTGGTACCAAAAGTGTTCAAGTCAAAACACACACACACAAATAATCAGTGCACATAAATAGAATAGAATGTTTACCACTTTTTTTCTATAACATATCTATCTACTCCTTATTCATCATTGAACATAGGATCTAGATCAAAAATATGATCAAACAAACCAGATCTCAATCACCAGTCATCAATAATACTTACTAGTGGGCTTAGTATGACTGGTTGTGAGTGTTGCTCTAGCTACGTTTCAGCGTCTTGTGTGAAAACTTTTTCTCACCACTCCAATTATAGCCTTCACTTTCAAACAATGAAAGCCTGTCATTGGTTTATAGCAATTGACACGTCACAAGATGATGCTATAATTTTATGCATACTAGTACCGAATAATCACGCGCCAGTTACATCCTTATCACGTGCCGACATTCAAATCCTTCTCGTGCTCGGAAAGGGTTTCAAAGGGGCCCGACCGTGGTTGTCACTTTCTTGTGATGGGTAAGTAGATCGGGGTTCAAAGAGATAATTGCCTTAATCGGCGTTCTTTAGATGGTGGGTGGCAATTAACGTGGCGGCCGGACAGAGAAAAATGAAAAGGAGAGGGGGGGGGGGGGGGGGGGGGGGTGTAGATAAGAAAGAGGGGTCGCGCGGGACACTTACGTCACATCGGTCATTTCATTTGATTCGATCGCGTATTGCGGTCTATATACAGTGAAAGAAAATAGCAGAGTTATTTTAGACGGAAATATTTCGCGTGAATCATGACTCACAGACATCGTCACAATTGTATCGTATTGGGGTCAAATCGTATGCAGTACATGAATACAGTGAACGGAAATAGTAGAATTATTTTTAGACGGAAGTAGTGTTTCACGTGAATCATGATTCACAGACATCGCAATCGTATCGTATTGGGGTCAAATCGTATGTTAAATTATTCTTTACGTCCCGCGGCTCTCGGTCACGACGGACTCAAATCGTATGCAGTGAGGCAGGCCCTTTATGTTCAGTCCTGTGCTTCATTTTATGAAGCTCTACTATAAAGCTTAAGTGGGAAACTAAATGTTACTTTCTAAATTAAGCAAACCGATGTGCACACATATTATCACACACACACACACACGCATACGCATGCACACGCACACACTCATGCACACACACACGTGCGCTCGTGCGCGCGCGCACACGCACACGCACGCACACGTACACACGCACACGCACACACACACACACACACACGCACACACACACACGCATGTTTTTGCTTACAATGTTCCCATCTGGGAATAAAATTTTGACTTGACTTGACTTTGACTCGACTTGACTTGACACACACACACACAGGAGTACACACACAACTGTGCACACATATTATGCGCGCGCGCGCGCGC
>CM065686.1:58899256-58909256 GCA_017654935.2 Phymorhynchus buccinoides | reverse complement strand
TTGTACGAAAGACTCTCGGTATCCCCACGGGGAGAGACTCGTGGAGGGAGCGGGGTCGTCCAGCTCCCCGTATGAAGGCACGAGGCATCCACCCCCCGGGGCATACACTACCTGTAGTGTAAGTTACCCGTGTTCCTCCCGTGAGGTGAAGTTGGGTGTGCCCTATCTTTAGTTCAGTGCTGCGCTCCCTGCCTACATGACACATGAAAAGCGTTGCACCCATGGGTGTGAGTGTTGCTCAGCACGTGCAGGTGTAGGCAGGGAGGAGACCAATGGTGATAAGCAGCCTACCTTAGCTACCTGCAGCGTGTGTGTGAACGGGGAAGTATGTAGTAACAGAGAAACATGTTATTTTTAGATTCCCCCCTACCGTAAGGGAAAATGATAGGAGGTGATAAGAAAAAGATGGGAGGAATGGATTTTTGGTGGGGTGGGCTTGAGAAAGGTGTAGCGGGGGGTGGGTGGGGGGTTGCAAGAGAGAGATATTCTTTTCTTGCGTGCCATATATCTGTATGTATGCCTCTCTGTCATTTTCGAATATGACTGCCAGATAGCAGAGGCGGAAAGCTGTTATTCCAGCAGGGTGGTCTAAAATGTGTTTACAGTGGAGATGCCTTGCCCATGGTACATCCCCAATCTTTCAACCAAAGGGATATAAAAGGACAGTTTGACTGCAGCACTAGAGCTACCGATCCCTTTGACTGCAGCACTAGAGCCACCGATCCCTTTGGCTGCAGCACTAGAGCTACCGATCCCTTTGGCTGCAGCACTAGAGCTACCGATCCCTTTGGCTGCAGCACTAGAGCTACCGATCCCTTTGGCTGCAGCACTAGAGCTACCGATCCCTTTGGCTGCAGCACTAGAGCTACCGATCCCTTTGGCTGCAGCACTAGAGCTACCGATCCCTTTGGCTGCAGCACTAGAGCTACCGATCCCTTTGGCTGCAGCACTGCAGCACTAGAGCTACCGATCCCTTTGGCTGCAGCACTAGCACTAGAGCCACCGATCCCTTTGGCTGCAGCACTAGAGCTACCGATCCCTTTGGCTGCAGCACTAGAGCCACCGATCCCTTTGGCTGCAGCACTGCAGCACTAGAGCTACCGATCCCTTTGGCTGCAGCACTAGATCCACCGATCCCTTTGACTGCAGCACTAGAGCTACCGATCCCTTTGGCTGCAGCACTAGATCCACCGATCCCTTTGACTGCAGCACTAGAGCCACCGATCCCTTGGCTGAGCACTGCAGCACTAGAGCCACCGATCCCTTTGGCTGCAGCACTGCAGCACTAGAGCCACCGATCCCTTTGGCTGCAGCACTAGAGCCACCGATCCCTTTGGCTGCAGCACTAGAGCTACCGATCCCTTTGGCTGCAGCACTAGAGCTACCGATCCCTTTGGCTGCAGCACTAGAGCTACCGATCCCTTTGGCTGCAGCACTAGAGCTACCGATCCCTTTGGCTGCAGCACTAGAGCTACCGATCCCTTTGGCTGCAGCACTAGAGCCACCGATCCCTTTGGCTGCAGCACTAGAGCCACCGATCCCTTTGACTGCAGCACTAGAGCCACCGATCCCTTTGGCTGCAGCACTAGAGCCACCGATCCCTTTGGCTGCAGCACTAGAGCCACCGATCCCTTTGGCTGCAGCACTAGAGCTACCGATCCCTTTGGCTGCAGCACTAGATCCACCGATCCCTTTGACTGCAGCACTAGAGCTACCGATCCCTTTGACTGCAGCACTAGATCCACCGATCCCTTTGGCTGCAGCACTAGAGCCACTGATCCCTTTGTCTGCAGCACTAGAGCCACCGATCCCTTTGACTGCAGCACTAGAGCCAGTGAAAATGCCCCCTTGTTTGAGAGTCAGTCTTCCGCCACATAGTCTTGCACGGGCTCTTAGTGATGCAGCATTGAGGATTGGTCGATCTTGTAGAACTTCCTCCATCGCCAGCTGTCCTTTAAAAAAAATCATCTTGGCCGAAAGAGTGAAGATTTAACTTGGGCAGGGCATTTGCACAATAAACGAATTCCGGTCCAGTCTTTCGAAATAGCAGCTGCTTTAATTCTCGAAGTTACAACCAAACAAGATAGGCTGGCATATAATGCAAGAAGTGCGAGACAACAAATCACAATCAGGAAATATCGGTAATTACACAAAAGTTGTCTTTGCAAACTAGTCCTGGGAGACAACTTGGCTACCTATTCTCTACCTTAGTCACCACCCTACCCTACACCCTCAAATTTTCAGCCTAGGGTTGTTTTCACAAAACTGAAGGAACCAGACTTTGGGATTGAGGGTCGTAAACATCTTCCGTGGGTTTTGGAGAAAAGAATATTGCAAGTGCCCCTGACATAAAAAAACAATTATCAGGAAAGATGGGATTGCGAAAGCCGGGTGTCTTTTGCAAACTAATCTGGGTATAGGTCAAGATGTGCCCCCACCACCCCTACATTTCTCGCTTAATTCCATTTTTCCGTTTTTGCCTTTCTTACCAAACATGAAGCTGTATTTTATGAACATTTTCAGCTAATTACAGTATCTTTGTTCAATAATTAATTGCAGTCATGATAAAGGCCATTATCTAATAGGACCCCCCCCTATGTACTGCAGTACACCGCGGCATTTGTCACACTCACAGTCGTGGTTCATTGCGTTTTCCCGTCTTATAGGGGGGGTAGGATCAGGGTTAGGGTTAGTATTCCAAAAAGATAATTAGCTGAAAAGGTTAATAAAATACAGGTTTGGTAAGAAAGGCAAAAACGGAAAAATGGAATTAACCGAGAAATGCAGGGGAGGGTGGAACATCCAGACATGAAAATCTCTCATGTCTGTCTGTGGATTGGGGAAGCAACATAGGCCTACATTACAGTCACAGGTTTTCCGATGTGTGGCCGCCACGGAAATAAAAAAAAAAGCCCTCTGTGGTTGCCCCCTCAACCGTTGCACGTGTTTTGCTAGTGGCACGTGACTGTTGACTGACAGCTAGAAATGTATGCATGCACCCTCGCCAGTTGCAAGCAATAACAGTCGGATGAATTATTGTTCCGACTGACTCTGACTCTGACTCTGACTCTCTCTCTCTCTCTCTCTCTCTCTCTCTCTCTCTCTCTCTCTCTCTCTCTCTCTCTCTCTCTCTCTCTCTCTCTCTCTCTCTCTCTCTCTCTCTCTCTCTCTCTCTCTCTCTCTCTCTCTCTCACACACACACACACACACACACACACACACACACACACACACACACACACACACACACACACACACACACACGCACACGCACGCACACACACTTCCTCTCACACTCCCAAACACCGGTTAGCGCGCGCGATCTCTCTCTCTCTCTCTCTCTCTCTCTCTCTCTCTCTCTCTCTCTCTCTCTCTCTCTCTCTCTCTCTCTCTCTCTCTCTCTCTCTCTCTCTCTCTCTCTTGAGGTTCAGCCTAAACTAAGTTCTCATCCCTATAAAATGAATTCTGAAATCTGAAGTCTCTCTCTCTTTCTCTCTGATTCGATCGTCTTAAGCTCAATAATTGCTGTTGAAAAAAGTGTCCCTGTAAGTGTAATGGCACAGCATATAAACTTAAACATTATCTTCTTCAGGTCTTGTATCTTCGTAATTACACCAGACTATTAAATCGGAATCTACAGTGTGGAAGACGACGGCATAGAAGAAGAACAACAACAAGATCAAGAAGAACAAGGAAAAGAAACCCATGTGGAAGATGACGGCAGAGAAAAAGACGACGGCAAAGAAGAAGAAGAAGACGAAGAAGAAGAAGAAGAAGAAGAAGAAGAAGAAGAAGAAGAAGAAGAAGAAGAAGAAGAAGAAGAAGAAGAAGAAGAAGAAGAAGAAGAAGAAGAAGAAGAAGAACAACAACAACAAACAACAACAACAACAACAACAAGAAAGAATTGTTATAACTGTTTTCCATACATAAAGAACTCTATAGCTCTGTGTTTTCTAACAACAACACAACAACAAGAGACAGAGAAGAGAGAATTGTTATAGAGACAGAGAGAGAGGAGAGAGAGATAGAAGAGACTCTATAGAGGGCGGAGTGTTTTCTAGACAGAGAGAGAGAGAGAGAGAGAACTTATTTTCCAAGTTCAAGTTTTCAAGTTCTCTCTCTCTCTCTCTCTCTCTCTCTCTCTCTCTCTCTCTCTCTCTCTCTCTCTCTCTCTCTGTAGAAAACACAGAGCTATAGAGTTCTTTATGTATGGAAAACAGTTATAACAATTCTTTCTTGTTCTTGTTGTTGTTGAGAGAGAGAGAGAGAGAGAGAGAGAGAGAGAGAGAGAGAGAGAGAGAGAGAGAGAGAGAGAGAGAGAGAGAGAGAGAGAGAGAGAGAGAGAGAGAGAGAGAGAGAGTAGTGGTGTCTATGTGTGTATCTGTAAGGTCAATGGGTCAATGTATCTTTATAGTCTTAATGTATTTCTTCCAGACGTGTTGTTGGTTTCAGTCTGTCAGTCACCCGACACAGTGCTTTGTACAGGTCAGTCAGCGCGTGCACTGCATAAATATGCATGAACGCACGTGCAATGGAGCGCAGCTGACCGCAGAAACACGATCACTGACAACAGTCTCGTGCACGTCATGCATTGCTTCAGTCTAGTGCACGCGGAATTAATTAGAGGTTCTCAATGTTCTATGGGTGAGAAGCTCGTGGCATACACCCACCCACCCCCACCCCCACCCCTCCTGCGTAGGCTATCCTTCGTTAACTTAATGACCACGGTACGTTTTAGATCGTTCGAGTGTTCAGGCTATGTGGGTAGTTTGTTCCGTTGCTGGACAGCCAGGCACCAAATTGATCAGCTGCCATGACGGATTGCACATCAGAGATCACAGATTATCACTCAACCGTTTCTTTCTGGATGCTCGCGCTCGCTCGCTCGCTCGCTCGCTCGCTCGCTCTCTCTCTCTCTCTCTCTCTCTCTCTCTCTCTCTCTCTCTCTCTCTCTCTCTCTCTCTCTCTCTCTCTCTCCCTCTCTCTCTCTCTCTCTCTCTCTCTCTCTCTAGGACAGCGGATTCGAAAATATATATCTCCCTAAACACACACGGACTGATTGGAAACGCTCTCTCTCTCTCTCTCTCTCTCTCTCCTCTCTCTCTCTCTCTCTCTCTCTCTCTCTCTCTCTCTCTCTCTCTCTCTCTCTCTCTCTCTCTCTCTCGCTCGCTCGCTCTCTCTCTGTTGTCCCTCCCTCCATCCCCCTCCATCACACTCTTACTGTACATGACGTCCACAATACTTGAATCTGTTAAAATTACCACTGAAGCGAAATTATGTCAGACTAAATCCAATGCTGCAAACTCCATTTTTACAGTATAAATTATAAATGTGTGCACTATTAAATGAATACGTAGGGAATGCTTGTGTGTATGACTTTTACTATATTATGTTTGCTAACTCAGTAACTGTATCATCTTTACTTGAAAAATGTTCGTCCGCTGCAACATGCGTGTGCATATAAGATTAGATTTGATTGTATTAGCATACTATGTATGACTTTTGCATGCTCTTTATATTGGTTTGTTTGTCTTTTTTTTTCTTGTCTTTTTTTAATTCTTTATGAGTGCTGGATGTTTAAAAAAGAAAAGCAAAAAAAAAAAAAGCATGTGCTATTTGCTTATTCTATTACCCTCTATACGTAAAACTTCATTCAATTCATATCTATTTCTCTCTCTCTCTCTCTCTCTCTCTCTCTCTCTCTCTCTCTCTCTCTCTCTCTCTCTCTCCCTCCCCCCCCCTCCCTGAGATAGGATTAGGTTTGATTTTGTCACATATGTGTTTCTTCCTAAATGTGTGCACGTTAAAGATGAGTATGTAGAATAGGATTTGGTGTTTTTGTGTCATGTGTATGTGTTTATGCTTTGATTGGTGCATGCTAAATATGAGTATTTACAGTGGTTTTAGGCTGAATTTTGTTATGTGTATTTGTTTTGTGTAAAAATTTAAATTGTGCATGTTAAAGACGAATATGTAAAGTAGGTTTAGGCTTAATTTCGTCATTGTATGTGTTTAGTTTTTAATATGTGCATACACATTATAAAAACATGAATAGGTTTGCTTTTGTCAGGTGTGTGTATTTACTTTTTAATTTGTGCATGTTAAGTATGAATAATGTAATATAGGAATATGTTTGATTTTGTTATGTGTACACATATTTACATTTAAAATTGTGCATGTTAAGATGAGTAGGTAAAGTAGAGCCAGGTTTGGTTTTATTACGTGCATGATTGTCCGATCAAATAAGTACATTTTTAAGATGAGTATGTAAAGTATGATTAGGATTGGTTTTGTCATGTGTTTGTGCACTTCTACATTTGTGCATGTTAAAGATGAGTATGAAAAGTATGAATAGGATTGGTTTTGTCATGTGTTTGTGCACTTCTACATTTGTGCATGTTAAAGATGAGTATGAAAAGTATGAATAGGATTGGTTTTGTCATGTGCTTGTGCACTTCTAAATTTGTGCATGTTAAAGATGAGTATGAAAAGTAGGATTATTTTGGGGTGTTTTTTCTCCGTGTGTATGTGTTTAGGCCTACTTTAAATTTATGCACGTTCAAAATGAGTGTAGTTAATAATATTAGGTTTGATTTTGTTATTGTTGTGCTACTATATAGGGTTGTTTTCTGCATTCTTATATTGCTTTGTCTGTGCTCATTTTCATTTTCCATTTCTACTTTTATATTTGTAACTTTTTTTTCCAGAGGGCTGGATGTAAAAAAGCATGTTACTGCTTATTCTATTACCCTCTATAAATAAAATTAATTCAATTCAATTCAGTTCAATTCTCTCTCGAGGACGAGTCGAGAATGAAGATGAATGGACGAGATGATGAAATATACAGATATATATATATATACAGAAAACAGAAAATGATATATGTATATGTTATATATATATATATATATAATATATACATACAAATCATAAAGTTAAAGGTAAAGTAATTGAGTTTTGTTTCTTAGGTTCACAAAAACAAATCATTCTTATCAAAGCAAATTGTATATATATACATAAGAGGAAAGTTTAATGGTGTGTTTGTTTTTTCTTCTACACACCATTAAACTTTCCTCTTGTGTATATATATTTATATAATTTGCTTTGATAAGAATAATTTTGTGAACCTAAGAAACAAACTCAATTACTTTAACTTTAACTTTATGATTTGTGTTCTGAAAAGAAGAAAAGAAAATGTGCTGATTTACTTTTTCTCCCAATGGGGGAGATAGACAATGCCTATGCAAAGACAGCTGTTTCGTCTTCGTGAAAGACTCTTCAGTCTGCATGTCGGCCTGCAAAGTTGTCCACAGTGAATGTTCAAGCTGAGCCAGAAGACTTTCTACAGGAGAAAGGTTGTCCTCTTAGCACCAGATTGAAAGTCCACAATAAAAGCAAACCAGCACTTAATTCATATATAATATATATCTCTCTCAGCTTGCGAGGTGTAGAATCTTCTGTTTGCAGATCTCTGCTCTTGCTCATCATGGAGAGCAATCTACACAACACAACTATTGATCAATTTTACCCACAGTTAGCCAAGCCCAAGGTCATTAGCCTAGGCTCTAGCTGGCAAAATCACACACACACACACACACACACCGACACACGCGCGCGCACACACACACATGACACATATGCCACACACACACACACACCGGCGCAACTGAAGCTCTTACGAAAGCAGTTTGCTGCGATTTGATGCAAACTCGTGCCGTCTCTATCTGATCCCCTTTCCCACTTCCACACCCTCCCAAGCTTGTTAGTTAATCAATATCTGTTTTCATTTAGTTTAGTTTAGGCGATGCTTTGAACAGTGACTCAGCTGACAACATGAATCGATTCAAAACGGGTGCTCATTCTAGCAAATGACTAACACTTTATAATAACATATTAATAAAAGAATAATGTGACAAAATCAGCTTCCACTTACCTCGATGGACGACGAATAATTTATCCCGTTGAAATTAATCATCCACCGTGTTCACCATTTTGTGTCTTCTGCTGCTGAGTCTGAGACTGTCACTGTCGTCTGCCTCGGCTAAATAAAGGGAGGTCATCCATAAAATGAAAAACGAAATTAGAGGCCACCTCGTTTCAAAACCGAAGACTATTTGAATGGGAAAGTCAACTAAAGCATCGATCCACACATGAGGCGTCCAGTTATATTTGCAGTTAATTACACACTTTGTTGTGTCACCCTAGTATACACTGATTGCGGAGTGTTGCTATATGTTTAATGCACCAACTCAAGTGCGCAACAAAGGCAGCCTATTTGTCTCCCTTGGTTCTGGGGGAGAAAATGCCGCATGATGATGCCCGACAACGAAACTTGTGCAGCTTTTTGAACAGTGTGTGGGAGTAAAAAGAATAAAACTACGATTAGAAACGCTATGTTCTTTCCTATTTCACATAACAGCACTCGAATTTCACAATACTTTCTTACAAGACGTCACCTCATGCTAACAATGAACCCATTTTCTCTTCCCAAACTCATTTCAAATTCATGCCCTTTGACCTGCAAAGGCGAAGCTTTTTCATTGATCCAACAAGAGGTCACATGACTCGTCTCCGGCAAATGCCTCTGGCACGCGGTTATTTTTAGTGAAACCACATGTGGCCGATTGTTGTGAAGCCGGCTGGCACAAAAATCCGATTAGGGTGATAACATACAGAACAGAGAGAAAGAGACACAGAGAGAGAGACAGAGAGAGAGCATGCTGACAAGAACCGTATGTGTAGGTTCTGTAGGCTTACTGTAGGTATCTCTGCTGTAGGCTATGCAAATACCTTTGTTCTGATGCACATACCTAAAGGTCCTTGCTTTGCCCTAAATATGTAGTAGTACGTACTGTACCAGCATTGTAATAATAATAATATTAATATAGAGCGCTTAACTCCCTTTGCAGGGAGCTCAAAGCGCTGAACAAAGGCCTAAACACTAACATTCAGATAAACATACACTTTAAAGACAAGCCAAGAATAATCAATGAGAGAGAGAGAGAGAGAGGGGGGGAGAGAGAGAGAGAGGGAGAGAGGGAGAGAGAGAGAGAGAGAGAGAGAGAGAGAGAGAGAGAGAGAGAGAGAGAGAGAGAGAGAGGAGCACCCCCAGTTCCATCTATAAACGTATGAGAGCATCTTCAGTGCAACTAAAAATGAAAGCCTCTCTCTCTCTCTCTCTCTCTCTCTCTCTCTCTCTCTCTCTCTCTCTCTCTCTCTCTCTCTCTCTCTCTCTCTCTCTCTTCTTTTCAATATGTGTATCCGCACTGCAAACAATATGACTAGGTCTGCTTTTGTTACGTGTGTGCGTTTACCTCTTAATTTGTGGATGCTAAAAATAAATAATGTAATGTAGGAATAGGTTTCATGTTGCCATGGGTACATGTATTTACATTTTAAATTGTGCATGCTAAGATGAGTAGGTAAAGTAATACTATGTTTGACTTTATTATGTCCATGGGTTTCTTTTCAAATAAGTACATTTTAATGATGAGTATATAAAGTATGATTAAGGTTTTTTGGGGGTTTTGGGGGGTTGTTGTTGTTGTTGTTGTTGTTTTGTTTTTTCATTATGTTTGTGCACTTCTCAATTTCCGAATGTTAAAGATGAGTGTGCAAAGCAGGATTGGGTTTTATTTTCCCGTGTGTATGCGCTTACTTCCCAAATGTTGAATGTTAATAATGAGCATAGTCAATAATAATACTTTTTAATAGGTTTGATTTTGTTATTGATGTTTTACAATATTGGGATGTATTTTGTATGCTTTATATTACTTTGTCTCTGCTTATTTTCGTTTTCCATTTTGTACTTTTATATATGTATTTTGTCCAGAGGGCTGGATGTAAAAAAGCATGTTATTGCTTACTCTATTACCCTCTATAAATAAAATTCATTCATTCATTTTCTCTCTCTCTCTCTCTCTCTCTCTCTCTCTCTCTCTCTCTCTCTCTCTCTCTCTCTCTCTCTCTCTCTCTCTCTCTCTCTCTCTCTCTCTCTCTC
>CM065686.1:58869256-58894256 GCA_017654935.2 Phymorhynchus buccinoides | reverse complement strand
TGCATCCCTGGGACCCCCTGCACATTATTCTAGAGGGTCCTTTAGGATTCTAGTTCTTCATAGACCACCAAATGGGTGTCCCTAGGAGACCTACCCACTCCCCGCCCCTCCCAATTGCTGATCATCTGGGCATCAAGAAGTTTACACGATCTGTTAGAAACTTCCCCTAAGAACATAGCAGAGCTGATTCTAGGGTGCGGGATTGGTACAATCCCCCCAAAATCTGTTCCTTCCCGCAATAATCGGGTCTAAACGCGGGCCGACGCCCGCATATTTGCAGAACTGCCCGCATTTTTTACCGATTGCTGTGGGAATTCCTTCGTCGTCTGCTAAATCCGTCGTCTGCACAAACCAAAAGCATCAAGCAGGAATGAATGATTTCTTGACATTTCATTGGTTCCTTTACAATGTTAGTGTAAATCAACCAATTGCATTCATCTCGTTTTAACGACAAGAAGTTGAGAGAGTCCTACCCGCCATGTTGAATTTTCTTCAAAATGAAGCGGACAACAACGCTCTTCGACTTTGATTTTTGTGGCAGTAAAGTAAAAAAAAAAAATCCTCTGCCAAGCGAGTGTGCAGAAGATGTTGCAGAAACAGCTATTGCATGAACAGTCTCGGAGAAGCAGCCCGAAGATAACGGCACTAGTGCGAGGGAACACCGGTTCCAAGACGAGTGCCTGAAGAAGTGGCCATGGCTAGCGAAGATTGAATCGGCCGCCTCCCCCCCCCCCTTCCCCTCATATCCATTGGACCTGTCCCCCTTTTTTCATTCTTAGGGGGAAACACTCCCACTTTTTCAAAATCCTAGAATCAGCTCTGACATAGCCACACAATTATCAAAAGGATGACGGCAGATGCTCAATGAAAAAAATCAAGAAGAAGAAGAAAATTTTCTACATTAAGCTTGTTTTGAATGGACAATAAAGTACTTGAATTTGAATTACCTAGGTTTTTTTCCTTGGTATTTTTTTTGGAAGAAATGGAAAAACAAAGGCTGACTATTGTTTGGCGGAAAGAAACTCTTCATAGAGCAGAGGGCCTTCAGAAAAGAGGCCTGTGGCAGCGCAAAATGTTACAACGCGGCAAAATGTTACCATTGTAGCAAATTGCGTGAGGTGCCTGGGGCTCCTCGCACAAAATGTTACAATTGTAGCATTTTGACGCGTTGTAACGTTTTGCACGGAAAGCCTGCGGCAAAATGTTACAATTTTGTTAGAATTGTAACATTTTGCGCGAGGCGCCCTGGACAAAATGTTACAACTCATCAAAATGTTACAATTGAAAACTTTCAATCAAAGGTGGGTGCCTCCCGCAAAATGTTATAATTCTAACAAAATTGTAACATTTTGCCACAGGCTTTCCCTGCAAAATGTTACAACTTGGCAAAATGTTACAATTGTAACATTTTGACGCGTTGTAACATTTTGCGCTGTCACAAGGCCCCCTTCAATCAAGCGTTCCTGCCCAGATGTTTGAAATAAAGATACCAAATGTACTTTTAGTTTTAGCACCCAAAATGTGGTTTTTATAGTCTTAAAATAGACTCTACTGTATTTTTGGACTGTAAGGCAATATTTTTCTCCCTAGACTGAGACCCTGTGGCATATAATGTGACTTATAATATAGTAAGAAAACACAAGAACAAAATGTGAATTTTTTGTAACATTTTGGGGGTGCGCCTTATGAGGTGTGCTTTATAGTAAAACAAAAGTGGTACTTTATAATTAGTTATTATAATTATACTTACCGGTATGATCTACTGCTACAAGATTATTTACTGTATGAACTGTGACCAAAATATTTCAACATACGTCATTCGTTCATTGTGATTTTTCCCCAGCCTGCTACAGCGCGAGGTTTTGCTGCAGACGTCTAGCAGTTATCTTCGGCACAGTTCTGGTAGTGCCGTATCCACGGCAACCATTAACCCTGCCGAAGCCAGCATCCGAAACGCCAGACTGTTGAAAGTGAGGCTGAGATAGAGTTTTTTTTTATGCTAATCAGTGCTCATCTCAGTGATATAAACCTTCAAGCTTAATCTGTTGTGTTGCCAGTGTTCCCGATTACGCAGATCTGTACGTAAATTACGTACAAAGTTTCAAGTTTGACGTATAAATTTTTCAGTCAATACGCCATTGTGACGTACAGTTTTTTTCTCAGCCGATTGCTTCCTCAAACATGTTCGCTGCGATCAGAATGTCGAAGCCATTTCGGCTTGCGGGAAACGATCAGCAAAATATACTGGGCCTATTCTTACACTACTATGCCATGCTTGAAGCAGACGACAAAAACTATCATGAACCACAGAGTAATTTCCCTTTGTGTGTTGCCACCCATGCTGCTCGCACGTGACCCTCAAAAATGTTCAAATGACCCTTAAAATTTGGGGGCAAAGGGTCATGATGACCCTTAAAAATTTGGAAGCATGGGGAACACTGGTTGCAAAAGGGTCGGGCATTGTTATTATCCTTTGAATACATGTGCCCCTTTAAATTCCTTCAGCCCCCACTCTGCTCCCCTTCCACTTATCTGAGTGTCTCCAACACACCTCCCTGTCCTTGCTTATTTATCTGTGCAACTCATGTCAGTGTGTGTGTGTGTGTGTGCACGCCCACATGTGAATGTATGTCCAGCCTTGACATAAGGCTGTGTCAGACCAATTGACATAACCTACAACACCAAGGCTACATCAAAATGTTATGGTCTGCATAGTTACGCAGGGATTGTCTTTAGCCATGGCAAGCTCCTATCATAACACAGGGCTCCCAGGGACCCCCATTTGGGGGTCTATGAAGTACTAGAATTCTAAGGGACCCTCTAAAAGAATGTGCAGGGGATCCCAGGGATGCACTATACAAATTCTTTTTAGCTTTCACAATGTCATTGGGACCCTCTATCCCTCCTCTAGGACCCTCTATACTGTAAGTGAAGGAGTCCCTGGGACCCCTTGTTTTGCGGGACGATTGGGAGCCCTGATAACATCATGAGTCCAAACTTCTACGAAGTCGGAGTGTGGCTGCCCATGTGGCGGGGTAATCAAAAATGGTCACACACGCAATGTTCTCATCCCTAGCTGGTGCATTTGTACCATAGTGTTCAAAGTGATTTGGCTGTTGGGATGATCCCTGGAATCTTTAAGCCAGGGTATGACAACAACAACAACAATGTATGTCTGGGTGGCTATGTGCCGGTGTATATGTTGATGCATTCATTCGCATTCATTCGTGTGTGCGCTTACTACAAATTAAAGTTAATGTGACCATAATGAATGGTTTCACCCAGTCAGTCATGTTTGTGCAAAGAATGGATAGGGCCATTCAAACTGGTGCTTATCTTTAGTTTATTGCGTGATGGTTTTGTTGGTCAGGATATAGAAAACTTGGACCAAGACTTGAAAGAGGAAGTGAACGGTGTGCCCAGCCCCCGATTCATGACGCTCAAGGTAAAGAGGTTTAACATGAACTCACATGAGTGCAGCTTTTCCCGTTTTACACAACTTTAAGTTATTTTAATTTTCCCATAAACAGAAATTCCGTTGTCTGGGCTCTGCCCCTGTACCCTGCCAGGGCCTCAGCAGCCCCTGTTCCCTGCCGGGGCCCCAGCAGCCCCTGAACCCTGCCATTCAGTTTTTTTTCATTTTCAGGAGTTGCACCCATGAACTTATGATTCTGTCATTTTTCATTTGTGCGTGACTGTAAGAGGCAACTGCTATTCTTGAAAACTGCTCCGATGATTTGTTTATTGAGGGAATGTTTTGTTCAGGGAGCATCCCCACCGTAACCGTAAGGATTTCAGACAGTTGGTCTGGGGTTTGTTGTTGTTGCAAAGATCCCTGTAGGCCAGCCAGTCCCCAAGGCTGCAGCTGTGAGAGCTATGACCTATAACCGTAAGGATTTCAGACAGTTGGTCTGGGGTTTGTTGTTGTTGCAAAGATCCCTGTAGGCCAGCCAGTCCCCAAGGCTGCAGCTGTGAGAGTTATGACCTATAACCGTAAGGATTTCAGACAGTTGGTCTGGGGTTTGTTGTTGTTGCAAAGATCCCTGTAGGCCAGCCAGTCCCCAAGGCTGCAGCTGTGAGAGCTATGACCTATGACCATAAGGATTTCAGACAGTTGGTCTGGGGTTTGTTGTTGTTGCAAAGATCCCTGTTGGCCAGCCAGTCCCCAAGGCTGCAGCTGTGAGAGCTATGACCTATGACAGCTAAGTCCGCCTTGACATAAGGCTATGTCAGACCAGTTGACATAAGCTAGAACACCAAGGCTACATCAAAATGTTATGTTCTGCATAGTTATGCGGGGATTGTCTTTAGCCATGGCAAGCTCCTAGCCTAACATCATCATTCCAAAATCCTCCAAAGTCAGAGTGTGGCTGCCCATGTGGCGGGACAGTCAAAAACGGTCACACACATAATTAGAGGTGGGGAAAAAAACGGTTTGAACCAAAAAAACGGTACTAAACTTTCGCGGTTCTAAAAACCGGTTTGAGTTGCTGTGAACCGGTTTTTTAACTGCAAACTGAAAGTAAGTTTTTCTTAGAATAACGCATTCTATTCGAAGAACAACACTGATTCTCAGCGCAGATTGGGTGTTTGTAAACCAAGAGTAGCTGTTTCTAGTATGTGGTGGTGTATGGCTTTGACTTTGACTGAGTGTTGAGTTGAGTGTGTGTGTGTGTGTGTCATATTAAGTCATAAGTTTCTTGTGTGTGTATGTGTGTGTGTGTGTGTGTGTGTGTGCGTGCGCGTGCGTGCGTGTGTGTGAATATTCTGACAAATAAATATGTGTCTGCATAGGTGAAGCTAGTGATGCGAATACTGGTTAAAAACCGGTTCGAAGAGGGAAAACCAGTTTTAACCGGTTCAGATTTTTTAACCGGATCTCAACTCTACACATAATGTTCTCATCCCTAGTTTGTGCATTTGTACCATAGTGTTCAAGTGCTTCAGCTGTTGGGATGATCCCTGGAGTCTTTAAGCCTGGGTATGACAACAACAGCAACAACATGACAGCTAAGTCGTTCTCTCCAAAAAGAAGCTGTGATAATAATTATCTATTTCTGTAGACAATGGATGATGAAATAGCTCTCACTCTCCATTTCACTTTATGGTTGGCCCCCCAACTTCAGGCTAATGAACCAACCGCTGAAGCCGTTAGGTAAAATGCCACATTGAAAGATCGAGCGCTGTACAAACAGCGAAAATTGTCAATGTAACGTACATGTAGAAATGTTTTTGAAATTACTGTATTTTACAGGCTCTAAAGTAATTTTTTTTTTTTCCAGACTAAGTCGCCTACAATTTATGATTAAAAATATAGTAGAAAACTATCATAACCAGAAGACTTTTTTGTTGACTGATAATGGCAGTGTAGAGTGGCAGTGTAGAGTGGCACAGAGGTCACGCGTTCGCCTTGTGTCAAGTAAACCTGAGTTCGAACCTGGGTACAGGGGATTTTTCCTCTCATTTTGCACTAGGCCTAAATGTGGAGTCTTTCGAATGAGACGATTAACCCGAGGTCCTGTGTGCCCATGCACTTAGCACACGTTATCCCAGTGGCAACGAAAAAGTTGTCATTTAGTCAAAATTTACCCACCCACCCCTTTTGCAAAAAAAACACCACTAAATGGGTGGCGCTCCTCTGGCTGCGACGCGCTCTCCAGGTGGGAGCAACCCAAATTTCACAGAGACGCCTCTGTGACTGTAAAGTACTAAATACCAAATAGAGTGCGCCCTTGATTTAGTGTAGAGTGGCACAGTGGTAGCGCGTTCGCTTCGTGTCATGTAAACCCGAGTTTGAACCTGGGTACAGGGGATTTTTCTTCTCACTTTGCACTAGGCCTTGCGGTCTGAACGTGGAGTCTTTCGGATGAGACAATAAACTTAGGTCCCGTGTGTCCATGCACTTAGCACACGTTAATCCCAGTGGCAATGAAAAAGTTGTCATTTGGTCAAAATTTACCCACCCACCCCTTTTCCTTCCTCATCCGTCACACAAAAATCGCATGCAAAAAAAAAAAAAAAAATGTTTGGCGCGCCTCTGGCTGCGACGCGCTCTCCAAATGGGAGTAACCCGAATTAATCAGACGCCTCTGTGACTATAAAGTACTAAATACCAAATAGAGTGTGCTCTTGATTTGTCTTATTGTTGGTAAAAGACCATAAAAAGTGTTGTGGTGTATTGTGCACAGAACAACTACTGGTCCATGGTGCGTGGGTTGCTCCCCTTGTGGGAACAGTCACTGTCAGGAACGTCGTCGGACGTGTCGCAATATCGACGGCAGCTGTCGCAGAGATCGTCCAATCAGAGCCAAGGTCAGAGGTCGCAGCAATCGTCCACTCAGAAATCAGGTCGCAGCAGTAATGGCAAAGCGAAGTCGGTGACCTACTCCAGAGCCACAAAGTGATTAGTGTGTGTGTGTGTGTGTGTGTGTTTGAGTGTGTGGGTGAGTGTGTGTGTGAGTGTGTGTGTGGGTGAGTGTGTGTGAGTGTGTGTTTGAGTGTGTGTGTGTGTGTGTGCGTACCTATATGTGTGTTTGCAAGCATGTGTATCAGGTGTGTGTGTGTGTGTGTGTGTGTATAAGATTTTGTAAGTGTGAGCATGTCTGTGTTTGTGTTTGACTTCTTGACCTCCAGTGCCACTGAAGCAAACTTAGCAATACAAAAAAAGACAGAAAATGCAAAGCTAAATTCAAAGGCTGTTCGCTTCAAATGATGAGTACTTTTTAAGGGATTAAACTATGAAAATTTAATAATTTTCAACATTATTATCATCTGTGGAACAGGCTACTGCTGATGTCTTGTAACTTGTGTGCAATTTATGTTGCTTTCAATATTATAACCAACAGACTGCCTGGTTAAAATCGACAAATTATGCGCTAACGAATTTACAAAATTTACTACAAATCTAAAAACATTGTTGGCAAATGTTAAGAAAAGCCCCCTCCTCTGCCCCCTTCCATTCATTTCAGGCTGTTCCATCAAATGTTAAGAAAAGCCCCCCCCTCTGCCCCCTTCCATTCATTTCAGGCTGTTCCATCAAATGTTAAGAAAAGCCCCCTCCTCTGCCCCCTTCCATTCATTTCAGGCTGTTCCATCAAATGTTAAGAAAAGCCCCCTCCTCTGCCCCCTTCCATTCATGTCAGGCTGTTCCATCAAATGTTAAGAAAAGCCCCCTCCTCTGCCCCCTTCCATTCATTTCAGGCTGTTCCATCAAATGTTAAGTAAAGCCCCCTCCTCTGCCCCCTTCCATTCAGTTCAGGCTGTTCCATCAAATGTTAAGTAAAGCCCCCTCCTCTGCCCCCTTCCATTCAGTTCAGGCTGTTCCATCAAATGTTAAGAAAAGCCCCCTCCTCTGCCCCCTTCCATTCATTTCAGGCTGTTCCATCAAATGTTAAGAAAAGCTCCCCCCTCTGCCCCCTTCCATTCAGTTCAGGCTGTTCCCCTGTTAAGAAAAGCCCCCTCCTCTGCCCCCTTCCATTCATTTCAGGCTGTTCCATCAAATGTTAAGAAAAGCCCCCTCCTCTGCCCCCTTCCATTCAGTTCAGGCTGTTCCATCAAATGTTAAGTAAAGCCCCCTCCTCTGCCCCCTTCCATTCAGTTCAGGCTGTTCCATCAAATGTTAAGAAAAGCCCCCTCCTCTGCCCCCTTCCATTCAGTTCAGGCTGTTCCATCAAATGTTAAGAAAAGCCCCCTCCTCTGCCCCCTTCCATTCATTTCAGGCTGTTCCATCAAATGTTAAGAAAAGCCCCCTCCTCTGCCCCCTTCCATTCATTTCAGGCTGTTCCATCAAATGTTAAGAAAAGCCCCCTCCTCTGCCCCCTTCCATTCATTTCAGGCTGTTCCATCAAATGTTAAGTAAAAGCCCCCTCCTCTGCCCCCTTCCATTCAGTTCAGGCTGTTCCATCAAATGTTAAGAAAAGCCCCCTCCTCTGCCCCCTTCCATTCAGTTCAGGCTGTTCCATCAAATGTTAAGAAAAGCCCCCTCCTCTGCCCCCTTCCATTCATTTCAGGCTGTTCCATCAAATGTTAAGAAAAGCCCCCTCCTCTGCCCCCTTCCATTCATTTCAGGCTGTTCCATCAAATGTTAAGAAAAGCCCCCTCCTCTGCCCCCTTCCATTCATTTCAGGCTGTTCCATCAACCACTGTCGCATTCTCAGATTACCACTGACACTAAACTGACCCTAAACCTATCCCTAACCCTATCCCAAATCCTATTCCTAACCCTAACCTGAAACCGCTGTTGCATTCCCTTAGGGTTAGGGTTAGAAATAGAGTTTGGGATAGGGTTAGGGATAGGTTTAGGGTCAGTTTAGTGTCAAATACACAAACAAAATAAAAGTTGATGGTACGTTATGATTATGTGCACGTAAATTCACAACACAGTAATCAGAGAATGCGATAGCGGTTGATGGAACAGCCTGAACTGAATGGAAGGGGGCAGAGGAGGGGGCTTTTCTTAACATTTGATGGAACAGCCTGAACTGAATGGAAGGGGGCTTTTCTTAACATTTGCCAACAAGTCTTTTAGATTTCTAATGAATTTTGTAAATTTGTTAGCACATAATCATTTGTAATTGTAATTGCCAATTCTTTTAAACCTGATATTCCATTTGTCAGGGAAATATACATGTAGTGGCTACTCAGCTTGTATACTCAACCGATTATTACTTTTGGCATGCAGCTTGCTTTTATGTTCCCCTTACAAACATTACGAATATTCAGTTTATTTCGTCGGTGTAGGGAATTTGCTCTGTTCTTTCCCCATTTATTTGCATACAGTGTACTATTATTTCCCCTTTCAAATGGTTTGAATATGTTTTAGAAAATGGAACTTTCTATTTAGCCTTATTCCTCAATTATTTGCTGATAAGCAGTTTTCAAGTTCTTTGTTATTACGTCAGTTTTCGGGGAGAATATAACATGCTAAACTGAAGCTGCTAGAATGTGGGGGGGAATAGCCTTGAAAAAATGTGTGCTTGGAAATTTGATTGTGCGTGTTAGAATACCAAGGGGGGTTGTGTACCCCTCATAATGACACAAGCAATGACACAAGCATGACATTTCTCTATGATTTCAAGGGGTACGCGGGTACCCAACCGACGCGCAGACCTGTTAGTACTCTAGATAGTGTGACAATTTTCTGAAAAGAAAAGTTAATTACCGTCATGTTCAGACATACCTTTCAAAGCTGATAGTGTGGCTAACTTAGATTATTCTACAGTGAATGAAAAAAAAAAGTCCATATTTCTCTGTAGAGTGGCACAGAGGTAACACATCCGTCTCCTGTACAATAAATCCCAGTTCGAACCTGGGTACAGGGGATTCTTTCTCTCTCTCTGTACTAGGCCTTACGGTCTGAACGATGAGATTTTCGGATGAGACGATAAACCGAGGTCCCGTGTGCCCATGCACTTAGCACACATTAAACCCAGTGGCAACCCCAAAGTTGTCATTTGGTGACCCCCACCCACCCCTTTCCTTCCTCATAAGTCACACAAAAACCGCATGTAAAAATTTTTTTTTAAAAGGGTGGCGCGCCTCTGGCTGCGACACGCTCTCCAGGTGGGAGCAACCCTAATTTCAGAGACACCTCTGTGAGTGTGACTGTAAAGTAGCAAATACAGATAAACCCCTATTTTACGACCCTCTGTTAAGCGACCACCTCTCATTTGAGACTGGATTTGTTGGCACAGATGCATTTTACTATGTAAACGACTTCCTCTAAAACGCGACTTACGACCGCCATTTTGTTGGTTTTTACGACCGTTGCTGTCGTCTGCATAGACTTTGAGCAAAGGGAAACAACCACGGTCAAGGGCCTGAAAGCGGAGTCGCTTCCCTTGTTGTAGAAAAGATGGCGGAGAGCGTAGGAAAAGCACGAAAACCACTGACTTTGAAAAAGAAAACCAGACTTTGGATGAGAGTGGAGGTGATTAAAATAAGTCGGCAAAGTGAAACTGTAATACATCGATTGCACAATCCTATGGAGCTGGAAAGACCCAAATCCAGTTTTAATATGTCATTGTATGTGTGCATGAAGAAGAGAGTATGAACTGTGCTGAACTTTTTCTTTCTACGGCTGCCAGTGAAAACCTCCGTCATACGACCCCTCCAATTTACGACCGATTTTTCCGGACATTTTGGAAGTCTTAAAATAGAGGTTTGTCTGTACCAAATTTGTAATTGGTATTCCAGTAATAAGAAAAAGAGAACAGACATGTGTTAGTGCGCCCATGTTACATTAACCAGTCATGTTATGGTATTCATGCCATAGATGACAGTTTTAAGCTTTTCTTTTTGTTTTTAATATTTCTTTGGCCGGTCTGTGTTAAGCTGTTCCTAGCCTCTGCAATATATTATTTGCTGTGTGTTTACCAGAATGCAATAGATATTTATGTTTTCTGATCTACTTGTATTTGAATGGCCAGCAGAAGCATTTTATTAGCATGCTGTTTAAGAATACCGTAAAAACTGGACTATAAGACGCGCCTTATAAGCCGCATCCCTCAAATTGACAGAATATAAGGTATTTATTCACATATAAGCCGCCCCAGTTTATAAGCCGCAGAGAAATAATCACAACAGAAGGTGTCAAAGTTACAAACTGAAAAAAGCAGTAGATTTGCCTACATGTGCACAGCAAATGAACACATGTGCACAGAGCAACACAGAAATAGAACTTCTCCTATTACAGTATGAGTATTTGATGCTCGAAATAGGCTGAAAAATGTGGCTGGAAACACATTTTATTATACTGATTAATATAGAATTGAAAAAATCCACAGATAAGCGGCATCAGTCTATAAGCCGCATGGGCCAAAATTGAGGAAAAAAAGTAGCGGCTTCTAGTCGGCATTTTACGGTACACTAAATATTAAGATGTTCTTTGTGTGTGTCTTGAAGGAACCATTTGTACACAGTGATCACATTTGCTAGTGCATTTTTTATTTCTAAAATTATTTTGAATAACCTTTTTTTTTTAATGATGTATGAATTTAATGGTACCTGCTCTTTTTACGATATGTGCTCACTTGTAACTTAACATTTAAAAATAAATAGTGGTTTTTTTCTTTTTAGATATTTCAGTTTCACACGCACATTCACAAATGTGTATGTATATGTGTGTGCTTACATTTCCCTGTGAAATATAGATTGCAATCACATTAGCTTTAAATTATGACAAATAAAATTGACAAATACCCTAAAATCACAGAATTAAGATATCAGTTTGATTGATACATACTCTAATATCGTCATAGCCTTGCCAATTAATAACAATAAAAGAAAAAGTATGAGAAAGGACACATTAAGAGGCTGCGAGACCTAGTGGTCCTAGATTCTTGATCATGATCAAATTGAAATTTGTTAAAAAAAATTAATATGTATTGCAATTTCCTTAGATTTAACAAGCAATTTACAAAATGAATATACTCAGCCTTGGTATCTTACTAAGTGTGGCAATATTATATAACATCATAACATAGCTGTAATAACATGAATATGTATTGAACTTTGGTGTAACACAAGTTTTTGTGCCTATGAACCATTGCATGTATTAAGCAATGATAGTTTAATTTGTTGCAATAATAAAATGTGCTGATAACCACACAATGTATGTGGTTGATTTGTGACGGTATGGAAGTGATGAGAATAAAACGATCAGTATGTAACTTGGGAACTTTTTTCAAAAATAATTACAGTGGAACCTCCCTTATAAGACTCCCTCCCACATAAGACCTACTTCTCTGAGACATTGCCCTTCTTTGTAAGTATTAAAATTACCTCCCTTATAAGACCCCTCCCTTATAAGACCTTATTTTGGATGATTTTGAAGGTCTTATAGGGAGGTTCCACTGTATTTCCATTTGGTAAGATGAACCATACTTTGTGGACTATAAGGTGATACTTTTTTGTTTGAGACTGAGAATCCTGTGCTGTATTCTTTTCTTCTTCTGTGTTCCCAGGCCATATGGCCATAAGGGGTAAGGTACATATGTGTCAGGTTTTCAGTTTTCACTGGTCTCCCCGCTGCATTCAGCCGACATATTCCGATTTCGGAGAAGCTCAAAGGAGAAAATTTGGATGATTGTTTTTTAAAAAGGCAGGCAAATGGGCCGTCAAGTCCGAAAGATAGTAGATAACAGAAGGCAAAGGGAAAAGGCAGAGTCAAAGAGAGGGACAGACCAGAGGAAGTTACAAGCACAGAACTTCCAGAAAGTGGAGAAACTGTTTATGCAAAAGACTCCCCCCCCCCCCCCCCCCCCCCCCCCCCCCCCCCCCGACCACACCACCAAACTTTCATAATATCGAAATGTACACACTGCCGGTGTTATAACACGCTCGCTAATCAGCGTAATTAAATAATAATAGGTTGTGAGTTCGAATCTCCTCTGGATACCCTTTTTTTCTTTCTCTTTTTCTTCTTTTCTGGGGGGCTCTTGTATATTTGTGTGTGTGTGTGTGTGGTGGGGGGGGGGGGCATTAGTGTGTGACTTTCTGACTCTTCGTGTGGGGATGGTTTCGGGTCGCCTCACACGGTTACACCCGCCCGAAAGAAAATGGACCAAGTACAGCCCGGGCGAAGCCGGGTTTACTTACTAGTACTATATAATACAATACAACACAAAGCGACATAATGTGATACAGTAATACAAAGCAACACAGTGCCCCAGAGCAACACAATATAATACAATACAACACAAAGCGACATGATGTGATACAGTAATACAAAGCAACACAGTGCCCCAGAGCAACACTATATAATACAATACAACACAAAGCGACATGATGTGATACAGTAATACAAAGCAACACAGTGCCCCAGAGCAACACTATATAATACAATACAACACAAAGCGACATGATGTGATACAGTAATACAAAGCAACACAGTGCCCCAGAGCAACACAATATAATACAATACAACACAAAGCGACATGATGTGATACAGTAATACAAAGCAACACAGTGCCCCAGAGCAACACTATATAATACAATACAACACAAAGCGACATGATGTGATACAGTAATACAAAGCAACACAGTGCCCCAGAGCAACACAATATAATACAATACAACACAAAGCGACATGATGTGATACAGTAATACAAAGCAACACAGTGCCCCAGAGCAACACAATATAATACAATACAACACAAAGCGACATGATGTGATACAGTAATACAAAGCAACACAGTGCCCCAGAGCAACACAATATAATACAATACAACACAAAGCGACATGATGTGATACAGTAATACAAAGCAACACAGTGCCCCAGAGCAACACTATATAATACAATACAACACAAAGCGACATAATGTGATACAGTAATACAAAGCAACACAGTGCCCCAGAGCAACACTATATAATACAATACAACACAAAGCGACATAATGTGATACAGTAATACAAAGCAACACAGTGCCCCAGAGCAACACAATATAATACAATACAACACAAAGCGACATGATGTGATACAGTAATACAAAGCAACACAGTGCCCCAGAGCAACACAATATAATACAATACAACACAAAGCGACATGATGTGATACAGTAATACAAAGCAACACAGTGCCCCAGAGCAACACTATATAATACAATACAACACAAAGCGACATGATGTGATACAGTAATACAAAGCAACACAGTGCCCCAGAGCAACACAATATAATACAATACAACACAAAGCGACATGATGTGATACAGTAATACAAAGCAACACAGTGCCCCAGAGCAACACAATATAATACAATACAACACAAAGCGACATGATGTGATACAGTAATACAAAGCAACACAGTGCCCCAGAGCAACACTATATAATACAATACAACACAAAGCGACATAATGTGATACAGTAATACAAAGCAACACAGTGCCCCAGATCAACACTATATAATACAATACAACACAAAGCGACATAATGTGATACAGTAATACAAAGCAACACAGTGCCCCAGAGCAACACTATATAATACAATACAACACAAAGCGACATAATGTGATACAGTAATACAAAGCAACACAGTGCCCCAGAGCAACACAATATAATACAATACAACACAAAGCGACATGATGTGATACAGTAATACAAAGCAACACAGTGCCCCAGAGCAACACTATATAATACAATACAACACAAAGCGACATGATGTGATACAGTAATACAAAGCAACACAGTGCCCCAGAGCAACACTATATAATACAATACAACACAAAGCGACATAATGTGATACAGTAATACAAAGCAACACAGTGCCCCAGAGCAACACAATATAATACAATACAACACAAAGCGACATAATGTGATACAGTAATACAAAGCAACACAGTGCCCCAGAGCAACACTATATAATACAATACAACACAAAGCGACATAATGTGATACAGTAATACAAAGCAACACAGTGCCCCAGAGCAACACAATATAATACAATACAACACAAAGCGACATGATGTGATACAGTAATACAAAGCAACACAGTGCCCCAGAGCAACACTATATAATACAATACAACACAAAGCGACATGATGTGATACAGTAATACAAAGCAACACAGTGCCCCAGAGCAACACTATATAATACAATACAACACAAAGCGACATGATGTGATACAGTAATACAAAGCAACACAGTGCCCCAGAGCAACACTATATAATACAATACAACACAAAGCGACATGATGTGATACAGTAATACAAAGCAACACAGTGCCCCAGAGCAACACAATATAATACAATACAACACAAAGCGACATGATGTGATACAGTAATACAAAGCAACACAGTGCCCCAGAGCAACACTATATAATACAATACAACACAAAGCGACATAATGTGATACAGTAATACAAAGCAACACAGTGCCCCAGAGCAACACTATATAATACAACACAAAGCGACATAATGTGATACAGTAATACAAAGCAACACAGTGCCCCAGAGCAACACTATATAATACAATACAACACAAAGCGACATGATGTGATACAGTAATACAAAGCAACACAGTGCCCCAGAGCAACACAATATAATACAATACAACACAAAGCGACATGATGTGATACAGTAATACAAAGCAACACAGTGCCCCAGAGCAACACAATATAATACAATACAACACAAAGCGACATGATGTGATACAGTAATACAAAGCAACACAGTGCCCCAGAGCAACACTATATAATTTGACACACAAGAAGAAAACAGAACGTTTCACGTTTTATTCAAATAAATATCTTAAAAACCTAAGACATGTATACACCCATTATTCATTTTCTCAGCATGATTAAAATTTATGCATGTGATGTCTTTTTTTAAATTTTATAAATCTCTTTGATTCATAGCAGATAAAGTGTAACAGAAGATAATGTATGCATCTTAGTACATCTGTAATTCATAACTAGCCAATCGGAAACGACAGTGTGAGGACCAATCAAAATCAATGACAGTTCATCAAAGAACCAACCGGTGAAAGGCATCACTGCAACCATTTAAAGGTTTATGTGCACCTTAACAATTATTCACAAAATATCTCTATTTCCCCAAGGCAACACAGTGTTAGGCCACTCATAATGACTTACAACTCACTGTGTTGCCATGCGGAAATAGTGTGAATATTTTGTGAATATTGTTAAAATGTACAGAGACCTTTTGCAAATGAAGTGACATTTACATATATCAAAAGCAATGTTTCCCTTGATTCAGCAGCTACAGCCTACGCACGCACACACAAAAATGTGCTTAAATATCTGTCTATATGGTATAGTCGAAATATTCCCTGTACCCAACCCATAAGAAAATTATCCCACAACGAATGCAATTTTTAAAAAAATCTCATGAAAAAAATTATGTACATCACAGAAAAGACTGGAAAAGATATTGTGGAGATAAGTGGATTAAAAAAAAGTCTTCTGGGGGTAGAACAAAATATGAAGGAAATTTTCAAAGAAGAAACTCTAGGGAGAGTTGAACAGCAGGTCTTCAGAGAAGAAAGAAACTCTTGGGAGAGCTGGACAGCAGGTCTTCAGAGAAGAAAGAAACTCTAGGGAGAGCTGGACAGGTCTTCAGAGAAGAAAGAAACTAGGGAGAGCAGGATAGCAGGTCTTCAGAGAAGAAACTCTAGGGAGAGCTGGACAGCAGAAGGTCTTCAGAGAAGAAAGAAACTCTAGGGAGAGCAGAACAGCAGAAGGTCTTCAGGAAAGAAACTAGGGAGAGCTGGACAGCAGAAGGTCTTCAGAGAAGAAAGAAACTCTAGGGAGAGCAGAACAGCAGAAGGTCTTCAGGAAAGAAACTAGGGAGAGCTGGACAGCAGAAGGTCTTCAGAGAAGAAAAAACTCTAGGGAGAGCAGAACAGCAGAAGGTCTTCAGAGAAGAAAGAAACTCTAGGGAGAGCTGGACAGGTCTTCAGAGAAGAAATTCTAGGGAGAGCAGGTTAGCAGGTCTTCACAGAAGAAACTCTAGGGAGAGCTGGACAGCAGAAGGTCTTCAGGAAAGAAACTCTAGGGTGAGCTGGGCAGCAGAAGGTCTTCAGGAAAGAAACTCTAGGGAGAGCAGAACAGCAGAAGGTCTTCAGAGAAGAAAGAAACTATAGGGAGAGCTGGACAGGAGGTCTTCAGAGAAGAAATTCTAGGGAGAGCAGGTTAGCAGGTCTTCACAGAAGAAACTCTAGGGAGAGCTGGACAGCAGAAGGTCTTCAGGAAAGAAACTCTAGGGTGAGCTGGGCAGCAGAAGGTCTTCAGGAAAGAAACTCTAGGGAGAGCAGAACAGCAGGTCTTCAGAGAAGAAAGAAACTATAGGGAGAGCTGGACAGGAGGTCTTCAGAGAAGAAATTCTAGGGAGAGCAGGTTTGTAGGTCTTCACAGAAGAAACTCTAGGGAGAGCTGGACAGCAGAAGGTCTTCAGGAAAGAAACTCTAGGGTGAGCTGGGCAGCAGAAGGTCTTCAGGAAAGAAACTCTAGGGAGAGCAGAACAGCAGAAGGTCTTCAGAGAAGAAAGAAACTCTAGGGAGAGCTGGACAGGAGGTCTTCAGAGAAGAAATTCTAGGGATAGCAGGTCTTCACAGAAGAAACTCTAGGGAGAGCTGGACAGCAGGTCTTCAGGAAAGAAAGAAACTCTAGGGTGAGCTGGGCAGCAGAAGGCCTTAGGATCACAAAGAAACTGGGGAGAACAGAACGCAGAAGAGCTTCAAAACAACAGGGCTTAAAGGAACAATGATTTGGAGAAACAAAAATCTGAATAACAATCTGCATTTGAAGACTTGCATTCCAATCGCATGAACAAGCACACATGTACAAACTGAAAAATCACAGGCCCCAAAAACATTATATCCCATAACTAATTTTTTTTTTTTTTCTATGTTGTTTATTTTCCCGTCAACAGCAATGGTATTCTCAGGACTGTCACCACAGTAAACATCAAACACACTGTGCACATAAAAACCAAAATAATACATACAATCATTCTGTAAGCCGAGCATCAAGACAAATATTCCGTGAAACAAGAAAGAATTTGATTTGAAAACAACCCCATAGTTTGCCTGTATGGCAAGAAGCGTCAATCAGATACATTGTAATCATCATCATCACCATCATCATCACCATCATCATCACCATCATCATCATCACCATCATCATCACCATCATCATCATCACCATGGCAAGTCAGTGTGATACACACCATAACACTTCATGAAACTTCTACATGCCTGTTGGCATACTACAAGCCTAAGAATTTTTTATTTATTTTTGTTGCTGTCCCATCTTTTGGGCTGTACAGTGGCGTTGCTCCCACGCCGCTCATTCCGAGTCCCAACTCACAGCCACACCTCCGCACGTTCAGGTCGCAGAATCTGAAACCAGCAGTTCAAGGGGAGCCAATCTATGTCAGGCCGTCAGGAGGCAACCAACCGAGGAAACACTGCACTGCTGCTGAGTCACCTCGGTGGAGTTCAGTAGAGCCTGTTCAGTACACCACCTACTAAGCCCCCTACTGACGACACTATTCTTTTAGCTCCCCAGAACACACTGATCCCCATGACTTTGACCCGAACGCATCAAGGCATAGACTGGATTGGAAACCGAAACTGAGGTCACCATGAGAGCAGGGCATGCAAAGCCACAGAATTTGAGACATTTACCAAAAAAAATTTAATGATTGATGGAAATGAGGCGGATGACTATGACGATGATGATGCTATGGAGTTCCGTATCGGTCTGAGACTGCATGACAGGGCTGTATTCTACGGCTTCCTTTCATAATGATATCCTGGCATCAACCAGGCCCGAGAACTACAGACACCTGCAGTGTTGGTATTGAAATTAGAGCAACACTCTCAGAATCGCATCCGTTAAGCAGATGAAGCTCGACTGTGTGGTTTCAGTCTTCCCATTGAGCTCACTCACTCTGGGTAGGAGTCGGTCCAGGACCGTAAAAAACCTCGCCTCTGATGGGATTCGAACCCGAGACCTCCCAGCCAGCGGCTGGTAGCCTAAGAAAATATTATCATCATAACGATGTGTACATGTAGGTATTTTTAGTTGTCAAAAAACAATGTCTGTAAACTTTCCAGACAATGTCAAACCCCTTTTTTTTGGCTGATGTCGGTTTTTTTAAATTTGTTTAGCAAAACCAATTTTTAATAGGGTATTAACGAATAAGCTGCAAAGTATATTTTCACATTCAGGTTAAAACAAAAACCAATCAGACTACCCAATAGAGGAATAAATTTGCATTCCTTTTAAAAAGACGAAAAGCTCCCCAACAGATAAATAACATCCACTTATCCACGCAAAATTTAAGCAAATAAATAATTAACATATTGTATGCGCGTCAGCAAAGCTTAGACAAACATGTCAGTCGACAAATACATTTTTCATAACTAACATAGCAAATATATAGAGTTAAATCATTCACATCATTCACTTAAAGGGGCACCCTGACGGATGAGTTTTTGTAAGAAACACGTCGAGATCACCAGCAAAAACACCATTTACAGAGATTGCAACGCTCACTTTGCTCTGGTTTCCTAGAAATCAAACCGTCAAATTGGCGATTCCTCCTTGGCGGAGGTGCTGGAAGTCAAATTCTTTCACCCAAAGAGAAGGCGAGTGCCGTCTCTTTTCTAATGGTCGCCAAATCGTTTGCACAAAATTTTCACAGTACAAGCCTTTTTTCTTTTCTTTTTTACATTTTATACAGTTTATCTAAAGGAGTTTTGCTCACAACAAAGGAAATAGCTCCTTTTTTTTTTTTTTTTTTTTTTTTTACTGCACTACAAAAAAAGAAAACGCTTCAACCACAATGAGTGACCTTCACCCACCCCATCCAAAATGGCTACTTGCTCCGGCATCTCCGCCAAGGAGGAATCGCCGTTTTGATGGTTTAATTTCTAGGAAACCAGAGTAAAGTGAGTGTTCCGATCCTTAAAAAGGCTGTCTTTCTGGTGATCTCAACATGTTTCTTGCAAAAACTCATTCGTCAGGGTCCACCTTTAAAGCAGGTAAAATACTTTGTGCAAAGCGCCAAACCATTCCATTTTTTTACACCCCAAAATTACAACGAAAAGTGATACAGTATCATGATTTTGATATCAAAATCATAAAAAAAGAACTTAGCACTGTAATTTACCAAGGAGGGACGCCTTAATTTAACCCTTTTACCGCCAGCCATTTTTCAGCAAAAAAGTTCTATTAAACTTACCTGGGTAGAGAAAACAAAAATCTGCAATAGTGGGGATTCCTCTGTGACATGTATAAAGTGAGGCCTGTCCTTAACCCCCGACATTATGAAATTAGGCTCTTTGGATAACAGACCCTGATTTGAGGCCTTTTCGTGACATGGGCGTTAAACCATTGTGGTGCTAAAATGTGATGTTGGCGGTGAAAGGGTTAAACAGACACAATTTGAACTATGCAGAATCAAAGAAAGTATCCCTTAAAATACAATAAAAATCTTTTAAACTTTCTGGAAGCAGAGAACACAATTCAATCATAACTGAATAAATCCCTAATGTAACCAAGATCGGGGGGGGGGGGGGGGTAGGAGAGGGGGGGGGGGGGGGGGGAGAGGGGGGAGAAAGAAAAACTGATCAAGTGGATGACTTGATATTAAAAAGTCAACACTTTGCTCAAAACAAAGGAATACATTAAAATGAAAACCGTTGAAGAGATCTGAGGAGAAAGAAAGAGAGAAACCAAATGATTACCGAGCGACTCCGAAAGACACACAGTAGCTTTTCTCAGCTCATTTCAGTTCATGCCTTTTGTTAACACTCGTCACCAGTATAAACCAATTTAAAGTGTTTTATCCATTAGGCTTACCTTGTTTTATGGTGGCTTACCACTTGTAAGGTCTTTTCCTATCCCTAACCACAATCAATGATAAGAATATTTACCTCTGTTAAAAGAAATAACTTGAAACAAATAGCTCTCTGTGGAAAACTGAAAGGAGCTAGAATTAGGTGAATGTGTGTGCTGTGCACAATGAATGAGGAATAAACATAACAAAGGAACAACAATGACTTATCAAATGAACAAAGGGGGAAAAAGGCAACAAACAAACTGAATGAATCAGAACTCCGACAGACAAGAAACGAAGGAATGGACAAGTGCAGGAATGACTGAATCAGTGAACGAAGAAAACAAAACAAAGGAAAAACGGAAGAATAAAGTCTAAAGGGCCAGCCACAACTCCACTTAAATCGCACGACTGTACGATACGATTCCATCACGTGGTCTCCAAGAACAAATGGGATTGGCGCATCGAGACCATGTGATCGAATCGTATCGTACAGTCGTACGATTTTAATGGACGTGTGCAGACCTGTTTACTCCATATACAAGTCTGGAGTAGTCTGGATAGCTGAAATGAGTAGTTTTGGTGCAAAATGTGTAGTTTTATTTATTAAACCATCAAACAATGTTCACTGAAAATGAGTAGTAAAGAGCATTATTTTGAATTTTGAAGAGTAGTAGATGTCTAAACTGAGTAGAATGCTACTCGAAAAGAGTAGAGAAAACAGGTCTGCGTGTGGCTGGCCCTGAAGTCTAGTCTGTAACATCTGCACGTATAAAACCAACCTAATCCAATGTTCTTTTGAATTAAGCAGTGATGGTAAAAAGCTAGGACAGAGAGAACAGAGAAAGAGCGACAGACTCAGAGAGAGAGACTGGAACAACAAATGAAATTGAAACGTAAGAAAAATTATATTCTTAAGCTAAAGTTTGACATTTTAAGGTAGAACACAATCAAATGACTATTTCACTTTCTTTTTATAAAAAAAACAACAACCCAGTTTCATTTACTGTATCATAATTGACAGGGAAATAAACAAAGTACAAATGCATGTATGTCCACAGGTCTCACATGCACAGAGGCTAACACACACACAAACACACACAGTAGATCCACACAAAAAATAAATCTGAGAACAATCTTGAAACATATGATCCAAAAACAAATATACACACAACAAAAACAGCAACAGCAACAAAACACACACAATGGTTATAGCACTGTTTCAAAATGAAAACGGAAGTAACAGAAGAGTTGTGTGCCCACTTAGTTCCGGTTAGTGTGTGAAAATGATGTTTTACGTCCTCTCGGTCATAGACACATATGGGACATTTGTAAATACAAAGATGATGGGAACAATACTGGGTGCAATGCCCGGAGGCAGTGCAACACCAGTAAAGTCCTGAGTTTTTAACAATATAGATAGGTGTAGCGGTAACCACGCCTCAGTTAAACCTCATCGGCTATGGTACCGCCACAATTAAATATAAACATTTAGTTCCGGTTAGGAAATGCTGTCAACACGGCATGGCTGCTCCGTAATTGAAATAGAGGGGTGTTGAATTGCTCAGTTATCAGTTTGTAGATTTAATAATATTAAGTCCCGTTTCATGTTTCTTTCTTAAAGTGTTTACATTCGTTGATTATAAACAGTTACGTTCTTAGTTTACTTGATACGACCACATTAATACCCTAAGACTTGAAGACAAGAACAAAATATAGTTGTTGTTGAAGGTAGGTAACTTCCATTTTTTAATTCTAATTTTGAACCGGAACTACCCCAAACCGACTTCAAGACGAGACAGTAGGGAAAGATAACCCCAAAAGACTTATGAAACAGTGCTATAGCCGGCAGTAAAAGGAAACGAAATGCCAACCAATAACAACAGTGTGTATGGAACCCCACAGAACCACACAATCTCATTTACAGAAATTCTTAAATCTTTCTGATAATTTTCAAGTGTTTCAAACAAAAGCACGCCCCTCCCCCCAAAAAACCCACCCCAAAACAAAACAGTTATAAAGAAAAGAAAATGACATGCTGGATGTCTATTTAAATATTTGAAATAATTTTATTTGATGCAGTTTTTGTCAAATTAACATTGATTGTGAGGAAGGCAGTTCAGTGAGTAAGTGGGTAGGTGAGGATGGAAGAGGTAGGGGTATGAATAGTGAGTGATGCGTGCATGCATGTGTGTGTGTGTGTGTGTGTGTGTGTGTGTGTATGTGCGGTGAAATGCTCAATGTAGGGTGGATTTGTGTGAATGTACTTTGTCTTGTGTTTTTGTCTACACGGTGGAAACCACTTTTCCATGTACGTTTGTATTATGGACAACAAATAGTCATGTCTTTTGACATGCTCCTAAGTTTTCTTTTCTTTTTCTTTTTATTAGATTTTAACGTTTCTCTTCAGAGTAGTCAGTAAACAGTAAACACAAGAAGTAACGATTATGCATAAGCTTGACAACTAACAAATTACACACAAAAATTATAATAATAATTTTTTTTAAATCCTCAAATCTCAGCATACATGAATCTTTGAATTCCTCTTGCAATGGTCTTCACATTTTCTGACAAGTATGCGATTAGAAAGTCGCATTCACATTTACAAAAACTTCCCTTACGGAAAATCATTTGCAATCACACACTAAAAAATAGAAAAGAAATACGAAGGAGTGTGAACATTTCGCGCGGAAACTCGTCCACAATCCGTCCGCTTATTTCTTATTATATAAGCGTAAGGGGTTTCCGTACAGAACTTGCCATATTGTTGCAGGATTTGTCAACTTCATGTCATATACTCACGTAGCGGTACCATAGCCAATGAAGTTTAACCGAGGCGTGGTTACTGCTGCATGTATCTGTATTGTTAAAAATTCGGGACTTTACTGGTGTTGCACTGCCTCTGGGCATTGCCTCCAGTATCGTTCCCACCATCTTTGTATTTACAAATGTCCCATATGTGTCTGTTCCAGACCGAGAGGACGTAAAACACCATTTTTCATTCTTCGTACGGAACTTGCCGATTGTGGTTCTAATGTGCGCAAGCCCTAAGCTTATTTATAAGCATCCACAAATTGATTTACAAACCCAACATCTACATCATTATCAAACACAAAAATATCTTTTTAATAAATTAATTCATACAATTTTTACCAAGGGATTTTTAAAAAATCTAATTCAGGAATAAAGTCTCTTTTCTTCTTCTTCGATCGCTCAGTTTCCTGTCATATGAGCGCAGATGCATCATGCTACTGTTATGCGCCTAAGGAATAGTTAGGCCCAGCATGTCCGTCTTCGGCTAAAAAGTCTTTAAAAGTGACAGAAAATCATGTTGCATGTCCATTTTTCAAAACTAGAGCGTGAAAATGCTAGATCAAGCAGCCGTGTGGCACTAGCAGCATTTTCACCTCCAGTAACCTTGACCCTTGACCTTCATCTTCGAACTTGGCCTATACATTCTAGGTACCTGTCCGCACGCAAAATGTCGGCCTCCTGTGCGCCTCCGTTCAAACGCTATCGTGGTAGCATTAACAAATAGTCAGATACTCTGGAACAAATTCCCCTGAGAACTTCTTCTGCGTTCTCGGGCCATATGGCCATAATGGGTAAGATTCGTATGTGTCCGGTTTTCAGTTTTCACAGGTCTCCCCGCTGCGTACAGCCGACACATTCCGATTTCGGAGGAGCTCAAAGGAGAAACATTATTTGGAAGATTGTTTTTGAAAAAAGGCAGGTGAATGGGCCAATAAGTCAGAAAAATAGTAGATGATAGAAAGCAAAGGGAAAAGGTAGAGTCAAAGAGAGAGGCAGATTAGAGGAAGCTACAAGCACAGAACTTCCAGAAGGTGGGGGAACTATTTTAGACCCCCCGGTATCCCCACGGGGGACCCCTGAGAACATGAACTCTTCCCGCACCAATGGCGAATACATTCACCCAAGACATCACTCCGCATTCTCACCAAATGCCATTCACTGACAAGTACCCTGCCATGTGCTTCTATGTGTTTGGAGGTTATGTCACTGGGGGGTTTCCGTTGAAGCAGCGCATGTACACTCGAAAAAATAGTTACCCCCCTCTTGTCAGTTGAGTTGTTGTAACGAATAACCAAGAATGTCAAAGAAAACCATGGTGCTAGAAGAGTTGAGCTTTTCGTTTCGTGGCTGCTTAACAAACTTCCTCTTTCCCTCCGCCAGCGACCGACCCTCTCTGCTTTCAAATCAAACCTCAAGACCCACCTGTTTCCTCGTCATTGAAGCTCATTCTCTCTTTCCCTCCTCTTTCTTCCCTTTAGGTCTGTTTCTCATATGCGTGTGTCTGTTATCTTCTTGTTCGTTTTTGCATAGTGTGTCTGTTTGAGTGCGTTGTGAATGTTCAATGTGTGTGTGCGCTTTGATTTGATTTATATCAAGATTTAGTGCCGTATAAATACTGTATGTTGTTGTTAAAAAGCAAGTTCAGTCCCGTTATCCATCACCCTACCACACTGGTTTGGAAGACAGCAGCTTGAGTTGTTTATTTAGACAATAATACTAATATAGGGCTAACTGAATAATACTGTTTACTTGAAGGACGCTGAATTTACATATTCAAGAACTTTCCAAGTATATTTGTTTACATGTATTAATCTTCAACACACTGTATTCGTTATTCAAGCCATTTTTTTTTTACTCATTCTACCTTAAAATTAATTTGTTTACAC
>CM065686.1:58846118-58868756 GCA_017654935.2 Phymorhynchus buccinoides | reverse complement strand
TAGTTGTTCTGCTCTTTCTCCATACTGTGTTAGACTGACCTCCCCTACAATTGTCCCTTTTCATTGTCCCTGTGTCTCACCCTGTAGTTGTTATGCTCTTTCTCCATGCTGTGTTAGACTGACCTCCCCTACAATTGTCCCTGTGACCCTTTTCATTGTCCCTGTGTCTTACCCTGTAGTTGTTATGCTCTTTCTCCATGCTGCATTAGATTGACCTCCCCTACAATTGTCCCCTTCATTGTCCCCGTGACCCTTTTCGTTGTCCCTGTGTCTCACCCTGTAGTAGTTGTTCTGCTCTTTCTCCATGCTGTGTTAGACTGACCTCCCCTACAATTGTCCCTGTGACCCTTTTCATTGTCCCTGTGTCTCACCCTGTAGTTGTTATGCTCTTTCTCCATGCTGTGTTAGACTGACCTCCCCTACAATTGTCCCCGTGACCCTTTTCATGTGTCTCACTGTGTAGTCACCCTGCTCTTTCTCCATGCTGTGTTAGACTGACCTCCCCTACAATTGTCCCCGTGACCCTTTTCATTGTCCCTGTGTCTCACCCTGTAGTAGTTGTTCTGCTCTTTCTCCATGCTGTGTTAGACTGACCTCCCCTACAATTGTCCCCGTGACCCTTTTCATTGTCCCTGTGTCTCACCCTGTAGTAGTTGTTATGCTCTTTCGTTGTCCTGTTCATTGTCCCTGTTGCTCCTTTTCATTGTCCCTGTTGTCCCCTTCATTGTCCCTGTTGACCTTTTCATTGTCCCTGTTGTCCCCTTCATTGTCCCTGTTGCTCCTTTTCATTGTCCCTGTTGTCCCCTTCATTGTCCCCTGTTGCTCCTTTTCATTGTCCCTGTTTTTCCCTTTCGTTGTCCTGTTCATTGTCCCTGTTGCTCCTTTTCATTGTCCCTGTTGTCCCCTTCATTGTCCCTGTTGACCTTTTCATTGTCCCTGTTGCCTCTTTTCGTTGTCCCTGTTCCCCCTTTTCGTTGTCCCTGTTGTCCCCTTCATTGTCCCTGTTGTCCCCTTCATTGTCCCTGTTGCCCCTTTTCGTTGTCCTGTTCATTGTTCCTGTTGCCCCTTTTCGTTGTCCCTGTTGCCCCTTTTCACTGTCCCTGTTGTCCCCTTCATTATCCCTGTTGCCCCTTTTTGTTGTCCCTCTTCATTGTCCCTGTTGCCCCTTTTCATTGTCCCTGTTGTCCCCTTCATTGTCACTGTTCATTGTCCCTGTTGTCCCCTTCATTATCCCTGTTCATTGTCCCTGTTGTCCCTCTTCATTGTCCCTGTTGCCCCCTTTCGTTGTCCCTGTTGTCCCCTTCATTGTCCCTTTTCGTTGTCCCTGTGTCTCACCCTGTAGTTGTTGTTCTGCTCTTTCTCCATGCTGTATTTCTCCACCAGCTGTTGGTTCTGAATCTTCAACGAAGACATCTTCTTCTCCAAGACCAGCCGCCGGTCCTCTAACTGCAAACACACAGACACAATCATTACATCCTCATTATTGTCATCTTCATCATCATTCATCACTATCATTGTCGTTTATCATCATCTGGATCTTCAGCAAAGACATCTTCTTCTCCAAGACCAGCCGCCGGTCCTCTAACTGCAAACACACAGACACAATCATTACATCCTCATTATTGTCATCTTCATCATCATTCATCACTATCATTGTCGTTTATCATCATCTGGATCTTCAGCAAAGACATCTTCTTCTCCAAGACCAGCCGCCGGTCCTCTAACTGCAAACACACAGACACAATCATTACATCCTCATTGTCATCATCATGGTCATTTATTATTATCATTGTCATCATGATCTTCAGCAAAGACATCTTTTTCTCCAAGACCAACCGCCACCCCGGGTTTTTCCTCTAACTGTAGTCACACACGATCATTATCATTCTCATTGTCGTCATCATCATCATTATCATCATTTGGATCTTCAATGAAGAACGATTATATTGAATGGCAAAAAAGGATCTTCCAATGAGCAACAAGCTTTCAACAATTAGCCAAGCTTTCTGTGCAATCTTGTAGAACTTTTACATGCATGTATATCTAGACTAACGACTCCTGCTTGTGGCAGGAATGCCAGCACCGTCGTTATCCAGCTGAAAATAGAACGACTGTTCAATGAACAAATAATTTTAACCCTTTCAGCGCCAATGTCACATTTTTGCACCACAATGGGTTTTTTTAACACCCATGTCACTAAAAAGCGTTCAAATCGGGACCTGTTATCCGAAGACCCTATTTTCTTAATTTTGGGAGGTTACAAGGATAGGCCTAATGTTATACATGTCACAGAGGAAATCCCAATATTGCAGATAACTTGTTTTCGTCTCGCTACCCAGTTAAGCTTAATAGTATTTTTTGGTTGAAAATGGCTGGCAGCGAAAGGGTTAAACTACTTAAAGACCCACCACGTCACATGTCAAAATAATGGTTTTCACGTGTTTTCCCTCTTATAACTGGTAAGGAATCTTAAGAAATCTTCCTAGCGTAAGAGTGAATGTGACACGTGACGTGGGGGGTCCTGTAATGCGTTCATGCGTCATCTCACTCCCCGACTTGAGATTTTAAAGGGTAAATCTCACGCATAGTCAGAGATTTTAGGGAGTGATTTGAGAGTTCTAGTGCGTAAATACGCAAAATCTGTACGTTTTCAGAAACCCTGACAGACAGACACACACTCCCCCCTGTGGGGATACAGGGGGGTCTTCCGTACAAATAGTTCCCCCACCTTCTGGAAGTTCTGTGCTTGTAACTTCCTCTAATCTGTCTCTCTCTTATTTGACTCTTGCCCTTTTCCTTGCTTTGTGTCATCCACTATCTTTCTGACTTTCGGCCCATTCTCCTGCCTTTAAAACCCCCAAAAAAAAATTCCAAATAATTTTTCTCCTTTGAGCTCCTCCAAAATCGGAATGTGTCGGCTGAATGCAGCGGGGAGACCAGTGAAAACTAGAAACAGACACATACGTACCCATTGTGGCCTTAGATCAGACCTGTTTACCCCCTACACAAGTCTTGAGTAGTATGGATAGCTGAAATGAGTAGTTTTGGTGCAAAATGTGTAGATTTATTCATTTAACCATCAAATAATGTTCACTGAAAATGAGTAATAATCAAGAGTTAAAGAACATTATTTTCAGTTTTGAAGAGTAGTAGACGTCCAAACTGAGTAGAATACTACTCGAAAAGAGTAGAGTAAACAGGTCTGCTTATGGCCCGGGAACACAGAAGAAAAAGAAGAAGAAGACAGGCACACTGACCTCAGAAAAGACGGAGTTTCCCTTGGAGCAATGTCCCTGGTTGTCTGTGCGGGAGGCGTCCAACTGTGCACGCAGCTCCAGCACCTCTCGCCTCGCCTCCTGCTCACATGGGTCGTTTGCAACAAGGCCAGATCAATGGACATCACCACCAACTACCATCATATACTGTATTTTGCTAGACATCACCACCAACTACCATCATATACCGTATTTTTTCTGACTATAAGGCGCACCTCCTAAATGTTTTTTGTTACTATTAGCATCAGTCACATTATAAGGCGCAAGGGGTCTCAGTCTAGGAAAAAAAGTATCGCCTTATAGTCAGAAAAATATGGTAGTTGGTATTTTGGGCATATTCTAGTTACAGAGATTTATCTCTGTGAAATTCGGGTTGCTCTCCCATGGAGAGAGCGTCGCCGCAAGCGCAGCACCTACCCGTTTTTTATGTTTGTTTGGGGGGAAGGACCTCTAGTCGCTTTGCTAGATAAACTGTCTGTATTTTCTACACAGACACACGTGTGCACCCACAAAAATCATTGCGCCACATAAGTGGCCCATCATTTTGAAAAGTGGCCCATCATTTTGAAAATGACCCCTCAGTTTGTGCAGCCAAGGGTCATATGACCCATGAAGTCTGAAGACAATCTGAAGCACTGCAACAGCTCAATCTCCTTCACAGAATATCAGAAGGGCTGATTCCTGCAAACCACCCGAAGACTTCCTTACTCCTCACAAAATATCAGAAGGGCTGATTCCTGCAAACCACCAGAAGACGTCCTTACTCCTCACAAAATATCAGAAGGGCTGATTCCTGCAAACCACCAGAACACGTCCTTACTCCTCACAAAATATCAGAAGGGCTGATTCCTGCACTACCACCCGAAGACTTCCTTACTCCTCACAAAATATCAGAAGGGCTGATTCCTGCACTACCACCCGAAGACTTCCTTACTCCTCACAAAATATCAGAAGGGCTGATTCCTGCACTACCACCTGAAGACTTCCTTACTCCTCACAAAATATCAGAAGGGCTGATTCCTGCACTACCACCTGAAGACTTCCTTACTCCTCACAAAATATCAGAAGGGCTGATTCCTGCACTACCACCCGAAGACTTCCTTACTCCTCACAAAATATCAGAAGGGCTGATTCCTGCACTACCACCCGAAGACTTCCTTACTCCTCACAAAATATCAGAAGGGCTGATTCCTGCACTACCACCCGAAGACTTCTTTACTCCTCACAAAATATCAGAAGGGCTGATTCCTGCACTACCACCTGAAGACTTCCTTACTCCTCACAAAATATCAGAAGGGCTGATTCCTGCACTACCACCTGAAGACTTCCTTACTCCTCACAGAATATCAGAAGGGCTGATTCCTGCACTACCACCCGAAGACGTCCTTACTCCTCACAAAATATCAGAAGGGCTGATTCCTGCAAACCACCCGAAGACTTCCTTACTCCTCACAGAATATCAGAAGGGCTGATTCCTGCACTACCACCCGAAGACTTCCTTACTCCTCACAAAATATCAGAAGGGCTGATTCCTGCACTACCACCCGAAGACTTCCTTACTCCTCACAAAATATCAGAAGGGCTGATTCCTGCACTACCACCCGAAGACTTCCTTACTCCTGTAGCTCCACCCCGAAGGAGAATCCGGCCAACAAGATATACCGGCTTCCAAGATGAAAATGTGATACAACGGCAGGCAGTAAAGAACTCAAGAGACAATCACATAATATTACTAAATGTCCGGCATAAGACAAGGACTGACACCGCACTTCATCCCTTTCCTCACTGCCTGACCGCAGTCTATGCAAATGACCGGCAAATAAATACATATTCAGACATGTTAATTATGTTACTCACCTCTAAATGCCTAGCATAAGACAGACTGACACTGCAGTTCCTCGGCGGCTGACTGCAGTCTATGCAAATGACCGACGGATAAATATTCATAGACATGTTAAAAAAACCCAAACTGAAACAGACTGCAACGTCACTGGAACATATTTACAAGAGACACAAGAAAACAACTGGATATTTCGGCGAATGTGCCTTTATTAACATAGACACACAAGAAAACAGCAAACAGCAACGATAATAAAGGAGCAAAAAACAATACTTTCCCTCTACAACCCAATCCGTGAATGATTACAGTTAACTTGAAACTAAAAAGCAAGGCATGTATTTGTGAACACAATTCAGGAGAAAAGAAAAATAAACCATTGAGAGAGGTGTGGGAAGGTGTAATCTGTGAACGACACAGTTAACTTGAAACTAAACATAGACATGTTAGTCCCCGTGGGGATACCGGGGGGTCTTTCGTACAAATAGTTCCCCCACCTTCTGGAAGTTTATGTGCTTGTAACTTCCTCTAATCTGTCACTCTCTTTGACTCTGCCTTTTTCCTTTGCTTACTGTCATTTGCTATCTTTTCTATCTCACTGGTCCATTCTCCTGCCTTTTCTTTCTATAAATTCTTACAAAGAATTTCTTCAGCCGAAGTTGGACATGCTGGGCCTAACTATTTCTTAGTTAGGCGCAAAACGGCTGCATGACGCATCTACGCTCATGTGACCGGAAACTGAGCGAACGAAGAAGACATGTTAGTCATGCACATTTCTTACCTCCAAATGTCTGGCGTAGGACATGGACTCACACTGCAGTTCCTCCATTTCTTCGTTGGCTGCCCGCAGTCGTGAGGTCACAGCCTCTTTGTGGCGCTGACACTCTTGCAGCTGACTGCACAGCTCAATGTTCTTCGCCTCACTCTCCGTCTGTTCAATAAATTCAAAACCACAAGTCACAAAAGACAAAGAATAATAATAAAAAAACCAACAACATTGTAACAGAATTTTTATACACATTGAAAAAAGAAAGTAAAACTAAGATACTGCAAGGGATCGTGAGGATCTTGATCTTGATGGATTTAAAAAAAGAAAGAAAAAGCTTATTATATCAGACATGTTTATCCCCTACACAAGTCTTGAGAAGTCTGGATAGCTGAAATGAGTAGTTTTTGTGAAAAATGTGTAGTTTTATTCATTAAACCATCAAACAATGTTCACTGAAAATGAGTAATTAGAGCATTATTTTCAATTTTGAATACAGACAAACCCCTATTTTACGACCCTCTGTTAAGCGACCACCTCTCATTTGAGACCGGATTTGTTGGCACAGATGCATTTTACTATGTAAACGACCTCTCTTAAACGACTTCCTCTAAAACGCGACTTATGACCGCCTGAAAGCGGAGTCGCTTCCCTTGTTGTAGAAAAGATGGCGGAGAGCGTAGGAAAAGCACGAAAACCACTGACTTTGAAAAAGAAAACCACTGACTTTGGACGAGAGTGGAGGTGATTAAAAGAAGTCGGCAAAGTGAAACTAATATCGATTGCACAATCCTATGGAGTTGGAAAGACCCAAATCCAGTTTTAATATGTCATTGTATGTGTGCATGAAGAAGAGAGTATGAACTGTGCTGAACTTTTTCTTTCTACGGCTGCCAGTGAAAACCTCCGTCATACGACCCCTCCAATTTACGACCGATTTTTCCGGACATTTTGGAAGTCTTAAAATAGAGGTTTGTCTGTAGTAGAGGTCAAAATTGAGTAGAATACTACTCGAAAAGAGTAAACAGGTCTGTTATATGCACAAAGCTCTAACTAACAAAAGAAAGCAGAAATCTTTGGAATCTACATACTGAGTAACTGTCCAAACATCCTTTATCACAAAAGTCTTCTAACTGTCAACAGTTTACCTAAAATAACGGTTTTCATTACAAGACGCTACCTGCACATCAAACCTATAGTGCGTACAGTTATTTCGATATAAAGAAGTTGGTCGCCACCACGGAAGAAGAACCTAAAAACAGATGGTATGTGCACACAATTTCATTCATGATTTACCCCACACACCATCTTAACCCTTTCATCGCCACTGTCGCCTCTTGGCACCACAATGATTTGACACCCCATGTCACTGAAAGGCATCTAATGAGGGTCTGGTATTCAGTGACCTTATGTTCTTTCTTTTTTGGGAGGTAAGGACAGGCCCTATTTTATGCATGTCACAGAAGAATCCCCAATATTGCAGACAGAATCTTTTCTCTACCCGGGTAAGCTTAATGGTAAATTTTGGCTGAAGAATAGCTAGTGTTGAAAGGGTTTAAGAGAAAAAAATATCTTAAAAAAACCCTGAAAAAAAGGGCTTTCAAATTTCCCGAAATCAGGAAATTTTCTGAAAACTCTTATGTCTGGAGCACACACGGCACTTGTCTGCCCACCAGAGTGATCTTGACAGAGCCGAGCTCCTCCTGTAGAGCGGCCAGTTCCTCAGAGGAGGAGGTGAAGGAGGCGGAGGTGTTTTGAACCACGGTGCGATCCAGGTGACTCTGCAGCAGCGACTCCAGATCTGTCACCTGACTGCGTAGGCTTTGCTCCACAGATTGTAGGTGATCCACCTCTTGGTGAAGGCCGCTGATCTGTAACATAGCATCATCATCATCATCATCAATCATCACCAACATCATCATCGCAGGCCTTGCTCCACAGACTGTATGCAGACCTGTTTATCCCCTACACAAGTCTTGAGTAGTCTGGATAGCTGAAATGAGTAGTTTTGGTGCAAAATGTGTAGTTTTATTCATTAAACCATCAAACACTGTTCACTGAAAATGAGTAATTAGAGCATTATTTTCAATTTTGAAGAGTAGTAGAGGTCCAAATTGAGTAGAATACTACTCGAAAAGAGTAGAGTAAACAGGTCTGTGTAGGTCATCTACCTCTTGGTGAAGGCCGCTGATCTGTAATATAGCATCACCATCATCATCATTGTCATAATCGTAGGCCTTGCTCCAGACTGTAGGTGATCTACCTCTTGTTTAAGGCCGCTGATTTGCAATATAGCATCATTATCATCATCATCATTATCATCATCAACATCAACATCATCATTATCACCATCGTCATCATCATCATCATCATCAAGATCATCGTAGGCCTTACTCCACCTCTTGTTTAACCTTTTCTAGCCTAAGCAGATGGTGGTGGCTGGTGGCAATCTTGCCATTTGTAGCCTGTTCGTTTGCCGGTCACCGTTGTTACTGCTATTGTCAGATTTCGCAGCGGTTGCGGATAACTGTCAAAACCTAATTTTTTTGTCCTTTGCCGATGTACGATCGCAAAGGAGTCTATTTTCGTTCGAGTATGTTTCTTTTCTTTCTTTCTTTTTTTCTTCTTCTGTCTGTCCCCAAAAAAATTAATCTACCACCCAGATCCCGCTTCCACACACAAATCATACACACCTGCTTTTTGTGAACGGCACTCTCTATTCGTCTCTCCTCCTCCATTTTGTCTTTCAGTGAGGACAACTCTGCCCGCAGTGACGCCATTTCCTCCGCTTGCCACTTTTGGGTGCAGCCTGCCACCTCCAGGCGAGATGTCAGGGTGCATAACTCCTGCTGCTTGTCCTGTGATATAAAGGCGATAAAGACAAAAGAGATCATTGCTTGATGAAAAAAATCATACAATGATACATGTATACAATTTGCTTATAATTATATAAATGCAATGTACATCTCTTTAACCTCTTCGCTGCTGCCTACTACTTGCGCATGCGCCGCCGTCTTGCCACGTGATTTTTTAATACGGCAATATAGCTACTTAGCGGCGACGTATATATACGTCGGTGGCAAGTACTGAAGCGCTATAGAGGACGTATATATACGTCGTGGGCAGCGAAGAGGTTAATCAAAAAAATATATCTGACTTTGACTAAACTTTGAACTATTGAAAAAATCAACTTAAACACACCTTCATCTCTACCTCTGCAATTCGTTGATTTAGGGTGTGCTAGGTACGTATCCCCCAAGGTTCCATTTTCATCATCCCCTCTACCAATACTTTCTTGCCCCCTTTCCACATCTCTGACTAACCAGTGTTGAATTTCATAATGTGTTCTCACTCTCAGCACTTTTTACCTCACAAACACCCCATCCTTCTTTCTTCAAACTTACACATTTATAATTTCTCTCATTGTTCACCCACTACCATAACGATTAAAGTGAGTGTCTATTTTTTCTATTTTTGTGAAAACCTCTATCCTCACACATTTCCTTGAAATTGAATCCTTATCATTCCTTGTGTGCAGGAAGAGTGTGCATGTGCATACGTGTCAGTAAGTGCATCTGTGCGCTTGATGAAATGTGTTTGTAATGTGTGTCTTTTCTTGTTCTTCGCAGTACGTGGCCACAATCAACACACTGATTATTATGCCATGGAACCGGGGAGGTTCATCCACATATGCCGGAAGAAAGGGCCAGGAGGCCAAAGATTAAAGAAAGAGAAGAGAGGACAGACAAAAGGAAAACGCCTAGCTTGATGGGAATCTGCAGGGGAGGGGGGTGGGGGGGAGGGGTGGAGGGGGGGGAGGGGGAAGGGGGGGGGGAGGGGGGGAAGGGAGGTGGGGCTTTTGCTTGGTTGTTAGACTGATGACCCCTGAGTGGGGCCACCAGCCGCATCAGGTGCAGCCGGCGGGTGTCCTCTGAGGAACTTCCAGACTCCGGCTGCGAAGCTCTCTGGAGTTCTGGCCTCCACTGCGGGTGCTGGCAGGTCGTTCCACTCCTTGATTGTTCGTAGGAAAAAAGTAGCTTTGACGGTACTGCGTCCGACACTGGGGGATGAGGAGCTGTTGTGAATGACCCCTACGTTGCCGCTCTGGCTGAGGTATGACTTTGCTCCTGTTCACACTCACCACTCACCATGCTGTATTTTATACTCAATGGCATGGTGAGTGTGAACAGGAGCAAAGTCATACCTCAGCCAGAGTGGCAACGTAGGGGTCATTCACAACATCTCCTCATCCCCCAGTGTCGGACACAGTACCGTCAAAGCTCCTTTTTTGCCCCCACGAACAATCAAGGAGTGGAACGACCTGCCAACATCGGCAGTGGAGGCCAGAACTCCAGAGAGCTTCGCAGCCGGAGTCTGGAAGTTCCTCAGAGGACACCCGGGGCCGGCTGCACCTGATGCGGCTGGTGGCCCCACTCAGGGGTCATCAGTCTAACAACCAAGCAAAAGCCCCACCTCCCCCTTCCCCCCCTCCCCCCCCCTTCCCCCTCCCCCCCCTCCACATCCCCTCCCTCACCCCCCTCCCCTGCAGATTCCCATCAAGCTAGGCGTTTTCCTTTCGTCTGTCCTCTCTTCTTTTTCTTTAATCTTTGGCCTCCTGGCCCTTTCTTACGGCATATGTGGATGAACCTCCCCGGTTCCATGGCATAATAATCAGTGTGTTGATTGTGGCCACGTTACTGCGAAGAACAAGAAGACACACATTACAAACACATTTCATCAAGCGCACAGATGCACTTACTGACACGTATGCACATGCACACTCTTCCTGCACACAAGGAATGATAAGGATTCAATTTCAAGGAAATGTGTGAGGATAGAGGTTTTCACAAAAATAGAAAAAATAGACACTCACTTTAATCGTTATGGTAGTGGGTGAACAATGAGAGAAATTATAAATGTGTAAGTTTGAAGAAAGAAGGATGGGGTGTTTGTGAGGTAAAAAGTGCTGAGAGTGAGAACACATTATGAAATTCAACACTGGTTAGTCAGAGATGTGGAAAGGGGGCAAGAAAGTATTGGTAGAGGGGATGATGAAAATGGAACCTTGGGGGATACGTACCTAGCACACCCTAAATCAACGAATTGCAGAGGTAGAGATGAAGGTGTGTTTAAGTTGATTTTTTCAATAGTTCAAAGTTTTAGTCAAAGTCAGATATATTTTTTTGATTAACCTCTTCGCAGCCCACGACGTATATATACGTCCTCTATAGCACTTCAGTACTTGCCACCGACGTATATATACGTCGCCGCTAAGTAGCTATATTGCCGTATTAAAAAATCACGTGGCAAGACGGCGGCGCATGCGCAAGTAGTAGGCGGCAGCGAAGAGGTTAAAGAGATGTACATTGCATTTATATAATTATAAGCAAATTGTATACATGTATCATTGTATGATTTTTTTCATCAAGCAATGATCTCTTTTGTCTTTATCGCCTTTATATCACAGGACAAGCAGCAGGAGTTATGCACCCTGACATCTCGCCTGGAGGTGGCAGGCTGCACCCAAAAGTGGCAAGCGGAGGAAATGGCGTCACTGCGGGCAGAGTTGTCCTCACTGAAAGACAAAATGGAGGAGGAGAGACGAATAGAGAGTGCCGTTCACAAAAAGCAGGTGTGTATGATTTGTGTGTGGAAGCGGGATCTGGGTGGTAGATTAATTTTTTTGGGGACAGACAGAAGAAGAAAAAAAAAAGAAAGAAAAGAAACATACTCGAACGAAAATAGACTCCTTTGCGATCGTACATCGGCAAAGGACAAAAAAATTAGGTTTTGACAGTTATCCGCAACCGCTGCGAAATCTGACAATAGCAGTAACAACGGTGACCGGCAAACGAACAGGCTACAAATGGCAAGATTGCCACCAGCCACCACCATCTGCTTAGGCTAGAAAAGGTTAAACAAGAGGTGGAGTAAGGCCTACGATGATCTTGATGATGATGATGATGATGACGATGGTGATAATGCTGATGTTGTGTTGATGATGATAATGATGTTGATGATAATGATGCTATATTGCAAATCAGCGGCCTTAAACAAGAGGTAGATCACCTACAGTCTGGAGCAAGGCCTACGATTATGACAATGATGATGATGGTGATGCTATATTACAGATCAGCGGCCTTCACCAAGAGGTAGATGACCTACACAGACCTGTTTACTCTACTCTTTTCGAGTAGTAGTATTCTACTCAATTTGGACCTCTGCTACTCTTCAAAATTGAAAATAATGCTCTAAACTACTCATTTTCAGTGAACATTGTTTGATGGTTTAATGAATAAAACTACACATTTTGCACCAAAACTACTCATTTCAGCTATCCAGACTACTCAAGACATGTGTAGGGGGTAAACAGGTCTGCATACAGTCTGTGGAGCAAGGCCTGCGATGATGATGGTGGTGATGATGATGATGATGATGATGATGCTATATTACAGATCAGCGGCCTTCACCAAGAGGTGGATCACCTACAATCTGTGGAGCAAAGCCTACGCAGTCAGGTGACAGATCTGGAGTCGCTGCTGCAGAGTCACCTGGATCGCACCGTGGTTCAAAACACCTCCGCCTCCTTCACCTCCTCCTCTGAGGAACTGGCCGCTCTACAGGAGGAGCTCGGCTCTGTCAAGATCACTCTGGTGGGCAGACAAGTGCCGTGTGTGCTCCAGACATAAGAGTTTTCAGAAAATTTCCTGATTTCGGGAAATTTGAAAGCCCTTTTTTTCAGGGTTTTTTTAAGATATTTTTTTCTCTTAAACCCTTTCAACACTAGCTATTCTTCAGCCAAAATTTACCATTAAGCTTACCCGGGTAGAAAAAAGATTCTGTCTGCAATATTGGGGATTCTTCTGTGACATGCATAAAATAGGGCCTATCCTTACCTCCCAAAATGAAGAACATAAGGTCACTGAATACCAGACCCTCATTAGATGCCTTTCAGTGACATGGGTGTCAAATCATTGTGGTGCCAAGCGGCGACAGTGGCGATGAAAGGGTTAAGATGGTGTGTGGGGTAAATCATGAATGAAATTGTGTGCACATACCATCTGTTTTTAGGTTCTTCTTCCGTGGTGGCGACCAACTTCTTTATATCGAAATAACTGTACGCACTATAGGTTTGATGTGCAGGTAGCGTCTTGTAATGAAAACCGTTATTTTAGGTAAACTGTTGACAGTTAGAAGACTTTTGTGATAAAGGATGTTTGGACAGTTACTCAGTATGTAGATTCCAAAGATTTCTGCTTTCTTTTGTTAGTTAGAGCTTTGTGCATATAACAGACCTGTTTACTCTTTTCGAGTAGTATTCTACTCAATTTTGACCTCTACTACAGACAAACCTCTATTTTAAGACTTCCAAAATGTCCGGAAAAATCGGTCGTAAATTGGAGGGGTCGTATGACGGAGGTTTTCACTGGCAGCCGTAGAAAGAAAAAGTTCAGCACAGTTCATACTCTCTTCTTCATGCACACATACAATGACATATTAAAACTGGATTTGGGTCTTTCCAACTCCATAGGATTGTGCAATCGATATTAGTTTCACTTTGCCGACTTCCTTTAATCACCTCCACTCTCGTCCAAAGTCAGTGGTTTTCTTTTTCAAAGTCAGTGGTTTTCGTGCTTTTCCTACGCTCTCCGCCATCTTTTCTACAACAAGGGAAGCGACTCCGCTTTCAGGCGGTCATAAGTCGCGTTTTAGAGGAAGTCGTTTAAGAGAGGTCGTTTACATAGTAAAATGCATCTGTGCCAACAAATCCGGTCTCAAATGAGAGGTGGTCGCTTAACAGAGGGTCGTAAAATAGGGGTTTGTCTGTATTCAAAATTGAAAATAATGCTCTAATTACTCATTTTCAGTGAACATTGTTTGATGGTTTAATGAATAAAACTACACATTTTGCACCAAAACTACTCATTTCAGCTATCCAGACTACTCAAGACTTGTGTAGGGGATAAACATGTCTGATATAATAAGCTTTTTCTTTCTTTTTTTAAATCCATCAAGATCAAGATCCTCACGATCCCTTGCAGTATCTTAGTTTTACTTTCTTTTTTCAATGTGTATAAAAATTCTGTTACAATGTTGTTGGTTTTTTTATTATTATTCTTTGTCTTTTGTGACTTGTGGTTTTGAATTTATTGAACAGACGGAGAGTGAGGCGAAGAACATTGAGCTGTGCAGTCAGCTGCAAGAGTGTCAGCGCCACAAAGAGGCTGTGACCTCACGACTGCGGGCAGCCAACGAAGAAATGGAGGAACTGCAGTGTGAGTCCATGTCCTACGCCAGACATTTGGAGGTAAGAAATGTGCATGACTAACATGTCTTCTTCGTTCGCTCAGTTTCCGGTCACATGAGCGTAGATGCGTCTTGCTGCCGTTTTGCGCCTAACTAAGAAATAGTTAGGCCCAGCATGTCCAACTTCGGCTGAAGAAATCTTTGTAAGAATTTATAGGGAAAAAAGGCAGGAGAATGGACCAGTAAGATAGAAAAGATAGCAAATGACAGTAAGCAAAAGGAAAAAACAGAGTCAAAGAGAGTGACAGATTAGAGGAAGTTACAAGCACATAACTTCCAGAAGGTGGGGGAACTATTTGTACGAAAGACCCCCCCGGTATCCCCACAGGGGACTAACATGTCTATGTTTAGTTTCAAGTTAACTGTGTCGTTCACAGATTACACCTTCCCACACCTCTCTCAATGGTTTATTTTTCTTTTCTCCTGAATTGTGTTCACAAATACATGCCTTGCTTTTTAGTTTCAAGTTAACTGTAATCATTCACGGATTGGGTTGTAGAGGGAAAGTATTGTTTTTTGCTCCTTTATTATCGTTGCTGTTTGCTGTTTTCTTGTGTGTCTATGTTAATAAAGGCACATTCGCCGAAATATCCAGTTGTTTTCTTGTGTCTCTTGTAAATATGTTCCAGTGACGTTGCAGTCTGTTTCAGTTTGGGTTTTTTTAACATGTCTATGAATATTTATCCGTCGGTCATTTGCATAGACTGCAGTCAGCCGCCGAGGAACTGCAGTGTCAGTCTGTCTTATGCTAGGCATTTAGAGGTGAGTAACATAATTAACATGTCTGAATATGTATTTATTTGCCGGTCATTTGCATAGACTGCGGTCAGGCAGTGAGGAAAGGGATGAAGTGCGGTGTCAGTCCTTGTCTTATGCCGGACATTTAGTAATATTATGTGATTGTCTCTTGAGTTCTTTACTGCCTGCCGTTGTATCACATTTTCATCTTGGAAGCCGGTATATCTTGTTGGCCGGATTCTCCTTCGGGGTGGAGCTACAGGAGTAAGGAAGTCTTCGGGTGGTAGTGCAGGAATCAGCCCTTCTGATATTTTGTGAGGAGTAAGGAAGTCTTCGGGTGGTTTGCAGGAATCAGCCCTTCTGATATTTTGTGAGGAGTAAGGAAGTCTTCGGGTGGTAGTGCAGGAATCAGCCCTTCTGATATTTTGTGAGGAGTAAGGACGTCTTCGGGTGGTTTGCAGGAATCAGCCCTTCTGATATTTTGTGAGGAGTAAGGACGTCTTCGGGTGGTAGTGCAGGAATCAGCCCTTCTGATATTTTGTGAGGAGTAAGGAAGTCTTCAGGTGGTAGTGCAGGAATCAGCCCTTCTGATATTTTGTGAGGAGTAAGGAAGTCTTCAGGTGGTAGTGCAGGAATCAGCCCTTCTGATATTTTGTGAGGAGTAAGGAAGTCTTCGGGTGGTAGTGCAGGAATCAGCCCTTCTGATATTTTGTGAGGAGTAAGGACGTCTTCGGGTGGTAGTGCAGGAATCAGCCCTTCTGATATTTTGTGAGGAGTAAGGACGTCTTCGGGTGGTAGTGCAGGAATCAGCCCTTCTGATATTTTGTGAGGAGTAAGGAAGTCTTCAGGTGGTAGTGCAGGAATCAGCCCTTCTGATATTTTGTGAGGAGTAAGGAAGTCTTCAGGTGGTAGTGCAGGAATCAGCCCTTCTGATATTTTGTGAGGAGTAAGGAAGTCTTCGGGTGGTAGTGCAGGAATCAGCCCTTCTGATATTTTGTGAGGAGTAAGGACGTCTTCGGGTGGTAGTGCAGGAATCAGCCCTTCTGATATTTTGTGAGGAGTAAGGACGTGTTCTGGTGGTTTGCAGGAATCAGCCCTTCTGATATTTTGTGAGGAGTAAGGACGTCTTCTGGTGGTTTGCAGGAATCAGCCCTTCTGATATTTTGTGAGGAGTAAGGAAGTCTTCGGGTGGTTTGCAGGAATCAGCCCTTCTGATATTCTGTGAAGGAGATTGAGCTGTTGCAGTGCTTCAGATTGTCTTCAGACTTCATGGGTCATATGACCCTTGGCTGCACAAAATGAGGGGTCATTTTCAAAATGATGGGCCACTTTTCAAAATGATGGGCCACTTATGTGGTGTAATGATTTTTGTGGGTGCACACGTGTGTCTGTGTAGAAAATACAGACAGTTTATCTAGCAAAGCGACTAGAGGTCCTTCCCCCCAAACAAACATAAAAAACGGGTAGGTGCTGCGCTTGCGGCGACGCTCTCTCCAGGGGAGAGCAACCCGAATTTCACAGAGATAAATCTCTGTACCTAGAATATGCCAAATACCAACTACCATATTTTTCTGACTATAAGGCTATGCTTTTTTCCAAGACTCAGACCCCTGCGCCTTATAATGTGACTGATGAAATAGTAACAAAAAAATTTAGGAGGTGCGCCTTATAGTCAGAAAAATACGGTATATGATGGTAGTTGGTGGTGATGTCTAGCAAAATACAGTATATGATGGTAGTTGGTGGTGATGTCCATTGATCTGGCCTTGTTGCAAACGACCCATGTGAGCAGGAGGCGAGGCGAGAGGTGCTGGAGCTGCGTGCACAGTTGGACGCCTCCCGCACAGACAACCAGGGACATTGCTCCAAGGGAAACTCCGTCTTTTCTGAGGTCAGTGTGCCTGTCTTCTTCTTCTTTTTCTTCTGTGTTCCCGGGCCATAAGCAGACCTGTTTACGCTACTCTTTTCGAGTAGTATTCTACTCAGTTTGGACGTCTACTACTCTTCAAAACTGAAAATAATGTTCTTTAACTCTTGATTATTACTCATTTTCAGTGAATATTATTTGATGGTTTAATTGAATAAAACTACACATTTTGCACCAAAACTACTCATTTCAGCTATCCAAACTACTCAAGACTTGTGTAGGGGGTAAACAGGTCTGCATAAGGCCACAATGGGTACGTATGTGTCTTTTCTAGTTTTCACTGGTGTCCCCCGCTGCATTCAGCCGACACATTCTGATTTTGGAGGAGCTCAAAGGAGAAAACTATATGGGAAGGTTTTTTGGGGGTTTTAAAGGCAGGAGAATGGGCCAAAAGTCAGAAAGATAGTGGATGACACAAAGCAAGGAAAAGGGCAAGAGTCAAAGAGAGAGAGAGATTAGAGGAAGTTACAAGCACAGAACTTCCAGAGGGTGGGGGAACTATTTGTACGGAAGACCCCCCTGTATCCCCACAGGGGGGAGTGTGTGTCTGTCTGTCAGGGTTTCTGAAAACGTACAGATTTTGCGTATTTACGCACTAGAACTCTCAAATCACTCCCTAAAATCTCTGACTATGCGTGAGATTTACCCTTTAAAATCTCAAGTCGGGGAGTGAGATGACGCATTACAGACCCCCCACGTCACGTGTCACATTCCCTCTTATGCTGGAAGATTTCTTAAGATTTCTTACCAGTTATAAGAGGGAAAACACGTGAAAACCATTATTTTGACATGTGACGTGGTGGGTCTTTAAGTAGTTTAACCCTTTCGCTGCCAGCCATTTTCAACCAAAAAATACCATTAAGCTTAACTGGGTAGAGAGAAAACAAGTATCTGCAATATTGGGATTTCCTCTGTGACATGTATAACATTAGGCCTATCCTTACCTCCCAAAATTAAGAAAATAGGGTCTTCGGATAACAGGTCCGGTTTGAATGCCTTTTAGTGACATGGGTGTTAAACCATTGTGGTGCAAAAATGTGACATTGGCGGCGAAAGGGTTAAAATGATTTGTTCATGAACAGTCGTTATATTTCAGCTGGATAACGACGGTGCTGGCATTCCTGCCACAAGCAGGAGTCGTTAGTCTAGATATACATGCATGTAAAAGTTCTACAAGATTGCACAGAAAGCTTGGCTAATTGTTGAAAGCTTGTTGCTCATTGGAAGATCCTTTTTTGCCATTCAATATAATCGTTCTTCATTGAAGATCCAAATGATGATAATGATGATGATGACGACAATGAGAATGATAATGATCGTGTGTGACTACAGTTAGAGGACCGGCGGTTGGTCTTGGAGAAAAAGATGTCTTTGCTGAAGATCATGATGACAATGATAATAATAAATGACCATGATGATGACAATGAGGATGTAATGATTGTGTCTGTGTGTTTGCAGTTAGAGGACCGGCGGCTGGTCTTGGAGAAGAAGATGTCTTTGCTGAAGATCCAGATGATGATAAACGACAATGATAGTGATGAATGATGATGAAGATGACAATAATGAGGATGTAATGATTGTGTCTGTGTGTTTGCAGTTAGAGGACCGGCGGCTGGTCTTGGAGAAGAAGATGTCTTTGCTGAAGATCCAGATGATGATAAACGACAATGATAGTGATGAATGATGATGAAGATGACAATAATGAGGATGTAATGATTGTGTCTGTGTGTTTGCAGTTAGAGGACCGGCGGCTGGTCTTGGAGAAGAAGATGTCTTCGTTGAAGATTCAGAACCAACAGCTGGTGGAGAAATACAGCATGGAGAAAGAGCAGAACAACAACTACAGGGTGAGACACAGGGACAACGAAAAGGGACAATGAAGGGGACAACAGGGACAATGAAAAGGGACAACAGGGACAATGAAGAGGGACAACAAAAAGGGGCAACAGGGACAATGAAGGGGACAACAGGGACAATGAAAAGGGGCAACAGGGACAACAGGGACAACGAAAAGGGGCAACAGGGACAATGAAGAGGGACAACAAAAAGGGGCAACAGGGATAATGAAGGGGACAACAGGGACAGTGAAAAGGGGCAACAGGGACAACGAAAAGGGGCAACAGGAACAATGAACAGGACAACGAAAAGGGGCAACAGGGACAATGAAGGGGACAACAGGGACAACAAAAGGGACAATGAAGGGGACAACAGGGACAACGAAAAGGGGGAACAGGACAACGAAAAGAGGCAACAGGGACAATGAAAAGGACAACAGGGACAATGAAGGGGACAATGAACAACGGGGACAACAGGGACAATGAAGGGGACAACGAAAAGGGACAACAGGGACAATGAAAAGGAGCAACAGGGACAATGAAGGGGACAACAGGGACAATGAAAAGGAGCAACAGGGACAATGAAGGGGACAACAGGGACAATGAAAAGGACAACAGGGACAATGAAGGGGACAACAGGGACAATGAAAAGGAGCAACAGGGACAATGAACAGGACAACGAAAGAGCATAACAACTACTACAGGGTGAGACACAGGGACAATGAAAAGGGTCACGGGGACAATTGTAGGGGAAGTCAGTCTAACACAGCATGGAGAAAGAGCATAACAACTACAGGGTGAGACACAGGGACAATGAAAAGGGACAATTGTACGGGAAGTCAGTCTAACACAGCATGGAGAAAGAGCATAACAACTACAGGGTGAGACACAGGGACAATGAAAAGGGACAATTGTAGGGGAAGTCAGTCTAACACAGCATGGAGAAAGAGCATAACAACTACAGGGTGAGACACAGGGACAATGAAAAGGGTCACGGGGACAATTGTAGGGGAGGTCAGTCTAACACAGCATGGAGAAAGAGCAGAACAACTACTACAGGGTGAGACACAGGGACAACGAAAAGGGTCACGGGGACAATGAAGGGGACAATTGTAGGGGAGGTCAATCTAATGCAGCATGGAGAAAGAGCATAACAACTACAGGGTAAGACACAGGGACAATGAAAAGGGTCACGGGGACAATTGTAGGGGAGGTCAGTCTAACACAGCATGGAGAAAGAGCAGAACAACTACAGGGTGAGACACAGGGACAATGAAAAGGGACAATTGTAGGGGAGGTCAGTCTAACACAGTATGGAGAAAGAGCAGAACAACTACAGGGTGAGACACAGGGACAATGAAAAGGGACAATTGTAGGGGAGGTCAGTCTAACACAGCATGGAGAAAGAGCAGGGTGAGACACAGGGACAATGAAAAGGGACAATTGTAGGGGAAGTCAGTCTAACACAGCATGGAGAAAGAGCAGAACAACTACTACATGGGTGAGACACAGCAGGGGTGCATGTGGGTCTGCCTGAAGCCGGAGTTTGTGTCACAGTAATCACCTGGGGGCTTCTCTGCACGTTGTGTGCCAGAATTCTGTTTTTTGTTTGGTTGGTTGGTTGTTGTTGGGGGGGGGGGGGGGTTGTTTACAAAAATTGAGGAGCAACTTCCCTTTCTTATTTTCTCCAAATTTTCGTTCCTACCACCACTTGTAGAGTGGCACAGAGGTAACGCGTTCGCCTTGTGTCATAAACCCGAGTTCGAACCTGGGTACTGGGGATTTTTCCTCACTCTGCACTAGGCCTTATGGTCTGAACGTGGAGTTTTTTCAGATGAGAGGTCCCATGTGCCCATCATGCACTTAGCACATGTTAAACCCAGTGGCAACGAAAAAGTTGTCATTTGGTCAAAATTTTTACACCCCCCCCCCCCCCCCCCTCACCCCCCCCCCCCTACCCCCCCCCCCCCCCCCCTACCCCCCCCCCTCCCACCCCCCCCCCCCCCCCCCCCCCCCCCCCCCCCCCCTCCTTTCTTCTTCCCTAATTAGTCGCTACAAAAACTGCATGCAAATATAAAAATAAAAGGTGAGAGCAACTCGAATTTCAACAGACACACCTCTGTGACTATAAAGTACCAGTACCAATACTTGTCACTGCCTATGTCATGCCTTAGCTTTGTAGTTTACTTCAAGGAGAGTCTGTCAAATATAGCATCTTCCTTTGCTTTAAGGAAAAGCCTGTGAGATCAATTTAATTTTGGTTATAATTTCTTTGTTTAATAATCCTGGTTTTACAGGATTTTGTAGAGGCACCCATGAATTTTAAATCTTTTAATTTCATATTTGCATAATTTCCCCAGCTCACCTCATCCTTTTTACACTTTTTGTTCCATTCCCTGTCCAATAAAAGTGTCTGTTACTAATCAGGATTATTAAAGAAAGAAATTATAGCCAAAAAAATCTGAGCTCCAGGCTTGGCTAAGGCATTGATTGGTGATTGGAGTTTGTTGCCACTGAGTTCATTGGATTTCTCTTGATAAGAATCATGAATCAAATCCTAGCATTGTTATGCATGTTTCCGCTGTCTCTCCTTTCCAGATGCAGATCGCGCAGGCCTTACAGATCACCAGCAGCAAAGATGACTCCTCGGCTCAGCGGCTAAGAGAGCAGCTCCGTGAGGCACACGCCCAGATTCGAACCCTCATCGACAAGATGCAGGAGCTGGAGGCCTCCAAGGTATAAAGCACTGTACTGTGTTTACTGTACCAATAGGCTCAGCGGTTAAGAGAGCAGCTCCGTGATGCACACACCCAGATTCGAACCCTCATCGACAAGATACAGGATCTGGAGGCCTCCAAGGTATAAAGCACTGAACTGTGTTTACTGTACCAATAGGCTCAGTGGTTAAGAGGGCAGCTCACCCAGATTCGAACCCTCATCAACAAGATACAGGACCTGGAAGCCTCCAAGGTATAAAGCACTGTACTGTATTTATTGTACCAATAGGCTCAGCAGTTAAGAGGGCAGCTCCGACCCCCCCCCCATGATGCACACGCCCAGATTCGAACCCTCATCGACAAGATACAGGATCTGGAGGCCTCCAAGGTATAAAGCACTGTACTGTATTTATTGTACCAATAGGCTCAGCGGTTAAGAGGGCAGCTCAGTGAGGCACACGCCCAGATTCGAACCCTCATCGACAAAATACAGGAGCTGGAGGCCTCCAAGGTATAAAGCACTGTACTGTATTTATTGTACCAATAGGCTCAGCGGTTAAGAGAGCAGCTCCGTGAGGCACACGCCCAGATTCGAACCCTCATCGACAAAATACAGGAGCTGGAGGCCTCCAAGGTATAAAGCACTGAGCTGTATTGTACTGTGTTTACTGTGCCAATAGGCTCAGCGGCTAAGAGGGCAGCTCACTGAGGCACACACCCAGATTCGAACCCTCATAGATAAAATACAGGATCTGGAGGCCTCCAAGGTACCATGTTGTACTGTACCGTAGTGCACTATGTTGTAGTTTATGCACTGCAGTGTTGTACCTACCGCCACCACTATGCGCCACCACTGTGGGCACTGTGCATGTAGTAACCCTCCTTTCCCCCACCACCCGCTCTCCACCCCAGGCTTCCCCAACCTACCGCCACCACTGCACGCTTCCTTTGGCCTGTGGGCACTGTGCATGCAGTAACCCTCCTTTCCCCCACCACCCGCTCTCCACCCCAGGCTTCCCCAACCTACCGCCACCACTGCACGCTTCCTTTGGCCTGTGGGCACTGTGCAATGTAGTAAACCCTCTTTTAATTCTCTTTTTTATCTTTTATCGTTCTTTTATTTATGTTGTTTATATTCTTTTTTCTTTTCTTTGATGTTATTTTCGTTATTGTTATTCTTGTTTTTCCCTGTACCCTTTTTCCGTTTTTATATTTTGTTTATTTTTAGTCTTTTTA
>CM065686.1:58836390-58838890 GCA_017654935.2 Phymorhynchus buccinoides | reverse complement strand
TTCAGTCAAACTTGCCCATGAGACGAATGCTAAACTCGTCTCATGGGCAAAATGTGACTGAAATTTCATGAGAAGATTGGCATGGGCTTCTTACCCGCCCATGGGCTTTTTACCCCGTCTTACCCTATTCTCTTTGGGAATATTGCATGACCTACATTAATATATTCTTTCATAGTTTGATAACTCACTGATGAATGTGCACATAAGGTTATCCTTATGCATAGAGTAAGAGGGTGTACAAGAAATAGAGAATGGGATAGATAGTGGGAAATGAAATAATCGGAAGAGAGAGAGAGAGAGAGAGAGAGAGAGAGAGAGAGAGAGAGAGAGAGAGAGAGAGAGAGAGAGAGAGAGAGAGAGAGAGAATGAACTTTTCTACAATATTGTTTGTTTTGGACAATCCAATCTGGTAGATCTTTATTTCATATTAATCGTCGTAAGTTTATTTGTCATCATTTTTGGCTCACGTCGTTTTTTAAAACAAAGTGAGTCTATAGTATCGTACATGTTCGGTTGTGTGTCTGTGTGTGTGTGTGTGTGTGTATGTGTGTGTGTGTTGCGTCCGTGGCCCCGACCTTTAACCTTAACTCAAACCTTAACGTTGTCATTTTCTCTAAACATATAAGGCGTTAGAGGGTTAAAGTTAGCAGGATACTTGATTTTGACGTGAGCCTTCAAGTCACGACGATCAAAGCAGTCAGATACATTGATAAAGAACAAAATAAAGATAATCATTTGTTGCAGAGATTACTGTTGTGCAACCTTTAACCTTGACTCAGTCACACTCTTCAAACTAAAGAAGACTCTCACTCTCCACTGAAACTTTAACGTTGTCATTTTCTCAAAAAAACATAAGATGTTAGAGGGTTAAAGTTAGCAGGATACTTGATTTTGACGTGAGCCTTCAAGTCATGGCGATCAAAGCAGTCAGATACATCGGTAAGGAACAAAAGAAAGAAAATCATTTGTTGCAGAGATTACTGTAACTGTTGTGTTGTCTACCGAGTAGGAGATACATACTGGAAAGAAGACTCTCCATTAGATATACAAAAACGCTCTTTAAAAAGAAACACAAGACTTCAGGTGTGTACAAATAGGTACATTTTAACGTCGTCAACTTATATTTTCTGTAACAAATGGATGTACCGAGTGTGTGCGTTGACGGCCCGGTTGTTTAGCTTTATTTGCGCCTTTGAGTAACGGTTGTTCGTGTTCATTTGCACATCATCTCTGCGCACAACTTAGCCTACTGCACTTCCGGCAACAAGGCCTAGGCCTAGAGTCCATGCCTTACCTCATAATCAAGACGACGTACTTAACATTTAGCCCACATTCATTTCAGTCTTGAAAAAAAAATATACGGAAAATCCAGGGTTCGTCGATTTCACTGCCTTCGACGTACGAATCCTTTGTTAGGCCTAGACGATTGATCACCATGTGCAAAGACTGTACAGGGGAAGATAAACACGGATGAGCTTGCTGGCTGTGACCTTGACCTTTGCTTTGTGGCAGAGGGGGGGGGGGGGGATTAACGAAACGAAAATAAAATATTAGGACTAATATAAAATATCTTACAGAAATGTAGATGATGTGGAACAAGTTTTCATCGCATGAACAATCAGTTTAAAACAGTAACAGATCACGCAACTTCAATTATTAATTTTCTAAGAGTAAGAGGCTTAGACCCACAGGCAAAGACTAGGCCTACTACAGGTGTCCGTAGACCCCCCTTACCCCGGCGGGGGGGTGGGGGTGGGGGGGGGATTGGTCACTATGTTTTTTTCTGAAAGCTTGGTCAATATGCTTTTCAATTTTACTTGTTTGCCAAAAATAAAAATAGGGCTCCACTATGTTACATGCGCATACATATAATTAAATTTTAAAGAAAGGGGTAGGGGTGCATAGAAATAATAGAAAATTAATTCTGTTTTCAGATGCACAAGTGTCTACATAACAGTATTCTCTCTATACAGGCATGGGAATTGTCATGGGAATTCCCATGCCTGCTATAGTAATAAAAATCAGACATGAGCCTTGCAGGCTTTGCCTCTTGTTACTTAAGTGATGTCACTGTCCACCGTCAATTTTATTATTGCATCACAAGTTGTTTACGTCTTTACGTCATGTGTGTCACTATGTCATATCTATTTTTAGCACTGGACAACGGTGTCATAATGAATAAGTAGTCCTGTGAAATATTTACCTCTGCGCATGCGCATTAGAACAGTTACTTATCTCCCGTGATTACTACTAACCCTAACCCTATCCCTAACCCTAACCCTATCCCTAACCCTAACCCTATCCCTAACCCTAACCCTATCCCTAACGAAGTTGAAACAACGGAAAGAACCAAGAAATAGAGCAGGAGAGTGTAAATCTACATATTTGCAGAGAAATTGATGTACAAAGCCATGCACCTAGTTTCGTAATTATTCACAATGGCGGACAAACAAACGATTCGGATTGGCTACGCGGCTAGAGGTAAAAATCTCATAGAGGT
>CM065686.1:58828890-58831390 GCA_017654935.2 Phymorhynchus buccinoides | reverse complement strand
GGTTGAAGTCGGGCATCAAAAAGAAACAAACAAAATAAAACAAAAACCTACTCTACGAAGATGACCCACTGAGCCAGTCGGGTCTCGCTAATTGAGCCCCCAACGTGATGCTGAGTCGGCAGGAACACCTAAACTAGGGGGGGGGGGGGGGGGGGGGGGGATTTGCATCTTGATGGGGGACTAAAACGTGCCGGCTGAAGAAGCAGACACAGCCTCCTCAGGTAACGAGTTCCAGTCTTTGATGGTGCGCGGGAAAAAGAACTTCTCCTGTATTCAGTCCGGCACTGGATGGTGGATAGTTGCCGGCTGTGTCCTCTTCTGAGGCGAGTTGGAGCTGACTTCAGTCTGGTGTTGTCGACTTTGACGATGCCGTTCAGGATCTTATAAAGCATTGTAAGCCTGGTAGACTTTCTGCGGTGCTCAAGTGTGGGCCATCCTAACTGAGAAAGCATGTCAGTTACACTGGAGGTGTTGTGGTAGCGGTTTAACACGAAGCGAGCCGCCCTTCTCTGTACAGCTTCGATTTTGTCCACGTTCCTCCGAGTGTGGGGGTCCCACACAGAACTGGCATATTCAGGCAGGGGTCTGACAAGGGTCAGGTATGCTTTCTCCCTCAGTTCTGATGAGCAGATCTTCAGATTCCGTCGTAGAAAGCCCAACATTCTGTTTGCCTTTGATGTTATGGCCTCAACATGCAAGTCCCAGCTGATGTCTTCTGGATGGTGATACCTAGATACTTCACTGAAGTCACTGTGTCCAGGGTGTGGCCATGCAGGTCATAGCTATGGCGGAGTGGTGTTCTATTCCTTGACACAGGTAGGACAATACACTTTTTGGGATGGAATTCCATATCCCAATTTCCTTCCCAGTCTGCCAGGTGTTGGAGGTCCTGTTGCAGCTGTCTTTGGTCCTGTTCGGAAGTGATGGTTTTGTAGAGTGATGTGTCGTCCGCAAACAGTCGTGTTGGTGAGACACTTGTTCTGGCAGGTCATTTATGTAAGCGAGGAAGAGACAGAGTCCAAGCACCGATCCTTGGGGGATGCCGGATTTTACGCAAGCGTCTTTCGATCGGGCTCCCTCAATTACAACTGCCTGAAGTCTATCTGTCAGAAAGTTCTTGATCCAGCCGTTGACTTCGCCCTTAGTGGTGAAGTTTGTGCAGGAGAAGGCTGTGATTCACCTTGTCAAACGCCTTGGCAAAATCCACGACAAGGATTTCTGTTTGTTTGCCCTCTTCCATGCTGTCCACCAGTTCGCTGACAAATTCCAGGAGCTGAGTCTCACAGGACCGGTTCTTCCTGAATCCGTGCTGCTGGCCACAGAGGATGTTATTTCTCTCTAAGTGATCCATCAGAGAGCTGACAATGATGTGCTCTAGCAGTTTGCACGAGATGCAGGTCAGTGAAATGGGCCTGTAGTTTGCTGGATCATAGTGTTCACCTTTCTTGAACACTGGTGTGATGTGGGCACATCTCCAGTCTGCTGGGACTTGGCCAGTGGTGAGAGACGACTGAAAGATGGTGGTAAGCTTGGGAGACATTTCGTCAGCGAGTTCCTTCAGCACTCGGGCGCTTATACCATCAGGCCCAGTGGCTTTGTGAGGGTCCAGGTTCATCAGCAGGCGTCTGACTCCTTCCTCAGTGATGGTGATGTTATTCAGTTGTGGATATTGTTCATCCTTCATTTTGCATTTCGCCTGGGACTCACTGTGCGTGTAGACTCTGCCTTCACTGAATACAGCTTGAAACTGCTGGTTAAGAGCCTCGGCTTTTTCTTTTGATTCTGAGAATAGGGTCCCATTCACTTTGAGAGAAGCAATTCTAGTGTCTGAAGACTTCTGGTGCTTAATAAATGTCCAGAATCGCTTAGAGTGCCCGCCAGTCTCACAGCTTTCATCTGTCAGGGTACTGTTTATGTATTCCCAGTAGGCTCGTCGCATTTTACGCTGTACCTCCCATCTGAGCTCCCGTGCTTTGATCCTCAATTCCTCCATGCCCTGTTTTTTCCACTTCTTGTAGGCTCGGTCTCTTTGGTTCACGAGCCGCCGTAATTCAGGGGTAATCCAGGGTTGGCGGTTGTTTGCATGAGACAGATTGTGAGGAACAAATATGCTTCAGTCAAATTTGCCCATGAGACGAATGCTAAACATTAACACTCGTCTCATGGGCAAAATGTGACTGAAATTTGCTTCATTTCATGAGATAATTGGCATGGGCTTCTTACCCGCCCATGGGCTTCTTACCCCTATATTATTCACTATTTTCTTTTCACATCTTTGTTTTCATGTTGCCGTATTGGACGTTATGCGAACCCCCAAAATTAAGATTTTGCCATAATTGTTTTTATTCATTGATAAACAGAAGTAAATACTGTACGGTTGATTTTTTAATGCATATTTTTCTTTCTTTTAACATGTAGGCTACATTGCATACATGCGTGTAATGGGTGCGGGTCGATAAACAAGTGTATAAACGAGTGTATCTGAGTGTGTGTGAATGTC
>CM065686.1:58788890-58826390 GCA_017654935.2 Phymorhynchus buccinoides | reverse complement strand
AGAGAGAGGGAGAGAGGAGAGAGAGAGAGAGAGAGACAGACAGAAGAGAGAGAGAGAGAGAGAGAGAGAGAGAGAGAGAGAGAGAGAGAGAGAGAGAGAGAGAGAGAGAGAGAGAGAGAGAGAGAGAGAGAGAGAGAGAGAGAGAGTACGTGTAGGCAAGTAATTTTGTGTGTGGCGTACTGAAATTCTGTGTTCTGGCTTTGACCACAATTAATTTTCAAAAGAATAGATTCAAGATTCAGGCTTCTTCAATTACCCGACCAGAGGCCGAGGTATTGCGATCGGTTTGTATGTCTGTGTGTGTGTCTGTCTGTGTGTGTGTCTGTCTGTGTATCGATTATCTTAAAAACTACTGTTTGGATTTTGATTAAAATTGGCAGAGGGGTAGATAGCTTGAAAAGGAAGCTTCCTTTCGTTAATCAACACCGTGCTGACCTTGACCTTGAAGTTTGACATTGAAAACCGAAATTTCATTCTCAGTTTGGGCTATGTAATTCCCCCCCAGCTTTATTTCGTGAACTAGTGAACAGAATCGCTTCAAATTTTGTGTGGTGGTGTACCATGGTGCAAGGAAGTTTGTATAAAAGTTCAGCTGTATCTCGTGAACTACTGAACAGAATCGCTTCAAATTTTGGGCTATGTATTTTATGCGTTCTGTAAGGGTGGAAAGTGGTGTGTTTATTGGGGGGGTGAGGGCAGGACATAACTCTGGCCGGGTTTGCATTGTCACAATGCGTTGCTGCCGCTCGGCGATGCCCTTGTTATCCAATGCATCAGTGTGCATAGGAAAACATTTTGTTTTGCACAAACGCGCAATCCAACAACAAACAAGAAGAGAAAACCAGCATAAGACGAAGAAAGAAGTGTGTGTGTGCTAGAAAGCACATTTTTATCAGCCGGTTTTTTTCTCTCTCTCCATGCACACTGAAAGAAAAACAGACAGACAGACAGATGGACAGATCAACAATAGAAATTATGACATGTTTGTGAACGGGTTTGACGCATGGTGTCTGTCGCATTTTGACTGTTTTAATTTGTGTTTATCACATTTTTAGTCAACATCATCAGCCTCACACGTGATTGACTATTTTGATAGACAGGCCTACTCTACGTGGGTTAAATTGGTGGACATTTTGCAAGACAGCTTCATACGTAGATTCGTTAAATATGTCAGGCCTAACTGTTTATAGCACATCACGCCATGTTGTTCTTTGTCAACAAATTAGTTTTGTTTGATGTTGTTTTGTTGATTTCTTTATCTTGTTCTAGTTGTTGTTATTGTTATTGTCGTTCAAAATGAGGAAGAGGAGGATGGTGATGATGATGATGATGATGATACAAAATAGTTTTGTTTCATGTTGTTTTGTTGATTTCTTGTTGATGCTGTTAAAAATGATGACGAGGAGGAGGGTGAGGGTGATGAAGAGGATGATGATGATGAATGATGATGATAATGATGAATAATGATGGCGGTGGTGGTGATAATGATGATGATGATGATGATGATGATGAGCAAACAAAATCCAATGATTGAGACAATGTTTTGCGAGTTAAACGCAAATTAATTTTCATTATTTGAAAGGTAGCATTTCTTCTTCTTCTTCTTCTTGGTCGATCACTAGATGGTGACACCAATGGCCCTCCGAAGGTCCGCCAAGCTGCCGTAGAGTTTGTCCCTCAGTGATGTTGGGTTTGGTCATGCTGCTTGTCTGGAGGCATCGTGGAGCTGGCAATGTTGGGGAGACCGGGGCAGGGTGTAACGGCAGAAGCAATTTTTGCATTTTTTCGAGCAGTTTTAAAGATACAAACACAAAATTGGTATCATAATGAAATTTATTGAACATGCAGTAGCGCTAAAGTGACACACAAGAAATTCCTTCAGATTTATTGTGAAAATAGACGTTTAAAAGTATGGGGCAGGGTGAAACAAATTTGGGGCAGGGTGAAACATATCATGGGGCAGGGTGAAACACTACGTTTTATCATTTACTATAGTGTAGATGGCAAAGATCATTCAAGTTTCAGCCAAACATTTCATGAAGACGTCTGAAATTATAAGTATTTACTAGGAAATGGTCAACACTTTCAGCTGTTGAGAAACAAAGCCTAGGCAGTAAAATCACATGATCATGAAACATGACTGGCCAAAATTAAACTGGTGTAACTGTTTCACCCTGCCCCGTTTCACCCTGCCCCACACTAGGTAAGTGGAAACAAGTCGAAATGTATTATGATCCATCATATGCCTGAAACACTCTTCTGCACAGCAGTTAAAAAGTAGACAAGGATACATCCAAAAAAAGTTTGACAGTTAAACTTTTGTAGAGGGCCAAAAATTTACTTATGGTTGTAATCTTGGCAGGAATGCCTGCAGCAGAAAAACTGGACGTGTGTTGCCGACATTAATTGGCGCCAGATGTACAGCGGGGAAAACCCTGCTGCGCGCAAAACCGAAAGTACCGTCAGAAACAACACGTCATCGTGAAAATTGGTTTGTTGCACCCTGCCCCTGTTATGTTTACACCCTGCTCCGGTCTCCCCTTGCATTCTAATGCTCTACGTTCTTAATAACATTGATAACATTTCATTTGAATCTTCCCACCTACCTCACTTCAAGCCCATCTGCATTGTCCCATACAAATCCGTAACAGTAAGAATTCTTCATGACATAACGTCACATGCGTTTTGTTTCGTTTTGGGTATTGAGTTGTTAATTATTTTGAACCGGAAGTGTTTGATTGTTGTACTGTTGGTTGACCTTTGCTTCTACGAATTAATGCCTTGTGTGTTGCTTCCACGGACCTACATTACATGTAAGTTCGTTGGTGCTTCACACTGAAACGCAACCAGAAAATTAGACCATTTCGGTAATAATAATAATAATTTGATTTCAAATAGCGCTAAAATCCAAACATAAGTATGCTCGATGTGCTTTATTAAAAAAAACAGCTGATAAGAAGTAACAAGAGGCAAAGCCTTCAAGGCTCACGTCTGATTTTTATTACTATAGCAGGCATGGGAATTCCCATGACAATTCCCATGCCTGTATAGAGATAATACTGTTATGTAGACACTTGTGCATCTGAAAACAGAATTAATTTTTATTTTACTGTGTAAATTAAATTATTTCTATGCATTAAATTACCCCTCCCCCTTTCTTTAAAATTTAATTATATGTATGTTTATGCGCATGTAACATAGTGGAGCCCTATTTTTATTTTTGGCAAACAAGTAAAATTGAAAAGCATATTGACCAAGCTTTCAGAAAAATATAGTGACCAATCCCCCTCCCCCCCCCCCCCCCCCCCCCCCCCGCCGGGGTAAGGGGGGGGGGGGGGGGGGGGGTCTACGGACACCTGTAGTAGGCCTACAGCCTTTGCCTGTAGGTCTAAGCCTCTTACTCTTAGAAAATTAATAATTGAAGTTGCGTAATTCGTAAGGCCATACTCCTGATCTATTACTGTTTTAAACTGATTGTTCATGCGATGAAAACTTGTTCCACATCATCTACATTTCTGTAAGATATTTTATATTAGTCCTAATATTTTATTTTCGTTTCGTTAATTCCCCCCTCTGCCACAAAGCAAAGGTCAAGGTCACAGCCAGCAAGCTCATCCATGTTTATCTTCCCCTGTACAGTCTTTGCACATGGTGATCAAATCTTGACCTTTACCGGCAATCGTCTAGGCCTAACAAAGGATTCGTACGTCAAAGGCAGTGAAATCGACGAACCCTGGATTTTCCGTATATTTTTTTTCAAGACTGAAATGAATGTGGGCTAAATGTTAAGTATGTGGTCTTGATTATGAGGTAAGGCGTGATCTCTTATTCTCTAGGCCTAGGCCTTGTTGCCGGAAGTGCGGTAGGCTAAGTATTGCATGCGCAGAGATGATGTGCGAATGGACACTAACTACCGTTGTCCGCAAACTCAAACGCGCAAATAAAACGAAACAACCGGGCCGTCAACGCACACACTCGGTACATCCATTTGTTACAGAAAATATAAGTTAACGACGTTAAAATGTACCTATTTGTACACACCTGAAGTCTTGTGTTTCTTTTTAAAGAGCGTTTTTGTATATCTAATGGAGAGTCTTCTTTCCAGTATCTCCTACTCAGTACAACACAACAGTAATCTCTGCAACAAATGATTGTCTTTCTTTTGTTCCTTACCGATGTATCTGACTGCTTTGATCGTCATGACTTGAAGGCTCACGTCAAAATCAAGTATCCTGCTAACTTTAACCCTCTAGCATCTTATGTTTTTTTTAGAAAACGACAACGTTAAAGTTTCAGTGGAGAGTGAGAGTCTTCTTTAGTTTGAAGAGTGTGACTGAGTCAAGGTTAAAGGTTGCACAACAGTAATCTCTGCAACAAATGATTATCTTTATTTTGTTCTTTATCAATGTATCTGACTGCTTTGATCGTCATGACTTGAAGGCTCACGTCAAAATCAAGTATCCTGCTAACTTTAACCCTCTAACGCCTTATATGTTTAGAGAAAATGACAACGTTAAGGTTTGAGTTAAGGTTAAAGGTCGGGGCCACGGATGCAACACACACACACACACACACACTCTCACACACACACACACACACACACACACACACACACACACACACACACACACACACACACAACCGAACATGTACGATACTATAGACTCACTTTGTTTTAAAAAACGATGTGAGCCAAAAAGGGGAAGACGGGGTAAAAAGCCCATGGGCGGGTAGAAGCCCATGCCAATTATCTCATGAAATAAAGAAAATTTCAGTCAAATTTGCCCATGAGACGAATGCTAAGCATTAACACAGTAAAATCAACAAGACCAGTCATATGAACAACATTCCACACGCACATAAACAAAGTAGCCTAACCAAAAGCAACATGAATCTTACTCACAGTGACAAACAACAACCACACTTCCTTATCCGGCACTGCCACCCTCTAAAACATCTCACCTTCATCACGTGGCCCCTGGCCTGTGACGTCGGTGACGCAAATGGGGCTCAAAATATAATTTCCGGTGCACCACGACTGTCCGAATCACGGCTGTGCGAAGAACGACTGTCAAAGCACGGCTGTCCGAATTCAGAAAGACAGGCAGACGTGAAAACAGAAACAGACACACACACACAGGCACGCACGCACACGCGCACACGTGCGCGCGCGCACACGTGCGCGCGCGCACACACACACACACACACACACACACACACACACACACACACACACACACACACACACACACACACACACTCACAGTTTGTCTGTCTGTCTGTCTGTCTCTCTCTCTCTCTCTCTCTCTCTCTCTCTCTCTCTCTCTCTCTCTCTCTCTCTCTCTCTCTCTCTCTTTCTCTCTCAAGTACGCACAACCTTTACTCAAATGGCTTTTATCATTGGTTGACATTAGCCTGTAGTAGGGGGCCAACAGTAACATGAGAGCTGTACAAATTATGATTTTCTACAGTAATGGAAAATCATAGTACAGTTTAGTCTCTTGTTGAAGACTATGACTCTCAAACGAGGGGGCATTTACACCGGATCTGGTGCTTCAACCAAAGGGATGGGTTGGCCTTTGGGGACCTTCCCCAACGCCAGCTGTCCTCAAATCCTTTTGGCCGAGAGAGTGGGGATGTACCCTGGGCAAGGCATCTCCACTATAAACATATTCTAGCCCAGCCCGCCAGAATAGAATCTGCCCCCTCTGCCATATCTGGTAGTCATAGTGTGGTATGCCATCTGGTATTCATAACATACACAGATACACACGTAAACGCATACATTTAAACAAACGCATGCATGACCACACACACACACACACACACACACACACACACACACACACACACACACACACACACACACATTAATTCGGAGAGTCGTGATTCGGACGGTCGTGGCGTCCCCATAATTTCTCTCTGACTCTGCCTGTTTGTTTTTCTCTCTTTTCTTCTGTCTGTCTCTCTTCCTATATTCCTCCCTTCCTTCAGTTCCCTCCACTGTTCTTGCTTTAACCCTTTCACCACCAAAGTCATATTTTAGCACCGCAATGATTCAACCAACACCTATGTCACTAAAAGGCATCCAATTGGGGTCTATTATCCAAAGACCCTATTGTCTTAGTTTTGGGAAGTAAGGATAGACCTTATTTTATATATGTCACAGAAGAATCCCCAATACTGCAGATGGATTTTGTTCTCTACCCACGTAAATTTGAATGGACATTTTTGGTTGAAATATGGTCGACGGTGAAAGGGTTAAATTAGCGTGCACATCCTGAACGTCATCAGTTTTTGAAATCTTCGTCAGTTGTAGCCTTGTACGGCAATTCAGAGTACGTCATATCAGTATATCACATTATCAGCTTTACATATTAAGGTCTCTTGGCATCATTATTTGATGACGATAGTGTGGTATCACGAAAGATTGTGATAGCCCTCTCCGCAGAGAGGCTGGTGGCTAATAAGTACCAAAATAGGATATAATTCACATAGTTTGAATCATTTCAGCAAATTATACTATTTTTCTTACCAAAAAAAGCATTAGATACAAAATAATTATGTTAAGTGCATGTTTTTACAGTTCTCTAGAGTCCCATGGCGGCCATTTTGAATATGACGTCATAGCTAAAAATGCCCAATATTTACAACTTGTCCTCCAACGGATTTGGATTCAGCACCCTCAAATCATGTTAGATCGACATAAAAACCTAATATATATCACAAAACAAGGTCAAGCTTAATTTCGCCTAGACTATTATCAGCTTTACAAAGTAAAGTCTATTTGGCATAGTTATTTGATGACCTTTATATCTCCAAGTAGAACCCTAATGCCCCACATGGCCGAAAGGCCAAAGAGGGCGTAAAACATTATTTTCTCTATTTGATGACGATAATCTGTCTTAAAACTGGGCTCAGTCAAAGATACCCTTTTAGAATATCTTTGGCTCAGTTTCAAGCTGGTTCGCTGGAAAGTGTAAGGTGACATACTAGCCACAGACACCCGAGAGGGAAGTTAGGTTTATTTATATCAGTTTGACGTACACTTGGCTACAAAGAGCACGTAGGCTATGAGACGAACCATCAACCAACCATCATTCATGCCGAGGGCAGATCCTGGAGGTACTGCAATACCAGGCCTGATATAAATGAAGAAATATTGGATTTAGGAACTCTTTAAAAAAAATTATTTTGAGTTCCTGAGTGGGAAATATTGTGATCAGGTGTGTGTGTGTGTGTGTGTGTGTGTGTGTGTGTGTGTGTGTGTGTGTGTGTGTGTGTGTCTGTCTGTCTGTCTGTCTGTCTGTACGTCGATTTTCTCAAAAACTATTGAACGGATTTTAATCAAATTTGGTAGAGGGGTAGGCATCTTGGAAAAGAAGGCTCTTTTCGATATTCATAACTGTGCTGACCTTGACCTTGAAGTTTGCTTTACATAAAATCACCTTGCACGTACCAGTTAATACGTCTATACATTTCATACTTAGGGAAATGACATGACACCCACAGCTTGCGTCAGTCAACAGTGGCTAGACAAAGAGCCTTTTTTTAAAATATATATATAGAAACGTAATAGATATAGGCTCTTTGGGCCAGGTCAGTTTACGCCATGTCAATGTCTGAAGTGTCACATAATCTTGATTAGTTGCACTGATTTCGGGTGGGTTTTTTTATAGTGTTTTTCTTAGGCTATATATCTTTCGTCTATTCTACGTTTGGTCTATGTTTGCTTAGGTTATCCTGTACTTTTACTGTATTTTTTTAGATTGAGAGAGAGAGAGAGAGAGAGAGAGAGAGAGAGAGAGAGAGAGAGAGAGAGAGAGAGAGAGAGAGAGAGAGAGAGAGAGAGAGAGAGAGGGGGTGGGGGGGGGGGGGGGGGGGTGGAGGATGAAGGGTTGTGTAATCTGAAAGATATATAATAATGCCAAAATTGAGTCATCACTATAAATCCGTAAGATATTTCCACAAATCCAGTCCTTATAATCGTTGGGGTTAATGATTTTGGCAGCTACAATATCTTGAGGACAAGATACAATTTTATTCCTTTGAAACGAAATGCATACCACCCCCCCACCCTCTCTCTCTCTCTCTCTCTCTCTCTCTCTCTCTCTCTCTCTCTCTCTCTCTCTCTCTCTCTCTCTCTCTCTCTCTCGCTCTGTCTCTCTCTCTCGCTCTGTGTTGCTTCTGTTGGCGATGTTCCTGTGTCTCAATGTTCATTTATAGTATTAGTTATGTAGGCCTATTGCATGCTTAGAACAAAGGACAGAATGGAAGACTAGACCCAGCCTCTCTCTGAGTTTCTTGTTTGTAGTGACTTTGTTTTACTTTCATGTTATTAGTCCATTTTAATTGTTATTTGACTTGATTTGTTTTCTTTTATCCAAGGACAGATGGTAAGAATAGTCATCGCCGAAAATCTTTATCCTTGTCAAATAAAGTTGTCCAGTGTCCACTCTCTCTCTCTCTCTCTCTCTCTCTCTCTCTCTCTCTCTCTCTCTCTCTCTCTCTCTCTCTCTCTCTCTCTCTCTCTCTCTCTCTCTCTCTTCTCTCTCTCTCTCTCTCTCTCTCTCTCTCTCTCTCTCTCTCTCTCTCTCTCTCTCTCTCTCTCTCTCTCTCTCTCTCTCTCTCTCCATTCGCCTATCTCCATTTTTGTTGCACCTAGACAACCCTCTGCAGTGTAAACATTGTTTCACACCTACACCAGAAAGGTCACAAGTCCGAATTTATATAATCCGTCGGGTCCAGTCTCTCATTGGACACAGTCCAGTGCGCACGCTACTCACCACTCAGTGCGTGACTATGCACGAGGCTGTCACGCACCCAGTGAAGCGTCACGGTGTGTGCAACGCGCGTGCTGTCTGTGACTTCTTAGATGGCAAGCATAATACTTCATTGGCTTACCTGGTATAAAATGTCGTTACTAGAAATTAATGTCGTTATAATATATGATGCAATACAACAATACAACAACAAAGGGAGAAAGGTGGTAGAGTGGTTAAGACGTTCGCCTGCCAAATGTAATGCGTGACTGCAACGACAGGAAATTCGAACTGAACGTCGAGTCCTTCGGATGGGGACTTAAAGCTAGTCTGACCCGTGCGCTTTACGCACGTAAAAATCCCACGGCAGTTGAAAGTCGGTAAGAGCAGGGAGAAATCCCGCTGCCTGGTATGGCCAAATTGATAGCTAGGTTTCCCAAGTCTGCCACCTCCCTCCCCCCAACAAAATTGGGTAGGCGCTGCGCTTGAGGCGACGCGCTCTCCGGGGGAGAGCAGCCCGAATTTCACAGAGATAAGTCTCTGTGACTTCAGTATACCAAATACCAAACTGTATTGTTAAAAATTCGGGACTTTACTGGTGTTGCACTGCCATTGCCTCCAGGATCGTTCCCACCATCTTTACGTCTGCTAATGTCCCATATATGTGTCTGTTCCTGACCGGACTGTCGTTATTAAACAGACGCGTAGCGATGATGCTTACTGTTTTCACCGCTGTCTGTCTGTTTCGTTCCTGGCTGGCTGTCTGACTATCTATGTTACCACGAAAACGTTTGAACGGAGGGACATAGGAGGCAAGGATCCTCAAATTTTGCATGCGGATATGTAGTTAAGATATCGATGGCTTACAGTCAAAACGGACTATCTCTATATAGTCCATTGACGTATCAAGTTATTGCGAAAACTAATAACTTGTACCAAAGAAAGACTGCAGATATATAAAAACCATAATCTCCATTTATATTATTTGAAGACTTTTTAATACACGCTCTTAGTTTTTGCAATAATGTCAATAATATGTTAATGGACTATGTAGAGATATTCCGTTTTGACTTCAAGCCATCGATATATAGGCCAAGTTCAAAGACGAAGGTCATTGGTCGAAGGTCACTGGGGCCGAAAAATGCTGCTGCGCGGTTGGTTGATATCGCGTATTACGCTCTAGTTAAACAACATTTCTGTTGAAGCTAAAAACAAAGTAATACTTCTTTCGACATAGAGGCAATTTGAAGAGAGAGAGAGAGAGAGAGAGAGAGAGAGAGAGAGAGAGAGAGAGAGAGAGAGAGAGAGAGAGAGAGAGAGAGAGAGAGAGAGAGAGAGAGAGAGAGAGAACGAACGAACCGAGAACGAAATGTTATTTATTCAGGGTAATGAGATAAGCTAATTAATTACAGCTTTTTTTCACTCAGCCCTGAGAGAGAGAGAGAGAGAGAGAGAGAGAGAGAGAGAGAGAGAGAGAGAGAGAGAGAGAGAGAGAGAGAGAGAGAGAGAGAGACAGAGAGAGAGAGAGACAGAGAGAGAGAGACAGAGGGAGAGACCGGAGAGAGAGAGAGAGAGAGAGAGAGAGAGAGAGAGAGAGAGAGAGAGAGAGAGAGAGAGAGAGAGAGAGAGAGAGAGAGAGAGAGAGAGAGAGAGAGAGAGAGAGATGTGCGTCCATATCAACTTTAATATCAACGTGTAAATAATAATGAACTAATAGGCCATCGTATCTTTTCACACACAAGCCTAGATCTTGGATGTTGTTGTTGTTGGCTTAACCTGGCTAAAAGACTCCAGGGATCATCCCAGCAGCAGAAGCACTTCATCGCTATGGTACAAGTGCATCAGCTACGCCATTACGTGTGCGGCCGTTTTTTTTTATTATCCCGCCACGTGGGCAGCCACACTCCGTCTTCGGGGGCAGATATTGAATTACACAATTATTTAGCCCTGTTGAACGAACATCTCTTACCGCGGGTTAATTAATGTTGAGCGACGGTATTTCTAATAAAGACATTAAACGGCCACTGATTATGAAACTGGGCTCTCCTCCAAGGTAAGTTGTGGTCAAGGACCCCCTCTAACCCCCTCTCCCCACCCCTGTTTCCCTCCCCTCCCCTACTTCTCTGTGAAGTATCCGTGAAAGATCAAGACGCGTACTGTGGACATTGGCCTCTGCAACTAGGGTTATTAAGCGCCCTTGACAGTGAGAGTGAATCCCTTGTGGGTCAGTACTGAAAAGGACATTCACTCTTGCGAAAGGCAGCCATTTAGTGGCCTCAGATAGGGTTATTGGCGAGAGTTACTCCCTTGTTTGGTCAGTACTCAAGCATCTACCAAGGGCATTCACTCTAGCAAAACATGGTTGTTGCAGTGGCTAATGGATAGGTAGCCTACACAGATGGTGCTGGCATTTGAGACGAAACGGGACATTCCATCCCCGAGGCCACTTTGAACGTACGCAGTGCCTTCTTGTTGACCTTGGCTGACACTTACTGTGTACAAAGAATAATATTATTGGGAGTGTTTTCATATCGGAACGAGAGACTTTGCGAGTTGTATGCTTTGCTTTGCATATTTAATTGCCTGCTGCCTTTATGTTTCTAAGGTTTTTTTGGTTGTTTTTTTAACCCTTTCACCGCCAAAGTCGCATTTTAGCACCACAGTGATTTAACACCTATGTCACTAAAAGGCATCAAATTGGGGTCTATTATCCAGAGACCCTATTGTGTTAGTTTTGGGAAGTAAGGATAGACCTTATTTTATATATGTCACAGAATAATCCCCAATATTGCAGATAGATTTCGTTCTCTACCCAGGTAAATTTAATGGACATTTTTGGCTGAAATCTGGGTGGCGGTGAAAGGGTTAAAGCAGCTTTGGTTTAGTGTTCCCCAAGAGCCTCAGTAGACTTTGCTGTTCCTCTGATTTGTTGTGCATGCGTTACTTAGTTTTTGTTGTTTGAAGTTTTGATGTGCCACCCCCCTGCATTTCTGGGTTAATTCCATGTTTCAGTTTTTGCCTTTCTTACCAAACATAAAGCTGTATTTTATAACCTTTTCAGCTAATTATCTTTTTGGAATACTAACCCTACCCCCCCCCCCCCCCCCCCCCCCCCCCCCCCCCCCCTATAAGACGGAAAAACGCAATGAACCACGACTGTGACAAATGCCGCGGTGTACTGCAGTATATAGGGGGGGGGGGGGGGGGGGGGGGGGGGGGGGTCCTATTAGATAATGGCCTTTATCATGACTGCAATTAATTATTGAACAAAGATAATTAGCTGAAAAAGTTCATAAAATACAGCTTCATGTTTGGTAAGAAAGGCAAAAACGGAAAAATCCAATTAACCGAGAAATGTAGGGGGGGGGGGGGGGTTGGCACATCTTGACCTTTCCTCAGGGCTGGGTGGAAAAAAAAGCTGTCATTGCTTATCTCATGTTCCCTGGTTAAATAAAATGTTGTTTTCGTTTTTGTTCTCTCTCTCTCTGTGACGAGGTAATGGGTTAAAAGGCTAAGTCTCTAGGGAAGACTTTAGAAAATTTGCCTTTAGCCCACTTCTCTAGGGTATGGGAGATGAGCAACTTTCCCGGCCCCTTTTCATCTAATAAATTTATATTTGTGCCCGGGTTCTGGCTCGTCAGATGGTTGTAAGAAATACAAGTGGTTGAATTGCTCTAAATGGCAGACAGAGAGAAGTAGGGTTTTACATGAAATTACAAGACTCCCACTCTCATCAGTCTGACCAAAGGGTTCAGGATTATTTGACACTTGTATTTTATTTACTCCCAAAATCTGCATAAGATTATGCAACAATAATAATAAAGCAGCTCAATGGCGCCAAAACAAAATATGGATAAAAACACAATGAAATCCGAAAGGATTTACAAGACTTTTGTCTTTCTATAAGGTTCACCCCATGCCGGAAGGGTTACTAATTATCTTTAGTGTCCGTAGGAAAGTTCAAATGATTGGCGCAGTCAGGTGGACTTAGCTGTTTCAAGTTCTGGGCTTGCTCGTCAGGTGAGAGTAGCTCCCAGTCGTTCCGATTACGGCTTCGCGGGATGGCACGGTTCAGGCGTGGTCTCCTCGCGGATTCTGGGTGCGGGTCGTCTTGGCGGCGATCCCGTCTTGGTGCTTGGTGGAGTCCGGGATAATCGTCCGGCCCACGATGCCCTGCTGATAATCACAGGAGAAGGTGGATGTAGATCTCTATGGCTTAGAGACAAGGGGCTTCAGTCGGCAGGGCATTAGTGAATCCCAACCGGCTAGAAGGCTTCCCTTGTACAATAGCACTAGTTAATAAATAAACTGAATTTCAGTTAACAAACTGAGATCAGTAAAACATAAAAGGTGATCAATCCATCATCACTCTCCATCCAACACCTGGAAAGGAAGGGTATCATAAAGTGCAAGATTGCGGCCCATAGGTTTCCTACTAAAAATAGACAAAAGGGTTAGTAGGCATAAACTCCGGTTCTGGTGCCAAAAGTGTTAAAGTCAAAAACACACACACACAAATAATCAGTGCACATAAATAGAATAGAATGTTTACCACTTCTTTTCTATAACATATCTATCTACTCCTTATTCATCATTGAACATAGGATCTAGATCAAAACTAGAGTCAAACAAACAAGCAGTCTCAATCACCAGTCATCAATAAGACTTACTAGGTGGGCTATTCTGGCTGGGAGAGGTGTTGCTCTAGTCAGTTTCAGCGTCTTGTGTGAAAAACTTTTTCTCACTACGCCAATTATAGCCTTCACTTTCAAACAATGAAAGCCTGCTATTGGTTTATTACAGTCGACACGTCACAAGGTGCTGTTCTAAATGTACCGAACAATCACGCGCCTATTACATCCTTATCACGTGCTGACATTCAAATCCTTCTCGTGCTCGGAAAGGAAGGGTTTCAAAGGGAGCCGACTGTTGATATCACTATCTCGGGATGGAGAGATAGATCGTGGTTCACAGAGATAACGCCCTTAAGCGGCGTTTGTTTGAAGCAGCCGGGCAATTAACGTGGCGGTTGGTCGAGAAAAGAAAAGGAGAGAGGGGGGGGGGGGGGGGGAGAAGAAGGGGGGGGGGTGTAGATAAGGAATAAAGAAAGCGGGTCGCGCGGGACACTTGTGACGAGGTAATGGGTTAAAAGGCTAAGTCTCTAGGGAAGACTTTAGAAAATTTGCCTTTAGCCCACTTCTCTAGGGTATGGGAGATGAGCAACTTTCCCGGCCCCTTTTCATCTAATAAATTTATATTTGTGCCCGGGTTCTGGCTCGTCAGATGGTTGTAAGAAATACAAGTGGTTGAATTGCTCTAAATGGCAGACAGAGAGAAGTAGGGTTTTACATGAAATTACAAGACTCCCACTCTCATCAGTCTGACCAAAGGGTTCAGGATTATTTGACACTTGTATTTTATTTACTCCCAAAATCTGCATAAGATTATGCAACAATAATAATAAAGCAGCTCAATGGCGCCAAAACAAAATATGGATAAAAACACAATGAAATCCGAAAGGATTCACAAGACTTTTGTCTTTCTATAAGGTTCGCCCCATGCCGGAAGGGTTACTAATTATCTTTAGTGTCCGTAGGAAAGTTCAAATGATTGGCGCAGTCAGGTGGACTTAGCTGTTTCAAGTTCTGGGCTTGCTCGTCAGGTGAGAGTAGCTCCCAGTCGTTCCGATTACGGCTTCGCGGGATGGCACGGTTCAGGCGTGGTCTCCTCGCGGATTCTGGGTGCGGGTCGTCTTGGCGACGGACCCGTCTTGGTGCTTGGTGGAGTCCGGGATGATCTTCCGGCCCACGATGCCCTGCTGATAATCACAGGAGAAGGTGGATGTAGATCTCTATGGCTTAGAGACAAGGGGCTTCAGTCGGCAGGGAATTAGTGAATCCCAACCGGCTTGAAGGCTTCCCTTGTACAATAGCACTACATGTAGTTAATAAATAAACTGAATTTCAGTTAACAAACTGAGATCAGTAAAACATAAAAGGTGATCAAGACAACATCACTCTCCATCCAACACCTGGAAAGGAATGGTATCATAAAGTGCAAGATTGCGGCCCATAGGTTTCCTACTAAAAATAGTGCAAGATTGCGGCCCATAGGTTTCCTACTAAAAATAGACAAAAGGGTTAGTAGGCATAAACTCCGGTTCTGGTACCAAAAGTGTTCAAGTCAAAAACACACACACACAAATAATCAGTGCACATAAATAGAATAGAATGTTTACCACTTCTTTTCTATAGCATATCTATCTACTCCTTATTCATCATTGAACATAGGATCTAGATCAAAACTAGAGTCAAACAAACCAGATCTCAATCACCTGCCATCAATAATACTTACTAGTGGGCTTATGATGACTGGTTGTGAGTGTTGCTCTAGCTACGTTTCAGCATCTTGTGTGACAACTTTTTCTCACCACGCCAATTATAGCCTTCACTTTCAAACAATGAAAGCCTGCTATTGGTGTATTACAGTCCACACGTCACAAGATTGCTGTTCTAATTGTACCGAACAATCACGCGCCTATTCCATCCTTAGCACATTCCTGACATTCCTAACCTTGTGATTGGAACAGCAAAACCATCTTCAAATGGAGATAACCGTGGTTGTCACTTTCTTGTTATGGGTAAAGGCGCGGTGTCTTACAAAGGGAGATAACCTCGGTAGGTGGTACGTGCCGACCGGGGAGACAATTCGAACTTGAAACAGACAACGCCCTTACTCGGCGTTCTCTTTGAACGCGGGATGGCAATTAACGTGGCGGCCGGACAGAGAAATGAAAAGGAGAGGGGGGGGGGGGGGGGGGGGGTGTAGATAAGGAATAAAGAAAGCGGGTCGCGCGGACACTTACGTCACAACACTTACGTCACACTCTCTCTCTCTCTCTCTCTCTCTCTTTGCCTTTATCTACAAAGATCAAATTGGATAGAGTTACATTTAATCACCTTGTACTTACCATGCATTTTATTTCAGAGTGACCTTCTTTTTGGGGGTGGGGCTGGGTTGGGGGTGGGCCAGGGGAGCTAATCTTTATTGTTCAGTAGGGGAAGACGGGGTAAAAAGCGCATGGGCGGGTAAGAAGCCCACCCCAATTATCTCATGAAATAAAGAAAATTTCAGTCAAATTTGCCCATGAGACGAATGCTAGACATTAACGCTCGTCTCATGGGCAAAATGAGACTGAAATTTGCTTCATTTCATGAGATAATTGGGGTGGGCTTCTTACCCGCCCATGCGCTTTTTACCCCGTCTTCCTCTACATATGTCGGGCTAGCTGGTCACGAAACTATTGTTAGATGACCAGTCATCAGGGACGTTACATAATTCCACCCCAATCAGATTGTCCGATACTTCTTTCAGCGTTACATAAAGCAACCCATTTCCGATCACAGTGCATTTCATATACATATCTGTATTGCTAAAAATTCGGGACTTTCCTGGTGTTGCACTGCCTCCGGGCATTTCCTCCAGGATCGTTCCCACTATCTTTATATCTACTAATGTCCCGTTTCAGACCGGATGACGTTAAAACTGATTTTCACATCACAGTGTAGGGGAAGACGGGGTAAAAAGCGCATGGGCGGGTAAGAAGCCCACCCCAATTATCTCATGAAATGAAGCAAATTTCAGTCCCATTTTGCCCATGAGACGAGCGTTAATGTCTAGCATTCGTCTCAGGGGCAAATTTGACTGAAATTTTCTTTATTTCATGAGATAATTGGGGTGGGCTTCTTACCCGCCCATGCGCTTTTTACCCCGTGTCACAGGGTCAAATTTACGCACATACACACACAAATATGAACCTGCAGACTTCGCACACAACGCATACATCTAACTCTAGCCCTCATTCAATTCAATCCAAGATTGCGTATCGTACCCCACTCTCTTTTATTATAACTTAATATTTGAACAATAAAACAAGTTATTTAAACATACAAATCAATATTACAAGTTATTTAAACATACAAATCAATATTCACAATACCTTCAATATCTTATCTAACACTATCTAGTCACACTCGTCGTTGATACATCCCTTTTATCATTTCCAGTTCACTGAAGTTTCGGTTCCCAGCGTCGTCACCGTTTCTTCGTCCTCTCTGTTGGTTTCTTGGTTTCCTTCATTTGTTTCCGAATATTTCTTCTTTCTTTCTGTCTTTCAGGCCACCTTTTCATCTTCTTCTATCGTCTCACTATTCTTCTTCTTTTCATTCTTCTTTGCAGCTTTTCTTCTCCTTCTCTGAGTTTCAACAAACCCGCTGCCCTTGGCCCACGAAAAGCACCGTGTGTCTCCTCTCTTAAGAGAACAATACAAGCCTGAGTACTATCAGACTTTTGTCTGTTACACAATCAATACTTTGTTTTCCAAAATAACCCCCCAAGGGTTAACATTCGCATTATTAGCCTAAGCTAAAGCAGGACCCGCTGTCCCTATTGCCTTTCAGAGAGAGAATGAATTTCTACAAAGTTAACTACTGCAACAGCCTGATTCCCATTCACTCAATATTCATATTATGTTACAAACATACGGCGCTTTGCACGTGCTATGTCTTGCACGAAATAAACATGTATGTCAACTGTAATCAGACCATTACTTTCTCTCTCAATCTTTTATTTTCTTTTTATTTCAACTTTTTCTTTTTACTTTTCAAAAAGAAATATATGACTCAACATGACACCCCGTCTTCCCCTATTTATCTCACCTCAGGCTGAGAGTTGGAGTGGAAATGGCACCAACATTGTATAAGGAAAGGATCATGCATTCTATTTTTGTTTCCACAGACTATTATTATGGGAACTCAGTGCTCGGGTGTCACCAAAAGCCATAAATATCGATGTCACAAAGAGGGATTACTTCGCAGCCTACCAACCTTGCAAAACATGAAGCCAACTTTCTTGATTTCCACCTGGAAGGTGAAAAGGTGGAAGGTGGGAAGCATGGTAATAGAGGCAGTGAGTGAGTTCAGAATTATCCCCATCTGTAGTGTAGGTGAAAGGGTGGGAGTAAAAAAAAATCACGGCTACATTCAGCTGCGGACTGCGAACTCTTTGTACATTCAGGCTGTTGGTGACACGTCCTGAAACCTGGAGCCCCGTGCCTGGCAGAGAGAGAGAGAGAGAGAGAGAGAGGGGGGGTGGGTGTAACCAGGGCAAGGCATTGCCTTTTTTACTACCTAGAGATATGCCCCCTCCCCCCCCTCCCCCGACACATCTGACAGACACACCGTACCTATGGGAATCTGTAAGGCATTCGCCGATGACAGGGTCTAACAAACATTGTAAGCCGATGTAAAGTCAGCCTATTTATTTTGCAGTGATTCTCATTTTTGCTGATCAGTTTGAGGAGTTAATTAAGAATTAGAATAGCCACTATTCCCACAAAAATGTAAGTTGCCTTTCTTAACTAAATTAAGAACAATGTCAAACATTCAATATTTTTTTAATTGGCGTAACTATTCAATTAAAAACTTTTTGGGGTTGTGTAGACCCTAAACGTAAAAGTTCTTAAATTTTTTAGAAGTCCCAGGCCTCAATATTATTCTCATAGAATTTGCTTCCAAGTTGTCTATCAAAACTATGCAAGTTTTATCAGAATCCCTCTTGATAATCTTCAAAACTGATGAATATTAAACACGTTTTCACCCTGTTTACACACACACACACACACACACACGCACATGCACACGCACACGCACACACACACGCACGCACACGCGCGCGCACACACACACACACACACACACGCGCGCGCACGCACACACACACACACACACACACGCACACGCACGCACGCACGCACACGCGCGCACACACACATACGCACACGCACGCACGCACACGCACGCACGCACGCACGCACGCACACGCGCACACACACACACACACACACACACACACACACACACACACACACACACACACACACACACACACACACTATGGGGTCATTTTAATTATTATGAAACCCGGTATCAAAGTAGAACACGTGCCTAATACGGTTAAAAAAAATTGTTTTTATTGATAAGCAAACAAAGAAAAAAGGAAAATAAAGAAACAAACAACTTAAATGTCGCGTTTTTCCTAATAACACGAGGGTTCTGGATCCTGAAAACGACGTCACATTCGTCACGTGACTTGTTTGATATCCCCCCCCCAAAAAAAACATTAATTTTAATGCGACCAGTTTTAAAGAACAAGAAACAAACTTTTTGTTTTTAATTCTGAATCTCTTGAAGTCAAAAATGGTGACGTCGCCATAAAGGAAAGACCCGGATAGAAGAAAGACCCGGATGAAGGAAAAGTTTCTAATGGAGAGATAACAGAGGTGAATGTGAAGGATGTTTGTTGTGAAATTGAATTAAAAAAACACTTCAATTCTTCATTGAGGCACACATTGGGTGCATGCGTACGCAAGGAATGCACTGAAAATAGGTCTTTCTCCTCCTCCTTTTTCGTTCGTTCATAAATTAGTCCCACTCACTGGGGAGAAAATGGAGTTTTACGTCCTCTTGGTCTGAATCAGACACATATGGGACATTTGTAAATACAAATATGGTGGGAACAATACTGGAGGCAATGCCCGGAGGCAGTACGATACCAGTAAAGTCCCGATTTTTAAAATTAATACAGATAGCTGTAGCGGTGACCACGCCTCGGTTAAACCTCATCAGCTATGGCACCGCCACAAGTAGGGGAAGACGGGGTAAAAAGCGCATGGGCGGGTGTGACGAGGTAATGGGTTAAAAGGCTAAGTCCCTAGGGGAGACTTTTAGTGTGTTAAATTTTCAAGTAGAAAATTTGCCTTTAACCCACTTCTCTAGGGTATGGGAGATGAGCAACTTTCCCGGCCCCTTTTCATCTAATAAATTTATATTTGTGCCCGGGTTCTGGCTCGTATGGTTGTAAGAAATACAAGTGGTTGAATTGCTCTAAATGGCAGACAGAGAGAAGTAGGGTTTTACATGAAATTACAAGACTCCCACTCTCATCAGTCTGACCAAAGGGTTCAGGATTATTTGACACTTGTATTTTATTTACTCCCGAAATCTGCATAAGATTATGCAACAATAATAATAAAGCAGCTCAATGGCGCCAAAACAAAATATGGATAAAAAAACAAAGGAATCCGAAAGGATTTATAAGACTTTTGTCTTTCTAGAAGGTTAGCCCCAAGCAGGAAGGGTCACTAATCATCATTGTCCGGAGGAAAGTTCAAATGATTGGCGCGGTCCGGGGGGACTTAGCTGTTGTCAGGTTCCTCCGTAGTGATCGGTGAATGCTGGGGTGGCTGGGCTTGCTCGTCAGATGAGAGTAGCTCCCAGTCGTTCCGGTTACGACTTCGCGGGATGGCACGGTTCAGGCGTGGTCTCCTCACGGATTCTGGGTGCGGGGCGTCTTTCCCGTCTTGGTGCTTGTGAGGCAGGGGTAATCTTCCTGCCCACGATGCCCTGTAGTGGGCTTATTATGACTGGTTGTGAGTGTTGCTCTAGCTACGTTTCAGCGTCTTGTGTGAAAAACCTTTTCTCACTACGCCAATTATAGCCTTCACTTTCAAACAATGAAAGCCTGTCATTGGTTTATAGCAATTGACACGTCACAAGATGATGCTATAATTTTATGCATACTCGTACCGAACAATCACGCGCCAGTTACATCCTTATCACGTGCCGACATTCAAATCCTTCTCGTGCTCGGCAAGGAAGGGTTCAAAAGGGCCCGACCGTGGTTGTCACTTTCTTGTGATGGGTAATGGAGTTAATCGGCGTTCGTTTGAAGCAGCCGGGCAATTAACGTAATGGAGATCGGGGTTCAAAGAGATAACTGCGTTAATCGGCGTTCGTTTGAAGCAGCCGGGCAATTAACGTGGCGGTTGGTCGAGAAATGAAAAGGAGAGAGGGTGGGGGGGGGGAGGGGGGAAGGGGGGGGGGGTGTAGATAAGAAATAAAGAAAGCGGGTCGCGCGGGACACTTACGTCACAGCGGGTAAGAAGCCCACCCCAATTATCTCATGAAATAAAGAAAATTTCAGTCAAATTTGCCCATGAGACGAATGCTAGACATTAACGCTCGTCTCATGGGCAAAATGAGACTGAAATTTGCTTCATTTCATGAGATAATTGGGGTGGGCTTCTTACCCGCCCATGCGCTTTTTACCCCGTCTTCCCCCCTAGTGATGATTCCCACTCACTGGGAAATAAAATACTGAATAAATATGCTAAAGTGTGGAGAAGAAAAAGAAGCAGACGCAGATCAGCAGTCAAAACCGAAAAGATCCAACAATTAAATGTGTTTTCTCAAAATGAAAAACTGGTGAAAAGTAACCAAAGAAAAGGACATCTGTGATCGGGTTCATTAAAATTTAAAAAAAGCCAACCAAACAAATATAAATCACTGAAATAAATTATGTGCAAACAGATAAAATAGCTAGTTTAAACTGGATTTTTTCCTCTTTTTTTGTTTGTTCCAGCAGCTTTTGATTTCTTAAACAAAAAGAAAATAGGGTGTTGCAATAAAGTTGAGGGGCAGGTGAAGAACGAACTTACACACACGCGCACGCGCTCCACACACACGCGCGCACGCACACGCACACGCACACACGCGCCCGCGCGTGCATGCACACTATTTATTCATTTTCTGTTTATAGTTGGTTTAATTTTTTTTTTAAAGCGTAAACCTACATATGTTTTCTTATTCAATGTCCATCTCTAAATAACATTTTGACTTTGACACACAGTCGCACACGCGCGCGCGCACGCATGCACACACGTACGCGCACACAGTCATTTGGATACACCCCAATCACTTCCTCTCTCCCCCACTCCCCCTAACACCCTAGCTATCTCTACCCCCGGGCCTTTCTGTGTCCATTTCCACCCCTCTTTTTTCTTCTCAACGTTCAACGGAATTCCAATCTCAATATACATGGAGAGTAGTGACAGTGCTTGATTAACATGCTTAAAAAACCTGAACCCCACTGAGTTATTGATGGTGAAAATGATGTTTTACGTCCTCTCGGTCATAGACACATATGGGACATTTGTAAATACAAAGATGGTGGGAACAATACTGGCTGCAATGACCGGAGGCAGTGCAACACCAGTAAAGTCCCGAGTTTTTTAACAATACAGATACATGTAGCAATAACCACGCCTCGGTTAAACCTCATCGGCTATGGTACCGCCACATAAAAATAATGCGAATCTTGCCCACTGAGTTATTACATAGACCTATTTAATTCATAAGAATGATACACCCGCATAGATAATGGAGTGTGCGAGTGTCCAACGATGTAATAAAAAAGGCCTAATATAATTATAGACTATAACTCCCAAGATTACAGAGTTGCCTTGCCCATGGTACATCCGCACTCTCAGTCTCGAAAAATGTAGGACAATTTATGTATTCCGAAGAGCCAAGAATCTGATTTGTTCATGTAGAGATGCCTTATCCAGGGCACTTCCCCACTCTCGGCCCAAAAGGACTTGAGAATAGCCTAGCGCTGTAGGGGGACGGTCCCCAAGTAGGACTCTTTTTCTCTCTCACTATCTTTGGTATTAAAGATACACTGACGCACCACGATTAAGGCCCTTGGTTTTTTTACTGGGCAGCTGTGACCCACATACAAATGTCCCCACGTTCAAATTGAGGCTGCTCTTTAAAATTATGTTTCGCTTTGAATTTGGGGGCATTTGTATGGTAGTGAGACCTGGTTAAAACAAGATTTTTTTCAAGTCAAGTCAAAATGATCTTTATTGAGGGCTTAAGAATATAAAGATGTGCCACCCCCCATGCATTTCTCGGTTAATTGTATTTTTCCGTTTTTGCCTTTCTTACCATACATAAAGCTGTATTTTAGGAACATTTTTAGCTAATTACCTTTTTGGAATACTAACCCTAACCCTACCCCTACCCCTAAACCTAACCCTACCCCCCACTATGTACTGCAGTACACCGCGATTTGTCACAGTTGTGGTTCGTTGCGTTTTTCCGTCTTATACGGTGGGGGGTAGGGTTAGGGTTAGGGCTAGGGTTAGGGCTATGGTTAGGGTTAGGGTTAGTATTCCAAAAAGGTTCCTAAAATACAGCTTTATGTATGGTAAGAAAGGCAATAACGGAAAAATACAATTAACCGAGATAGGTAGGGGGGGGTGGCACATCTTGACCTTTACCAGGCTTTTTTTCATCCTGCCCTCTTTCCAGTTATAAGAGGGAAAACCCGTGAAACCCGTGATTTTGACAAGTGATCTGGTGGGTCTTTAATGAACCTCCTTCTCCCGGGCCAGAAAGAGGTCAAGCCAGGAGGGCGAGCTAGGGCCGTGACAGTTCTGCTGTTACACATGCCACCAACCAGAGCCTGTGTATCTACACAGGCTATGCCACCAACTTACACAACACAAAAATGTGGCTGGAGGGGGTCAGAGAGCGAAGGTCAGTTGTAAGGTCAAGGTCCTTTGAGTGGCGACACAAACTGAAGACCAAAATGGTTGGGGAGTGTGGTAGAGAGTAAGAAAACCTTTCACTGACCGGTTCTCCAGCGAAAATCACAAAGTAGGGAGGGGGGGGGGGGTGAGGAGGGGGAGATGCTGATAAGGTGGAAGGTCGCATACCTTCAGGTCACAAAGGGCGGTGACCTTCAAGGGAAAACCAGTTCATATTGTGCTTGTATTTGGCTGTTGTTTTATTCCCCCGCATTCTTTTGCAGCGAACCATTCTTTGAAATTCCGGAGTCAGTTTGGGTCAGAAAAGATTTTAAGATAATAAAATAATTTTACCGAAAAGAATAAACCAAGGCATGAAATAAATAAACAAAACAATTGTTAACAAAAAATGTGTTAGTTCCACTGTTAAAGACCTACCAGGTCACGTGTCAAAATCACGGGTTTCACGTGTTTTCCCTCTTATAGCTGGTAAGACAGGTTTGACTCCCATACAAATGTCCCCAAATTGAAAACGAAACATTTTAAAGAGAAGCCTCAATTTGAAGTTGGGGACATTTGTATGTGGGTCACAGCTACCCAGAAAAAAACAAGGGACTTAATCGTGCTGGGCCAGTGTGTCTTTAAAATGAACCTTAATAGCAAGAGAGAGAGAGAGAGAGAGAGAGAGAGAGAGGGACTATGGACACTTGTACCGTATATTCTAATGGATGTAAATAATGTCTGCAATGTTGTAGCTTAGACACTCCAGTCCGCATCCATCACATTTTTGCGTGGAAACTTTTCACTGTGAAGCAACATTTTGCTGTTCTCGTGGACAGGAACAGGGTTAGAATCAGCTCAGGGTTATTGTCATGAAGCTGAAAGAAACAGATTTTGAGACTGAGTCGTCGGCCATAAACAATGGTAAGCATCCCATGCGGGGGTGTATAGACTATAACGTCAATGTCAACATCAACAAGCATTGCTTAGCGGTTTACAGCAAATAAAATCTGTAAAATGCTTTAAAACGAAAGTCACACAGGACTACATCATGTCAACTGATTAAAAAAAAAAGGTGTGTGTGTGTGTGTGTGTGTGTGTGTGTGTGTGTGTGTGTGAATAATATCGCAATCAATCAATCAATCAATCATTTTATTGTCTTCACTCAAAGCAAAGAAAATCGCTGCCTGGCATGCACATTTTATGCCATATAAAAAATAATTGGACAAGTAACGTTTAGAAGACAATGTTACATAGATAAGACAATAAGTTAACCCTTTCGCCATTAGCCATTTTTCAGCCAAACAAATACCATTAAGCTTTAACTGGGTAGAGAAAATAAAATATCTGCAATATTGCGAATTCCTCTGTGACATAAATAACATTAGGCCTACAATCCTTATCTCCCAAAATTAATAAAATAGCGTATTTGGATAACAGGTCCTGATTTAATGCCTTTTAGTGACATGGGTGTTAAACCATTGTGGTGATAAAATGCAACCTTGGCGGTGAAAGGGTTAAAAAATTTAACCACACATACACACACACACACACACACACACACACACATGCATGCATGCACGCGGGAGTATGCGTTTGAGGGAGTCGGGTTGTCAGGATGAAGAGAGAGAGAGAGAGAGAGAGAGAGAGAGAGAGAGAGAGAGAGAGAGAGAGAGAGAGAGAGAGAGAGAGAGTGGGGGCAGAGGGGAAGGGGAGGGCGTGTAATTCGAACTAAAAGAGGCCACCCACCCAAACATTGCGTGACTTTGTGGTGGCCTACACGTTTATCCAAGGACAAACAAGTACAGTACAGTTAGAGTAGGCTCACTTCCGGTACACTGACATGGAATGACAAAAGAGAGAGAGAGAGAGAGAGAGAGAGAGAGAGAGAGAGCACTGAACACTGAAAGGTTTTTATTTGCGCTTCGGCGTTGGGCCACAGTACAAAGGGGAACGACGAACGGGTGAAAGGGAGGACGTGTAAAGGGTGCAAAAACAATGGGAGAGAGAGCCGATAAAGAGAGAGAGAGAGAGAGAGAGAGAGAGAGAGAGAGAGAGAGAGAGAGAGAGAGAGAGAGAGAGAGAGAGAGAGACTCAACTCAGTTTACTGACTAGGCCTTCTGCCCATGTCACAAGGGAACAGTGGGGAGGGGGAGAATGAACAATGGCATTTTACTAATAATAAATACATAATTCATTACAAAACCACTAACATTTTTGAGGGATCAGTGGGAGGGGTAAGGAATGCAGAATAGTTGGTTATATGTGTGTGTGTGTGTGTGTGTGTGTGTGTGTGTGTGTGTGTGTGTGTGTGTGTGAGAGAGAGAGAGAGAGAGAGAGAGAGAGAGAGAGAGAGAGAGAGAGAGAGAGAGAGAGAGAGAGAGAGAGAGAGAGAGACAGACAGAGACAGACAGACAGACAGAGAAACAGAGAGAGAACAGGGTAATTTAGGTAGTGCACCGTGCACTGTGCAATATGGGAGGCTGCAAAAGTGAAGTCCGTTTGAAAGACTCGTTTCAGACGTAGAGGCAGTGCTCAGACTATCTGAATCACTTTTAGTGGTGGAAAGACGTAAAATAAAATTGAAGAACACACACACGCAGGGGTTATAAATGAGGATGGGGGTATGTTTAGAAACACTTTGCGTCGAATATTCTGATCGCTTCTCTGCCTTTTGGCTAAGACAGTGATTCAGGAATATAAATTTTTGTTTATATCCTGGTTGGTTTGTTCAGCCCGTCGTACATGGCGAAAGCCGATACGCGACGTTAAACTGAACTTCCATGTTTAGAAACACATAGATCCAGCATGTTCGTGTAAGGTCGCATGCAAAATATAATCGCATGCAAAAAAAACTTGAAAAAAACGGTGCGCCTCTGGCTGCGACGCGCTCTCCAGGTGGGAGCAACCCGAATTTCACACAGACGCCTCTGTGACTATAAAGTATTAAGCACCAAAGGTGAAGTGGAGTCAACAATAATTATAGTCTGTGGGCTTAAAGACCCCCCACGTCACGTGTCACATTCCCTCTTATGCTAGGAAGATGTCTTAAGATTTCTTACCAGCTATAAGAGGGAAAACCCGTGAAACCTGTCAGTTTTCCCTCTTATAGCTGGTAAGAAATCTTGTTTTGACCAGGTTTTGACTCCGGGCCCATACAAATGTCCCCAAATTGAAAACGAAACGTCATTTTAAAGAGCAGCCTCAATTTGAAGTTGGGGACATTTGCATACGGGTCTCAGCTGCCCAGAAAAAACCCAAGGGACTTTATCGTGGTGGGTCAGTGTATCTTTAAAGACCCACCAGATCATGTGTCAAAATCACGGGTTTCACGTGTTTTCCCTCTTATAGCTGGTAAGAAATCTTGTTTTGACCAGGGTTTGACCTCCATACAAATGTCCCCAACTTGAAAACGAAAAAATCATTTTAAAGAGCAGCCTCAATTTGAAGTTGGGGACATTTGTATGCGAGTCACAGCTACCCAAAAAAACCACCAAGGGACTTAATCTTGGTGAGTCAGTGTCTTTAAATTGGTCTGGACTCTGGAATGGCCCACGCGTACGGCCTACTTTACCTGACGCCCGACAGTCGATTGAAATTTTCCATGAAGACCCAAACTACGTCAAGTGATTTGCGGTCACGTCTCAACTGTCATCTTTCAATCTCACCCCAACAGCCTTCTCTCCTCTCGCTCCCACGTTGACACCATTGATTTTCCTTGTCATGTTCTACTCAAATAGAGACGGGGGCATAAAGATAGTGGCACTCAACTATCTTGGTTATTTAAAAACGTAGGGACTTTACTGCTATTGCAGTACCTCCAGGATCGTCCCACTGACTTTATAGTTTTTAATAATGTCCCATATGCGCCTGTTCCAGGCCGGAGGATGTTAAGCGAACTCTCGGAGAGTGGCACTCAGAGACGGGGGCAAACTATTAGAGATGGGGGCATTTAGAGAGTGGTAAATAGAGATGGGGGAACATAGAGATGGGGGGCATAAAGAGAGTGGCAAATAGAGACGGGGCCAAATAGATAGGGGTATATAGAGAGTGGCAAATAGAGATGGGGCATAAAGAGAGTGGCACATAGAGACGGGGCCAAATAGATAGGGGTATATAGAGAGTGGCAAATAGAGATGGGGCATAAAGAGAGTGGCACATAGAGACGGGGCCAAATAGATAGGGGTATATAGAGATGGGGCATAAAGAGAGTGGCACATAGAGACGGGGCCAAATAGATAGGGGTATATAGAGAGTGGCACATAGAGACGGGGACAAATAGATAGGGGTATATAGAGAGTGGCACATAGAGACGGGGACAAATAGATAGGGGTATATAGAGAGTGGCACATAGAGATGGGGCATAAAGAGAGTGGCACATAGAGACGGGGCCAAATAGATAGGGGTATATAGAGAGTGGCACATAGAGACGGGGACAAATAGATAGGGGTATATAGAGAGTGGCAAATAGAGACGGGGCCAAATAGAGATAGGGGTATATAGAGAGTGGCAAATAGAGACGGGGCCAAATAGAGATAGGGGTATATATAGAGTGGCAAATAGAGACGGGGCCAAATAGAGATAGGGGTATATAGAGAGTGGCAAATAGAGACGGGGCCAAATAGAGATAGGGGTATATAGAGAGTGGCAAATAGAGATGGTGGAACATAGAGATGGGGGTATAAAGAGAGTGGCAAATAGAGACGGGGCCAAATAGATAGGGGTATATAGAGAGTGGCACATAGAGACGGGGCCAAATAGAGATAGGGGTATATAGAGAGTGGCACATAGAGATGGGGCATAAAGAGTGGCACATAGAGACGGGGCCAAATAGATAGGGGTATATAGAGAGTGGCAAATAGAGACGGGGCCAAATAGAGATAGGGGTATATAGAGAGTGGCAAATAGAGACGGGGCCAAATAGAGATAGGGGTATATAGAGAGTGGCAAATAGAGACGGGGCCAAATAGAGATAGGGGTATATATAGAGTGGCAAATAGAGACGGGGCCAAATAGAGATAGGGGTATATAGAGAGTGGCAAATAGAGATGGTGGAACATAGAGATGGGGGTATAAAGAGAGTGGCAAATAGAGACGGGGCCAAATAGATAGGGGTATATAGAGAGTGGCACATAGAGACGGGGCCAAATAGATAGGGGTATATAGAGAGTGGCACATAGAGACGGGGGCCAAAAAGATAGGGGTATATAGAGTGGCACATAGAGACGGAGCCAAATAGATAGGGGTATGTAGAGAATGGCACATAGAGACGGGGCCAAATAGATAGGGGTATATAGAGAGTGGCACATAGAGACGGGGCCAAATAGATAGGGGTATATAGAGAGTGGCACATAGAGACGGGGCCAAATAGATAGGGGTATGTAGAGAGTGGCACATAGAGACGGGGCCAAATAGATAGGGGTATGTAGAGAATGGCACATAGAGACGGGGCCAAATAGATAGGGGTATATAGAGAGTGGCACATAGAGACGGGGCCAAATAGATAGGGGTATGTAGAGAGTTTCACATAGAGATGGGGCATACAGAGAATTGCACATAGAGACGGGGCCAAATAGAGATAGGGGTATATAGAGAGTGGCACATAGAGACGGGGCCAAATAGATAGGGGTATATAGAGAGTGGCAAATAGAGATGGGGCATACAGAGAATGGCACATAGAGACGGGGCCTAATAGAGATAAGGGAAAACGAGAGTTGCTCATAGAGACGGGGGCAAATAGAGATGGGGTCAAAACGAGAGTTGCTCATAGAGACGAGGACACACTGATAGAGATGGAAGCACATCAACATGATCTAGCTATATACATTCCAGGTAGGCCTCAGGGGCGGACCAAATCATTCGTAAGGGGGGTGGGTGGTTTCCGCCAGGGGGGTCCAAGGAGCTGCATAGGTTCCAGGAGGGGCAGTGCTCTTTAGGGGGCCCAGGGTGCGAACCTCACACGAACATTTTGCAATGTAGTGATTATTAAGGACAAAATCGAATCATTTTCTTACATCTTGGGGTAGAGGGGGGTTTCCAGAAACCCAGGAAACCTACCTCAGATCCGCCCCTGGGCCTGTACACTCGAGAACACGTAGTAAGCTGTAAAGGGGCCGCTACACTGCATATGATGCGATTCAATTGTGACATTTGTGAGGCATGATTCTCGTGAAATTCTACTGTCTAAATGAATCAGATGACATCCTACTATTTTTGTTCACTCTATTTGTACATGAATCTGATGAAATTTTTGTAATACAAAACATTTGATGTAATTCGTGTATTGGGGTCTACATGAGCATAGTGAACGAACACAGTAGAATCATTATTTTCAGACGGAAGTGTTTCACGTGAATCATGACTCACAGAGATCGTCTCAATCGGATCGCATGGTATGCATTGTAGTGGCCCCTGAACAGTCTATGGAAATAGACCTGAGTTAGTGCCAGAGTCAGTGATTAACATAAACCCGGTACTTAAAATGTATGTAAGCAAAGATCAAAATTAAGTTAATCGGACACAAACACTCACTGACATTATGCACAGTCATTAACGCGCCCGCACGCACGCACGCACACACACACACACACACACACACACACACACTTTATTGCCGGTTTTCTTTTTTCAATTTATTTTTCGTCTAATATCATCAATGGTGAACAGACGTTAAATAAACCACTGAACTGAACACACACACACACTAACACACACACACATGCACACACTAACACACATAATGCGCGTGTGCGAGCAAGCTTACAACACGTGCATGTATAATTATGTATCTGCATGCCACTATATATGTCGTTTCTGACTATGATTGCCAAATAGCAGAGGGAGCAGCTGCTACTTTGGATGGCTGTGCTACAATTGGTTTATGGTCAACTGAACAACCACGTGCATCGGCAAGAGAGCTCTATAGGTCCAAGCAAGAGCAGGAGAAGACAGCACTATTTCTCTCCAGCACTAGCAGACACGCCCGCTCTCGCTACGCTTTGCGGCAGCTCTTGCCCAGCACAGGTCTTTAGAATAGCAGTTGCCAGAATAGCACTTCCAAATGTCTCCCACTGCATTCCCCGGTGATGTTGATCACGAATGTATATGGTTATAGGGATCTCTAACCAACGGGTTTCAAACTACAATTGTTTGTTTTATGCAATCGGCCCGGGTCTTCAGAATAGCAGTCGCCAGCACAGCACTTCAAAATGTCTCCCACTGCATTCCTCCAGTGATGCTGATCGCAAAAGGCTAAAGGGGTTTACAACCAATAATTTTCATACTACAATTGTTTGTTTGATGCAAATGGCCCGGGTCTTCATAATAGCAGTCACCTGAATAGCCCTTCAAAATGTCTCCCACTGTATCCGCCCAGTGATGTCGATTGTGAATATAAAATTAAATGGTTTAAAGTGCTCTACAGCCAACTGTTTTCAAGCTATGGCTATTTGTTTTTTGGTTACAGACTGCTTTCATAATCATAACGGCTTCAAGGTCAAATGTAAAGGTCAAGGGGCTTTTAAATGTCTCCAACTGCATTCCTTAAGTCATGCTGGTCAAGAATATATATGGGGTTTTGTGTATTGAGTACACAAACACATATACACACACACGCGCGCGCCCACACATATACACTGTTTCTGTGTCAGACAGGTAGCCTTACAGGTACAAGCTCCAAGATTACATTAGATAACAAGGGCGTCGCCGAGCGGCAGACATGTCCGTCACCAGCAATGCCACGCACTTGCGACACCCCGTAGAGTGTCACATCCTGACACAAAATTGGAAGGGATTCTGTCTTCTAGTTCACGAGATACAGCTTGAAGAAGAAACATATAGCGCAAAGAAGGAAATTTCGGTTTTCAAGGTCACACTTCAAGGTCAAGGTCAGCATGGTGATAATTTATGCTCGGATGTTTTCTTCTCTAGGGTATACAGTACCACACACAATCTGAAGCGCTTCTGTCAAGTACCAATGTGGAAAATATGGCTTAAAACCCAATGTGTAGACCCCTACCACTTTCAAGGCCTACGGATCGCCCGGACCGTGACCTTGACCTTGATCGGTATGCCACCATCAGAACGGGCATAAGCCAAAGTACCTTCATGCCAAATTTGAAGACTCTAACACTAACGGTGTGGGAGTTATGGCCCCTGAAAGATTTTCGGTTTTCAAGGTTGTACGCCAAGGTCAAGGTCACGACGGCAATATGGTTTGCGCGGATGCCTTCCTCTCATGGTGACACACCAGCACACACAATTTGACCTGATTCTGTCAACCCGTTCGAAAAATATCCTTGGGACAGACAGAAGGAGAAAAAAATGACCCTCCGATTTTCAGGCTCCAGCGATCTTTTTGACCTTGACATTGACCTTGATCGGTATGCCATCATCAGAACGGGCATAAGCCAAACCACCTTCATACCAAGTTTCAACATCCTATGTTGATCGGTGCCCGAGATATGGCTAAAAATAGATTTTCGGTTTTCAAGGTCGTACGTCAAGGTCAAGGTCACGACGGCAAAATGGTTTGCGCCGATCTCTTCCTATTAAGGAGGCACACCTTCACACAAAATTTGGCGCGATTCGGTCAAGCGGTTCGGGAGATATCCTTGGGACAGACAGAAAAAACAACAAAAAAACAAACAAACAAAAATACAAACCAGCCCATCGCAATAGTCCGTCTTGGTGACGGACTAATTATGCGGGCTTACAGACACTGACAGACAGACAAACAAACACATTGTTTCCGGTTACTGCACCAGGTGATGGACAGACAGAACCAAGCACAAACACGTGGAGAGAGAGACTTCCAACTTCCAACTTCAAATATTTTATTTTACAAGGATAAGAATTTAGGCTGGGCTTAGTCTTCCATTCCGTCCTTGGTTCTACGCATGCAATACATAACTATTATAGAGTTGAGAACCGGTTAAAAAATCCGAACTGGTTTTCCCTATTCGAACCGGTTTTTCCAACCAGTATTCTACTCACATCACTAGTTTCACATATGCAAACACATTTATTTGTCAGAATATCCACACACACGCACGCACGCGCGCGCGCACCCACACACACTAAAGAAACTTATGACACACACACACACTCAAATCAACACTCAAAGTCAAAGCCATTCACCACCACAAACTAGAAACAGCTACTCTTGGTTTACAAACACCCCATCCGCACTGGGAATCTGTGTTTTTTTCCGTTATTCTATGAAAAACTTACTTTCAGTTTGCAGTTAAAAAACCCGGTTAACAGCAACTCGAACCGGTTTTTCGAACCGTGAAAGTTTAGCACCGGTTTTTCGGTTCAAACCGGTTTTTCCCCCCACCTCTAATAACTAATACTATAAATGAACATTGTGTGCAGAAATATAACAAGGACATGGTAGGCAGAGCATCAACATCAGTAATAAGAACAAGTAAAACATAAAACCAATTACCGACCAAATAAACAGACAAACAAAGAAATGCATGAAAAACACTACTTCCACCACAATTTACTTCTTCTCCTACCATTGCCACTCCTACTACCACCATCGCCACCACACCGCACCTACTACTACTATTGCTGCTACTACTACTACTACTACTAAGAAATGCACACAGACACAGAGAGACGTCTTGATTTAGTTGTAAATAAGAGAGAGAGAGAGAGAGAGAGAGAGAGAGAGAGAGAGAGAGTACACGCCCATGCACACCCCTACCAAACTGCGTTATCTCGAATTCATGACATGTTGCTAAGTCTGGCACAGGCCTAATCAGTTTATGAAGTCGACATCGACATTAGTCTAGCTGACCTTCAAAAGCCAACCATCATGAATGGTACATAACATAGACTCCCTCAACATCATGACGTAATCAACTAAAAACAGCTTTACTGGTCCCTTAATCAGTTGTGGGTTGAGGAATTTCTTAACATCAATTAGGAAAGACAGTGTCTGTAAATATACACAGCTAATCACACCTCAAGACAATGATATTTATTTTCAGGTAAATGCCAGTCGACGTTGCGACTCGCGACATGAAAAGATGGAAACATTTTGTCCACGTGCTCTGTGCATGAACGAATGAGGGCGCGGTGTTTCGACCAATCGACCGTCAAGGTCGTTGACACCCTTTTGTCTGATTGGCTAGTGGTTTGTGTGACCCCAGACAGCCTTCCATGTCTCAGTTTGTTTTCAGTCAGCGAGGAAAACGCATACATGGAAGCCAACACAGGGAATGTAATTCATATCATCGCTGGGGGGTAAGTAGTGGACAGTTTATGCATTTGTTGAAAAGACAACCTTGTGTTTGATTGAACTAGTCGTGTATTTAACAGAAATGAGCGTTGACCAAGCTCTGTGGTTTTGTTGAAAACCACGGGAGTCAAGTTCAACGTTTGAACAGCAGTCGTCGGCTGTGTGGTCACATGACCACTTTGATCGTCTGCTTCACAGTGTTGACAATAACATGTTGCATGTTTTTCCATAGAAAATAATCTTCCAATGTTTAGATAGAGGGTAAAGGTGAAGATCTACCCCCCTCCCTCCTCCATTTCTCGGTTCTTTCCGTTTTTTTCAATGTTGACTTTCTTATTTATTGCAGATTGAGCACTGCCACTTCACCCTCTCTATGATCTATCGTTTACTATATTATTATTTTACTCTAATTTTCATCCATTTACATAATTAACCATGCATTCAATAATAGAAGATAAGCCAAGACAAATCAATAGGACAATGCCCTGGTTCGTGCAGAAATCAATACGACAAAAGCGTGCCAGTGTTAAAATTTTAATACAACAATTGTCCTGACAGGGGAGAACCCGATAGGACATTTTGACATCAGGACATCACTGAAATACATGTTGCATGTTTTTCCATAGCAAATAATCATCTTCCAATATTTAAATAGAGGGTAAAGGTGAAGATCTACCCCCCTCCCTCCTCCATTTCTCGGTTCTCGGGGGGGGGGGGGGGGGGGGGGGGGGGGGGGGGGGGGGGGGGGGGGGGGGGGGGGGGGGGTGTTCCTATTAGACAATGGCCTTTATCATGACTGCGATTAATTATTCAACAAAGATAATTAGCTCCAAAAGTTGATAAGATGCAGCTTAATGTTTGGTTAGAAAGGCAAGTGTGAAAATGCTGGTGTGGCGTTCTCAAAATGGATTTGTTCTCAATATACCTGCACATGTGACTCCAATTTGGCTCAGATTACTCAAGCGCAATTGAATTGTGACTTGGGGGTTATTAAACTTCTAGTACAGGTCTGCACGCTTGTACCGAAAACTTGATACTGCTGAGTGACTATACTGCTGACTGGCGGGAAGAAGGCGAAGAATGAGATTGAGAGTGATTCGTCAGCATGACTACCTATATACTTCATCTTACAAGTATAATTAGTCCGTCACCAAGACGGACTATTGCTATGGGCTGGTTTGTATTTTTTTTTTGGTCTGTCCCAAGGATATCTCCCGAACCGCTTGACCGAATCGCGTCAAATTTTGTGTGAAGGTGTGCCTCCTTAATAGGAAGAGATCGGCGCAAACCATTTTGCCGTCGTGACCTTGACCTTGACGTACGACCTTGAAAACCGAAAATCTATTTTTAGCCATATCTCGGGCACCGATCAACATAGGATGTTGAAACTTGGTATGAAGGTGGTTTGGCTTATGCCCGTTCTGATGATGGCATACCGATCAAGGTCAAGGTCAAGGTAAAAAAGATCGCTGGAGCCTAAAAATCGGAGGGTCATTTTTTTCTCCTTCTGTCTGTCCCAAGGATATCTTTCGAACGGGTTGACAGAATCAGGTCAAATTGTGTGTGCTGGTGTGTCACCATGAGAGGAAGGCATCCGCGCAAACCATATTGCCGTCGTGACCTTGACCTTGGCGTACGACCTTGAAAACCGAAAATCTTTCAAGGGCCATAACTCCCACACCGTTAGTGTTAGAGTCTTCAAATTTGGCATGAAGGTACTTTGGCTTATGCCCGTTCTGATGGTGGCATACCGATCAAGGTCAAGGTCACGGTCCGGACGATCCGTAGGCCTTGAAAGTGGTAGGGGTCTACACATTGGGTTTTAAGCCATATTTTCCACATTGGTACTTGACAGAAGCGCTTCAGATTGTGTGTGGTACTGTATACCCTAGAGAAGAAAACATCCGAGCATAAATTATCACCATGCTGACCTTGACCTTGAAGTGTGACCTTGAAAACCGAAATTTCCTTCTTTGCGCTATATGTTTCTTCTTCAAGCTGTATCTCATGAACTAGAAGACAGAATCCCTTCCAATTTTGTGTCAGGATGTGACACTCTATGGGGTGTCGCAAGTGCATGGCATTGCTGGTGACGGACATGTCTGCCGCTCGGCGACGCCCTTGTTAATTGTTTAACCCCTTCAGTGCCCATGTGCAAATTTGGCCTGTGCTGCTTATTTGCTATTGAAGCGATAATTTAAATGGAAATCAGTGTGGACCGCACTACAAAAGACACAATGTCATGATTTTATTCCACACAAGGTGAAAGAAATGAGGATGGTCAATGGATGAAAGTTAGGTTTTAAAACGGCTGCAAAACGACATGTGTGGGATGAACCATCCACCAACCATCATTCAGCTAATGGCTATAATAATGCCTTTAATGGATGGTCGAATATTGTGATGGAAGTTTCTTCAGTCTGGGTCATGGTAAATCAGCTGGTGTGGAGTTTCCTTCATTGGGATTATTTCATTTTTGTTGTTGTCAAAGGAGCTCATGTGCATCTTCATCTCCTTGCAAGTTCACTTCAGTTTTGATCACGGTTCAGTGTGGGAGTATTGACCAGACTTCACACACAGTCCAGTGGTGCACCGAGGATCGAAAAGTGAGAGGACAACCTGTCCTGAGATGAGATAAATCAATAGGACAAAGTGTGCCAGTGTTAAAAATGTAATCAGACATTTTATTTCCTGACAAGGGAGAACACAATAGGACATTTTCAATTTGAATAGGTCAATAGCCTATGACCGGGGCCTCAGGATATCACTGCAGTCAAGATCAGGTACTGAGGTAGTGAAAAATAAACGGTACTGAGGTAGTGTCTCTTTTGGCTGAGATTTTGCAGATTAATCCTGTCACTGTCGATGTCAAGTTAATTCTTACCCAGAACAGTGATCTGCAGAGGCACATGACAGTAGTATAATGTACAGAAGGTAAAAGCCCAGTGATGCAGCAAGGATCGAAAAATGATAGGACAAACTGTCCTGAGCTAAGAAAAATCAATAGGACAATGTCCTGGTTCGTGCATAAATCCATACAACAAAAGCGTGCCAGTGTTAAAATTTTACTAGGACAATGGTCCTGACAGGGGAGAACTTGATAGGACATTTTCAGCTTTAATAGGACTATGTCCTATGACCGGGGCCTCAGGACATTACTGAAAGCCATCAACTACACTTATTTATTAGGCCTATCACCATCAACTTCAATGAAAGTTTGACAATGCTTACAAGCAAAATAGTGCAACACTGCCAAGGCAACAAAGAAACCGGTTAAATCACACGACAGTATGGGATTGAGAAATCTGTTCAAACCTTTTTCGCCCAACTTTTGTACATCATCGGGTAAGGGATAGGGTTAGAATCAGTTTGTGGTTTTTTTCATGCTACAGAAAGTTTGAAACAATAAAATAATCAGCAAGGAAAAGCGAACGTAAAAATTCAGCGTCGCCATTGCTACTATGTTAGCATGGGAAATTCCTGTAAAAATGATGACTGGTCGTTAATTGCCAAGATCGCATACGGTAACGCTTTGAGCAGTTGTTTATTTTCTTAAAAAGTTAAATTATGATTATAAATCTTTCATTCTGACAAAAATAACCATAAACTGATTCTAACCCTTTTGAAGTACAAAAGTTGGACAAAAAAGGCTAAATTTATTTTCCAATACTGTCATGTGATTTAACCAAGAAACCTGTGTGTGTGGTGTGTGTGTGTGTGTGTGTGTGTGTGTGTGTGTGTGTGTGTGTGTGTGTGTGTGTGTGTGTCACTGTGTGTGTCACTGTGTGTGTCACTGTGTGTATGTGTGTGTGTGTGTCACTGTGAGTGTGTGTGCGAGTGTGTGCGTATGCCAAACTATTTGTCTGATGTGACATCGTTATGGCCTTCGGCAGAAATGTGGAAATAGTGGCTTGGCAGTCGTGTAGAGAGTGGGTTAGTGTTGCTGCAACTTTTGCCAAATGTTTGTGATTAGGTATACTGCATTAATATTCAGTGGGACTTCCCTTTTTAACTCTCTCAACACTAATGTACACTATAGCGTACATACTTCACACAAA
>CM065686.1:58716390-58783890 GCA_017654935.2 Phymorhynchus buccinoides | reverse complement strand
TAGGCTAGAACACCAAGGCTACATCAAAATGTTGTTATGCTCTGCATAGTTATGCGGGGATTGTCTTTTGCCATGACAAGCTCCTAGCACAGCATCGTCACTCTCCAAAATCCCCCGAAGTCGGAGTGTGGCTGCCCACGTGGCGGGGTAATCAAACCGGTCACAAACGTAATGTTCTCACCCTAGCTGGTGCATTTGTACCATAGTGTTCAAGTGCTCATATTTTGCATAAATGATAGTAAAATTGATTACAAATAATGTGATTTTAAACATTCTGTTTCAGTGCGGGAGGCACGGCAGGCGCTGTTCTAACCTGTCCGCTAGAAGTGGTCAAGACCCGCTTACAATCCTCGGAAGGCACCACCCTGAACCGCCTGTACTTGGACCGGTCCAAGCTGCCCCCCCTGCCCACCTTCCACCCCCAGACTCAGCCCGTGGCCCAGCTCCACCTGTGCACGTCGTCGTCCTGCCACTCCCATGTCGTCGCCGTGGACCGTCCCATTCCCATTCACCACCACCACCACCATGCCTCTAGTCGCACCGCCAGTATGCTCTTCTGTCTCAAGTAAGGGGAGCTTTTTCTTTTGTCTTGATTTTCAAATTTTATGATTACATTCCTGTTTCTGTTGTAACTGCGATGGCTTAGAGCCAAAACGGACTATCTCAAGATAGTCCATTGACGTATTATTGAACTTATTTCGAAAACTATTAACATGTAATAAAAAAAAAAGACTGCAGAAATATAAAAAGGATAATCCTCATTATATATTATTTGTAGTCTTTTTTAATACAAGTTCTTAGTTTTTGCAATGACGTCAATGGACTATTTAGAGATAGTCCGTTTTGGCTCCAAGCCATTGTAAGTATGTGTGTGTGTGCGTGTTTGTGTGTGTGTGTGTCTGTGTATGCGTGTATGTATGTGTGTGTGTGTGTGTGCGTGTGTGTGTGCGTGTGTGTGTGTGCGTGTGCGTGTGCGTGTGTGTGTGCAGTAACTAATTTTTTTTATGCACATAATAATATATGTGCATCTACTACGCTCACATTTTCCAGATGAAGCATTGGATTTCAGGCCAGTGTGTCACAAAATATTGGAAAATTTCACCTGACAGCGACACACAGTTTTTTCAAACAAATATAAATTAGAGAAACCCCAGGGACCCCCATTTGGGGGTCTATGAGATACTAGAATTCTAAGGGACCCTCTAAAACTAGAATGTGCATGGGGTCCCAGGGATGCACCATAAAAATTCTTTGCTCTGAAACCTCCTAAAAAATCCAGGTGACCCTATAAAATAGAGGTATATATTTCATGCACTGATTTCGAACATAGCGTGTGTGTGCGTGCGTGCGTGTGCGTGCGTGTGTGTGTCTCTCTGTGTGTGTGTCTCTGTGTGTGTGCGCGTGCGTTTCTTCTCTGTCTTTCTTTCTGTCGATTGTTGGCCATTTTCTGATTACATCCAGGTCATGTCTCCATCATCCCTGTCTGTCTGCTCTTGTCATTTTCTTTTTCCCCAAGAAGGGGTGCTGACGGGATTGAATTTGAAACCCGTACTAATTAAGTTTTAATGCTGTTTAATTCAGTAATTGGCAGGAGATGATCTTATCCACTTTATAGCTTTCTATTGCTTTGGGTTGTTTTAGAGACTCCTAGAAGCTCCATTTATTTCCTCCGCAATCATATCCTGCTCAAACGCTTTCCATTGGCTGCTTGTGAGATTGTATTGGGGGTTCTAACCCTCTTAAAAACTAAAGCGTGAAAACGCTAGATCACCAGCCGCGCAGCGGTTTTGGCTCAGATGACCTTGACCTCCTTCATTTTTGAACTTAGCCTAGATATCCTAACTACCAAATACCTATCATAGCGACAGAATAGTCAGCAGTGACTGGTCACTATGTGGTAGGAAGGAACCTATCCGAATGCAAAGTCTGAGGGTCCTAGGTCCCACCGATCAAACGCTGTCATCATAACACAGCCAGCCAGCCAGGAACACACAGCCCTGAAAACGTTGACCAGCTTTCGCTTTGCAGATGGTTAATTATTTTGTTCTCAAGAGAAGCATTGTGTACTTCTGTTGTCAGGGCTCCCAATCGTCCCGCAAAACAAGGGGTCCCAGGGACTCCTTCACTTACAGCATAGAGGGTCCTAGAGGCGGGAAAGAGGGTCCCAGTGGCATTGCGAATGCTAAAAATAATTTTTCTAGTGCATCCCTGGGACCCCCTGCACATTCTTTTAGAGGGTCCTTTAGAATTTTAGTGCTTCATAGACCCCCAAACGGGGGTCCCTGGGAGTCCTGGTTGTTTAGAACATGACTGTGTAGTTCTGTCATCAACCTATGGTCTGTGTTGTGTGTGTGCGTGCAGACACATCCTTCAAACGGAAGGCCCCAGAGGTCTGTTCAAGGGAATTGGACCTAACCTGGTAGGAGTCGCACCATCCAGGTAGGTTGCAGTACTAGCAATGTGTGCATGCGTGTGTGCGCGTGCGTGTGCGTTAGCGTGTGTGTGTGTGCATGTGCGCGCGTGCGTGTGTGTGTGTATGCACACGCAAGAAGGTAGTGTCTGAATTTCAGACCATTGGCAGGTGGCTGTGTATCTTTGTGTTTTGGATTTGTTGTCAGCGTGAATATATTTTTTACAAATGTCAAGAAATAAGGCTTCATTGGGGTTAAAATCTTCATTTGTATGGTATAACAACAATGCAAAGGGCTAGACCGGGGCATTTAACGGTCGTGTATGACTTTTAACTCGTCTTTCCTGACAGCCCCCCCCCCCCTTTTTTAAATATATTTTTTATTTTTTAAAAATCAATTCTTCAATATTTGACTGATTTCCTTAAAGTTATAAATCTCTCATAAAATTATTATCCTTCTACATAGCAAACGGAGTATAAAAAAAACCCTTAAATTATTCCTGACTATCTCATCAGTTCACTTTCTACCCTATCTTTGCTGAACTTATTTTCTTTCTTTTTCGTACTACCCCCTACAGTGCAGCAGAATCTTCAACATGATGAAGTTGGCTGCCTAAGGCGAAGAAGAAGAGGGAATGTTGCAGAACTGGAACTAACCAAGATACAGTGCTCCCCATGCTAAGGATGCTTGTTTTTATCAGACAGAAAGCAAAGCCACACTCACGACCCTGGCCTTCTAATTCTATGCACAGCGCTTGTCAACATTCGGTCAGGATGTATTTGTGTGACGTGTAAATAGAATTCAGAAAATGTGCTCTTAGCATTTGATTTACATATATTTGTTCGTGCATGCAAGCATGTATACGAGTCTTGTTTTCAAAGTTCATGAAATGTGGGACACGTCACATTTCCCTTCCTTTCCTTGAAATAAAAGAAAAATGGTACTTCCCTTCTTTTTGTTTGTGGCTCAAGCCACAAACCTATAACTCACTTTGTCGGTTGGTCGGTCGTTCCAAAATTGTCGCACATTTTGACAAAATTGTCGCACATTTTGACAAAATTGTCGCACTTCAAATCGAGGCTACACTTCAAAATTAATTGAGGCCGCTCTTTAAAATGATGTATTTTAAAAGCGTACAAAATAATAAACATACGTAATACAGACACTACAACAGACACGACGAGTATGCGGTGCTTCTTTTGATGAGTATAAGTAGGATACATAGTTTTAAATGTTTTCCAAAAGATATAAAAAGTTACGAAAGGGTGCAGAGATAACATTCTGGTTTACAGATTAAAATTATTGAAAAGCCAGGGGAGATGACTCCTGATTGGAGTGGTAAAAATAGACCGCGCGCCACAAACTATTGCGATTTTGCGCTTGTTTCTAATACTGACCCACATAACGTTTTGTTCTGTTTAGTTTCTTTACTCTGATGGAGGGCCACTGTCAGATTTTGTGATGGATGATCTCCAACCCTTTTTTGTTTCACTTACTCCCCATCACCCCTCTCCCCTCACCCCTCACCCCTCACACCCCTCACCCCTCACCCCTCACCCCTCACCCCTCGTTTCTCCCTTCTCCCTGCTCATTTTCTGAAGAGGTTTTGTCGATATTAATAAGATGTTGCCCCCTCCCCCTACCATCCCCGGTCACCACTTTCAGCCCTTCAGTCCCATCTTACCCCCAACTTTAGTTGTCCACTACACTTGAATCACTGAGTTTTCATAACAGTTCTAAGCAACTTACCCCCAACTTTAGTTGTCCACTACACTGTAGTCTGTGAATCACTGAGTTTTCATAACAGTTCTAAGCATCTTACCCCCAACTTTAGTTGTCCACTACACTGTAGTCTGTGAATCACTGAGTTTTCATAACAGTTCTAAGCATCTTACCCCCAACTTTAGTTGTCCACTACACTGTAGTCTGTGAATCACTGAGTTTTCATAACAGTTCTAAGCATCTTACCCCCAACTTTAGTTGTCCACTACACTGTAGTCTGTGAATCACTGAGTTTTCATAACAGTTCTAAGCATCTTACCCCCAACTTTAGTTTTCCACTACACTGTAGTCTGTGAATCACTGAGTTTTCATAGCAGTTCTAAGCATCTTACCCCCAACTTTAGTTGTCCACTACACTGTAGTCTGTGAATCACTGAGTTTTCATAACAGTTCTAAGCAACTTACCCCCAACTTTAGTTTTCCACTACACTGTAGTCTGTGAATCACTGAGTTTTCATAACAGTTCTAAGCATCTTACCCCCAACTTTAGTTTTCCACTACACTGTAGTCTGTGAATCACTGAGTTTTCATAGCAGTTCTAAGCATCTTACCCCCAACTTTAGTTGTCCACTACACTGTAGTCTGTGAATCACTGAGTTTTCATAACAGTTCTAAGCAACTTACCCCCAACTTTAGTTTTCCACTACACTGTAGTCTGTGAATCACTGAGTTTTCATAACAGTTCTAAGCATCTTACCCCCAACTTTAGTTGTCCACTACACTGTAGTCTGTGAATCACTGAGTTTCATAACAGTTCTAAGCATCTTACCCCCAACTTTAGTTGTCCACTACACTTGAATCACTGAGTTTTCATAACAGTTCTAAGCATCTTACCCCCAACTTTAGTTTTCCACTACACTGTAGTCTGTGAATCACTGAGTTTTCATAACAGTTCTAAGCAACTTACCCCCAACTTTAGTTGTCCACTACACTGTAGTCTGTGAATCACTGAGTTTTCATAACAGTTCTAAGCATCTTACCCCCAACTTTAGTTTTCCACTACACTGTAGTCTGTGAATCACTGAGTTTTCATAACAGTTCTAAGCAACTTACCCCCAACTTTAGTTGTCCACTACACTGTAGTCTGTGAATCACTGAGTTTTCATAACAGTTCTAAGCAACTTACCCCCAACTTTAGTTTTCCACTACACTGTAGTCTGTGAATCACTGAGTTTTCATAACAGTTCTAAGCATCTTACCCCCAACTTTAGTTGTCCACTACACTGTAGTCTGTGAATCACTGAGTTTTCATAACAGTTCTAAGCAACTTACCCCCAACTTTAGTTGTCCACTACACTGTAGTCTGTGAATCACTGAGTTTTCATAACAGTTCTAAGCATCTTACCCCCAACTTTAGTTGTCCACTACACTGTAGTCTGTGAATCACTGAGTTTTCATAACAGTTCTAAGCATCTTACCCCCAACTTTAGTTGTCCACTACACTGTAGTCTGTGAATCACTGAGTTTTCATAACAGTTCTAAGCATCTTACCCCCAACTTTAGTTGTCCACTACACTGTAGTCTGTGAGTCACTGAGTTTTCATAACAGTTCTAAGCATCTTACCCCCAACTTTAGTTGTCCACTACACTGTAGTCTGTGAGTCACTGAGTTTTCATAACAGTTCTAAGCATCTTACCCCCAACTTTAGTTGTCCACTACACTGTAGTCTGTGAGTCACTGAGTTTTCATAACAGTTCTAAGCATCTTACCCCCAACTTTAGTTGTCCACTACACTGTAGTCTGTGAATCACTGAGTTTTCATAACAGTTCTAAGCATCTTACCCCCAACTTTAGTTGTCCACTACACTGTAGTCTGTGAGTCACTGAGTTTTCATAACAGTTCTAAGCATCTTACCCCCAACTTTAGTTGTCCACTACACTGTAGTCTGTGAATCACTGAGTTTTCATAACAGTTCTAAGCAACTTACCCCCAACTTTAGTTGTCCACTACACTGTAGTCTGTGAATCACTGAGTTTTCATAACAGTTCTAAGCATCTTACCCCCAACTTTAGTTGTCCACTACACTGTAGTCTGTGAATCACTGAGTTTTCATAACAGTTCTAAGCATCTTACCCCCAACTTTAGTTGTCCACTACACTGTAGTCTGTGAATCACTGAGTTTTCATAACAGTTCTAAGCATCTTACCCCCAACTTTAGTTGTCCACTACACTGTAGTCTGTGAATCACTGAGTTTTCATAACAGTTCTAAGCATCTTACCCCCAACTTTAGTTGTCCACTACACTGTAGTCTGTGAATCACTGAGTTTTCATAACAGTTCTAAGCAACTTACCCCCAACTTTAGTTGTCCACTACACTGTAGTCTGTGAATCACTGAGTTTTCATAACAGTTCTAAGCATCTTACCCCCAACTTTAGTTGTCCACTACACTGTAGTCTGTGAATCACTGAGTTTTCATAACAGTTCTAAGCATCTTACCCCCAACTTTAGTTGTCCACTACACTTGAATCACTGAGTTTTCATAACAGTTCTAAGCAACTTACCCCCAACTTTAGTTGTCCACTACACTGTAGTCTGTGAGTCACTGAGTTTTCATAACAGTTCTAAGCATCTTACCCCCAACTTTAGTTGTCCACTACACTGTAGTCTGTGAATCACTGAGTTTTCATAACAGTTCTAAGCATCTTACCCCCAACTTTAGTTGTCCACTACACTGTAGTCTGTGAATCACTGAGTTTTCATAACAGTTCTAAGCATCTTACCCCCAACTTTAGTTGTCCACTACACTGTAGTCTGTGAATCACTGAGTTTTCATAACAGTTCTAAGCAAGGTACCCCCAACTTTAGTTGTCCACTACACTGTAGTCTGTGAATCACTGAGTTTTCATAACAGTTCTAAGCAACTTACCCCCAACTTTAGTTGTCCACTACACTGTAGTCTGTGAGTCACTGAGTTTTCATAACAGTTCTAAGCATCTTACCCCCAACTTTAGTTGTCCACTACACTGTAGTCTGTGAATCACTGAGTTTTCATAACAGTTCTAAGCATCTTACCCCCAACTTTAGTTGTCCACTACACTTGAATCACTGAGTTTTCATAACAGTTCTAAGCAACTTACCCCCAACTTTAGTTGTCCACTACACTGTAGTCTGTGAATCACTGAGTTTTCATAACAGTTCTAAGCATCTTACCCCCAACTTTAGTTGTCCACTACACTGTAGTCTGTGAGTCACTGAGTTTTCATAACAGTTCTAAGCATCTTACCCCCAACTTTAGTTGTCCACTACACTGTAGTCTGTGAGTCACTGAGTTTTCATAACAGTTCTAAGCAACTTACCCCCAACTTTAGTTTTCCACTACACTGTAGTCTGTGAGTCACTGAGTTTTCATAACAGTTCTAAGCAACTTACCCCCAACTTTAGTTTTCCACTACACTGTAGTCTGTGAATCACTGAGTTTTCATAACAGTTCTAAGTCGAACAGAGAATTCTAATTTCTGAAAAATACAGAGGTGAGAAGAGGGAGAGGAAAAAAATAAAATAAATATTAAAAAAAAGCATACAGACAATGCAAAGTGGTTTTCCTAACCATTTATGTATAAAGACATCCGAAATTAAAACAAAGCTGCAATAGGGTTTATGGCCTGCATTTATTCTGATTTAGCTTCTCTTTATCTACTTATTCTTATAAAAAAACAAAAAACCTTTTTTTTGGTCTGTTACAGAGCCATCTATTTCGGGGCGTATGCCAAAAGTAAACGAAGTTTGAACGAAGTGCTGACCCCAGACACCCCCCTGGTTCACCTGTGCTCGGCCATCGTGGCAGGTAAATAGCAACACATACCTTGGACAGTCATCATGTTAGTGTTGATATCTGAACGAAGTGCTGACCCCAGACACCCCCCTGGTTCACCTGTGCTCGGCCATCGTGGCAGGTAAATAGCAACACACACCTTGGACAGTCATCGTGTTAGTGCTGATATCTGTTTAGCAAGGTAAGCGGGGCCATAGCAACACACACCTTGGACAGTCATCATGTTAGTGCTGATATCTGTTTAGCAAGGTAAGCGTGGCCATAGCAACACACACCTTGGACAGTCATCATGTTAGTGCTGATATCTGTTTAGCAAGGTAAGCGGGGCCATAGCAACACACACCTTGGACAGTCATCGTGTTAGTGCTGATATCTGTTTAGCAAGGTAAGCGGGGCCATAGCAACACACACCTTGGACAGTCATCGTGTTAGTGCTGATATCTGTTTAGCAAGGTAAGCGGGGCCATAGCAACACACACCTTGGACAGTCATCATGTTAGTGCTGATATCTGTTTAGCAAGGTAAGCGGGGCCATAGCAACACACACCTTGGACAGTCATCGTGTTAGTGCTGATATCTGTTTAGCAAGGTAAGCGGGGCCATAGCAACACACACCTTGGACAGTCATCATGTTAGTGCTGATATCTGTTTAGCAAGGTAAGCGGGGCCATAGCAACACACACCTTGGACAGTCATCGTGTTAGTGCTGATATCTGTTTAGCAAGGTAAGCGGGGCCATAGCAACACACACCTTGGACAGTCATCGTGTTAGTGCTGATATCTGTTTAGCAAGGTAAGCGGGGCCATAGCAACACACACCTTGGACAGTCATCGTGTTAGTCCTGATATCTGTTTAGCAAGGTAAGCGGGGCCATAGCAACACACACCTTGGACAGTCATCATGTTAGTGCTGATATCTGTTTAGCAAGGTAAGTGGGGCCATAGCAACACACACCTTGGACAGTCATCGTGTTAGTGCTGATATCTGTTTAGCAAGGTAAGCGGGGCCATAGCAACACACACCTTGGACAGTCATCATGTTAGTGCTGATATCTGTTTAGCAAGGTAAGTGGGGCCATAGCAACGCACACCTTGGACAGTTATCGTGTTAGTCCTGATATCTGTTTAGCAAGGTAAGCGGGGCCATAGCAACGCACACCTTGGACAGTCATCGTGTTAGTCCTGATATCTGTTTAGCAAGGTAAGCGGGGCCATAGCAACACACACCTTGGACAGTCATCGTGTTAGTGCTGATATCTGTTTAGCAAGGTAAGCGGGGCCATAGTAACCACAGTATGAGACTACAAACCCTCGTTCGTCTGTATTCAGCCATGGTGGCTTGTCAAATTGTCCATCGTTTCTTGTGCATTCATATTCTTCGTCTTCCAGTAATGTCCACCTGCTGTTTATCAGCATTCTTTTTTGGGGGGAATGTGCGTGTGCGTGCGCATGAACCTGATTACGATTTAGTTTCATAATTGGATGTGGTTTTGAGTTTCAGTTGATTTGATCAATTTGCTGTAGTACTAAAGATTTACACAATGAATTCCTCTTAGTCAGGGTTCGCACGGTCTTTGAAAGTCTTTGCAGGGTTTGCACGGTCTTTGAAAGTCTTTGCAGGGTTCGCACTGTCTTTGAAAGTCTTTGCAGGGTTCGCACGGTCTTTGAAAGTCTTTGCAGGGTTTCACACGGTCTTTGAAGGTCTTTGAGAAATGGAGTGCCATTTTCAAGTCTTTGAAAGTCTTTGAAAATTGGCTTTGGTAAGTGAAAATCGTGAAATGGGTTAGTGAAAAAGTCATTAATGCCTGTAAAAGTCATTGACGCCATAATTGTTTTTGTTTGCTTCCAGAATTAATAAAGAAGCAATTTAATTGAACTAATTTTCCGCATAGCAGACGTCCTTGATTTTGTCGAGTTGCTTCCCTTCACTATATTCAGGTCTTTTGGCTATACTGGTGCAACTTGAATGATCATGATCGAAGCAATCGTCATCATCACATGTTGTGAGAGGTCTTTGAAAATAGGATAATGGGTCTTTGAAAGTTTGTGAATTTTGATATGAGAAATCTGCATGAACCCTGTTAGTGTGTGTTTGTATACAATGATACAAAATGGTAAGTGATGATAAGGCGATACAATCATACATTGATCTGTGCATTGTGGCAATGACAACAGGCTAAAGTCTTTCTAATGAAGACGGTACCATGTTTTCAGGAGTGTCTGCTGCTTCCTGGATGGTGAAGACAATAACATCAATGATGATAATGGTGATGATAATGATGGTGATGATGGTGATGATGATGATTATGCAATGTTTACAGGGGTGTCTGCTGCTTCCTGGATGGTGAAGACGATAACATCAATGATGATAATGGTGATGATAATGATGGTGATAATGATGATGATGATGATTATGCAATGTTTACAGGGGTGTCTGCTGCTTCCTGGATGGTGAAGACGATAACATCAATGATGATAATGGTGATGATAATGATGGTGATGATGATGATGGTGATGATGATGATTATGCAATGTTTACAGGGGTGTCTGCTGCTTCCTGGATGGTGAAGACAATAACATCAATGATGATAATGGTGATGATAATGATGGTGATGATGATGATGATACAATGTTTACAGGAGTGTCTGCTGCTTCCTGGATGGTGAAGACAATAACATCAATGATGATAATGGTGATGATAATGATGGTGATGATAATGATGATGATGATGATGATGCAATGTTTACAGGGGTGTCTGTGCTTCCTGGATGGTGAAGACAATAACATTAATGATGATGTTGATGATAATGGTGATGATGATGCAACGTTTACAGGGGTGTCTGCTGCCACCTGCACCAACCCCATCTGGATGGTGAAGACAATAACATTAATGATGATGTTAATGATAATGGTGATGATGATGCAATGTTTACAGGGGTGTCTGCCGCCACCTGCACCAACCCCATCTGAATGGTGAAAACAATAACATCAATGATAATGGTGATGATGATGATGATGCAATGTTTACTGTAATACAGGGGTGTCTGCTGCTTCCTGGATGGTGAAGACAATAACATAAATGATGATGTTGATGATAATGGTGATGATGATGATGATACAATGTTTACAGGGGTGTCTGCTGCCACCTGCACCAACCCCATCTGGATGGTGAAGACACGCACAGCCCCATCTGGATGGTGAAGACACGACTGCAGCTAGACAGTTTCCCCCCCCCCCCCCCCCCCCCCCCCCCCCCTGACTATCTTAGCCCCTTAGAGACACAGTATCAGACTCATGAATACTTGCCGTCTCATTCATACATACACACACATTCTATGGGCACACACACACACATTAGGTTCGCAATCTGTAAGTTCTGTGCAGAAACCCCATACATTGTATTAAGAAATAAGCGGACGTGATTGCGCATGAGTTTCTGCGTGTAATGTGCACACTCTTTCATATTTCTTACTTCCAGATTTGTTTTTAACGGATTGCACATGAGTTTCTGCGTGTAATGTGCACCAATCCTTCATATTTCTTACTTACTTTTGGCGGATTGCACATGAGTTTCTGCGTGCAATGTGCACCAATCCTTCATATTTCTTACTGCCAGATGTTTTTGGCGGATTGCACATGAGTTTCTGCATGTAATGTGCACCAATCCTTCATATTTCTTACTGCCAGATTTGTTTTTAACGGATTGCACATGAGTTTATGCGTGTAATGTGCACACTCTTTCATATTTCTTACTGCCAGATTTGTTTTTAACGGATTGCACATTGGTTTCCGGAACTTCTGCGAATGTCTGTACACAGCCTTAGTCAAGCTGCCGCATTATGTTTGCAGTATAGGACGACCACACTCACACACAAATCCACACGCCTGCTCGCACACACTCTCTCTCTCTCTTTGCACACACACAGACACAGACTGACACACACAGATGCATGCACACACACACACACATATACACACACACGCGCATGCATGCAGTCACACACATGTTCATATAACACACGCACACACACATGCACATGTGCACACATACACATGCATGTGCACACACAGACACACACACACATGCATGTGCACACACAGACACAGACACACACACATACATACTCACACAGAGACACACACACACACACACACACACACCTGCTTTTGCCACACCTGTACAATTCTGATTGTCATCATCATTCACACTGGTCCACAATTTCTGCAGTATTGGAAACAAAAAATCAGCCTTACATCAGAGCAGAACATTGTGATGAAGTGAAGGAGACTGACGATGAAATTCATGCTGTGCATTGCAGGAGGGAAAAGGAGGGGGCTGGAAGAATGGGCCCTTGGGGAAGGGGAAGGGGGAGGTGACACGGTGAGGGTGGATGGAGGAGTATGGTTCAGTGTGCTTTGTTCTCTGACCGTAAAGCATGATGTATTGTTTCCTAGCACTGCTGGCTGCAATTGTGATTTTTTTCTGTTTGAATGAAGTATGTTTTAAGAGCTACTTTTCAGCATGCGTGGAATTTATGGGCGATGTCTCTGAGAAGTAGGTCTTATGTGTCAGGAGGAAGTCTTATAATGGTATGTCTTATAAGGGAGGTTCCACTCTTTCCACTTTAAAATGATTTTAATAGAGGTACTTTTCAATGGAAAAAAATCATTTCAAGTTCAATAATCGATACAGATAAGTTTTGGGTGTTGTAATGTAAAACTGAAAATACATGTATGAAATGGTATAAAACCATTTCTTGTGTGAATGATTGATCCATTTTGGGTTCATAATTCATGATTGTGCTATGTTCTCAGAAAGTATTAGGCCTCTGTACAATGTGTAAATGTTTTTCTTGTTGAATGGGCATGGTCTCTGTAACAAGTTGCATATATTCATTTGGATAGTCAGCCCAAAGATGTCAAATTTCAGCAAAATCTTTAAAACATTCTGGTAGGAAATTTAAAGATGCACGCTTTTATCAAACCATTTCTATCAGTGTTGTTGTTATTATTATTATTTTCTCAAATGGCTTTTATCATGGCTCTTGTGGAAGACTACGACTCTCATAACGAGGGGGCCTTTGCACTGGCTCTAGTGCTGCAGCCAAAGGGATGGGGTTGGCCTTTGGGGACCTTCCCCAACACCAGCTGTCCTCAAATTCTTTTGGCCGAGAGAGCAGGGATATACCTTAGGCAAAGCGTCTCCACTATAAACAAATTCTAGCCCAGCCCGCCGGAATAGCATCTGACAATACTGCTATCATTGTCGGAAATGATGATGCATTCATTATTTACTTGTATACAGTGGAACCTCCCCTATAATGCCTTCAAAAACCATCCAAAATGAGGACTTATCATCCAAAATGAGGTCTTATAAAGGAGGGGTCTTATAATGGAGGTGGCTTTAATACTAACAAAGAAGGGCAATGTCTCAGAGAAGTAGGTCTTATATGGGAAGGAGTCTTATAATGGGAGGTCTTCTAAGGGAGGTTCCACTGTATTTCATGTGTGAAACAGAACCCGAACGCAGCGCATGACGTGCGGGGAATGCATCCGCAGCATCTACCGGCAGGGTGGCCTGCGTGGCTTCTACAAAGGACTGTCAGCGTCGTACTACGGCGTCAGCGAAACGGTGCTGCACCTGGTCATTTACGAGGCCATCAAGGGTCAGCTGACGCAGTACGGGAGACCGGGGGGAGGGGGTGGGGGGGCCAATCCTCGTCATCGGATGCACACGTCGGATTTCTTCAAGTTCATGCTGGCGGGAGCAATGTCCAAGTCGTTTGCCACCTGTGTGGCCTACCCTTGTGGTCAGTGCTCTGTGTGTGTGTGTGTGTGTGTGTGTGTGTGTGTGAGAGTCATGTCCAAGTCGTTTGCCACCTGTGTGGCCTACCCTTGTGGTCCGTGCTCTGTGTGTGTGTGTGTGTGTGTGTGTGAGCCATGTCCAAGTCGTTTGCCACCTGTGTGGCCTACCCTTGTGGTGAGTGCTCTGTGTGTGTGTGTGTGTGTGTGTCTGTAGCCATGTCCAAGTCGTTTGCCACCTGTGTGGCCTACCCTTGTGGTGAGTGCTCTGTGTGTGTGTGTGTGTGAGCCATGTCCAAGTCGTTTGCCACCTGTGTGGCCTACCCTTGTGGTGAGTGCTGTGTGTGTGTGTGTGTGTGAGCCATGTCCAAGTCGTTTGCCACCTGTGTGGCCTACCCTTGTGGTCAGTGCTGTGTGTGTGTGTGTGTGTGTGTGTGTGTGTGTGTGTGTGTGTGTGTGAGTGAGCCATGTCCAAGTCGTTTGCCACCTGTGTGGCCTACCCTTGTGGTCAGTGCTGTGTGTATGTGTGTGTGTGTGTGAGCCATGTCCAAGTCGTTTGCCACCTGTGTGGCCTACCCTTGTGGTCAGTGCTCTGTGTGTGTGTGTGTGTGTGTGTGTGTGTGTGTGTGTATTTGTGTGTGTGAGCCATGTCCAAGTCGTTTGCCACCTGTGTGGCCTACCCTTGTGGTCAGTGCTCTGTGTGTGTGTGTGTGTGTTTGTGCGCCATGTCCAAGTCGTGTGCCACCTGTGTGTTGGACCCTTGTGGGCAGTGCTCTGTGTGTGTGTGTTTGTGTGTGTGAGCCATGTCCAAGTCGTTTGCCACCTGTGTGGCCTACCCTTGTGGTCAGTGCTGGGGGTGTGTGTGTGTGTCTTTGTGTGTCTGTATGTGTGATAGCCATGTCCAAGTCGTTTTGCCACCTGTGTGGCCTACCATTGTGGTCAGTGCTGTGTGTGTGTGTGTATTTTCACTGTGTGTGTCAATATGTCGTGTGTGTGAGCCATGTCCAAGTCGTTTGCCGCCTGTGTGGCCTACCCTTGTGGTCAGTGCCCTGTGTGTGTGTGAATATGTGTATTTGTGTGTCGGAGTGTGTGCGTATTTGTGTGTGTGTTTTATGTTGGACGATAGGGGGCAGAGTTTGGGCTAGAACTTAAAATGTTCACCATATTTGTTTTTAGGGAACGATGAAAGCTGAAGCCCGCTCAACACAAATCTCGCACATATTGTGTGTGCACTCGAGCATAAACATGTATGAGAGTGCATTGAAAAAAAGGGAGTGGTGGGGGTGGTGGATTTACTGTTAGTTTACAAAATTTGTGATTGTGCGTTCCTAAGATTTCAGATAGATATGCAGAGAGCAGAACAGGAGTGTCTGTTTTGTCTCTTGAGAGTAGAGAAGATGAAGCAAACGGTGAAATCATTCGCATTTTGGCTTTGTACGTTGTGTATTTTCACTCAATATGTCTGGTTTGTAGAAAGTATAATGCATCCTTAAGAAAAGAGCAATCGGCCCAAAATATTGGACTAAATATTCTCAACTTGCTCATTTTGTCTGTTCTTTTCGTTCTGTGTGCGAGTGTTTTTAAAAACAGTGCAACCTCCCTTATAAGACCTTCAGAAATCATTCAAAATGACGTCTTAAATGGGAGGGAGTTGTATAAGGGAGGTAATTTTAATACAAAGAAGGGCAATGTGTCAGAGCAGTAGGTCTTAATGTTGAACGATAAACACCCCAACGCCCATTATATTTTGCCTGCTGTAATATTTTGGAAATAAAATGTTTTCCTTTGATGAACAACTATGGACTAACGTCAACATTTGAGTTATGTAACAAAAAAGATGATTCTCACCTATTTAAGTAGGTATTTAAAGACCCACCACGTCACATGTCAAAATCATGGTTTTTACGTGTTTTCCCTCTTATAGCTGGTAAGAAATCTTCCTAGCATAAGAGGGAATGTGACACGTGACGTGGGGGGGTCTTTAAGTGGGAGGGAGTCTTATAATGGGGGGTCTTATAAGGGAGGTTCCACTGTACCTAAAGACGCAAAAAAATGCCTTTTTCGGAACTTGGATATACAGTGGAACCTCCCTTATAAGACTTCCTCCCACATAAGACCTACTTCTCTGAGACATTGTCCTTTGTAAGTATTAAAATTACCTCCCTTATAAGACTTCATTTTGGACGTTTTTTGAAGGTCTTATAAGGGAGGTACCACTGTACTTAGGATAGTCGACTTTTCCCCCCCCGCTTCAACTTATGCTGTGCGACTGCATGTCTAGTTGTCTCACGCCCTTCAATTGCTCACATCCTTCTAATGAACTAACAGGCAGTTCTTCGCTGTTTGTTACAGAGGTGGCGCGGACTCGTCTGCGTGAGGAAGGGATGAAGTACCGGTCATTCTTCCAGACGTTGAATCTGGTGGTTCAGGAGGAAGGCACCCGCGGTTTGTACAGAGGGTTGACCACGCAGCTCATCCGCCAGATCCCCAACACCGCTATCGTCATGGCAACCTACGAAACGGTTGTCTACTTCCTCGCAAACTTCTTCAGTGATGGCAGGGGATAGAGAGGAAAAGAAAGAGAAGGGGGGGAGGGAGGGGGGGTATGGGAGAGAGAAAGTGTGATTGATCGCAAGGGACAGAGGGAAGAACGTTTCTATATAATTATGTAAGAGAGGGGCGTGCTTGTGTACATATATATATATAAGTGTGCATGTTCCTATGAGTGAATGCAAGTGTGGGTCAAATCCGGACTGTGATGGTGATGGCAACTGTAACATTTTTTTAATACTTTTTATAAATATATAGAGGGATAGCGGGTGAAAGAGAGAGGGAGGGTGTGTGGTGAGAGGGGAGGAGAAAGAGGAGGGATGGAGAGAGAGGGTAACAGAGGGAGAATGAGTGGGGAGTGAGCATGTAAGGTGTGTGTGCATATGGAGCTGGGAGAGATGTGTGTGTGTGTTTGTTTTGTCAAAGAACCTCAAGCCATTTCCAATTTGGTGCATAGAAAAAATGTATGAGAGAGAGAGAGAGAGAGAGAGAGAGAGAGAGAGAGAGATATGGTTTAAAAAAAAGAAAAGAGGCAAAAATAACCAGCAAAAAAGTGAAGTGAAAAGTCCTTGAGAGTTCAGATCTTCAAGAAAACTTTTCTGGACCACGTGCCCGGTTTCTTTTGATTCTGCAGCATATTTTTTGAATGATGATTAAATGAGAAAATAGGAGAGAGAGAGAGAGAGAGAGAGAGAGAGAGAGAGAGCAATAAACACATTGTATTGCTGTTCACTGTTGTACATACATACAACCCTCATCGCTTTCATGTGCGACCTTTCCCACAAGGGCATTAGGGTCGTTGCCATGACACATGAACCGTTCTCCCGTGGTGATGACAATGACGATGACTAATATTAATGTGCCATCAAAGATTTCGCCTCGATAACGAAAAGTGAGAGGGGAGAAGAAACGTGGAGAGAGAGGCGGAGAAAGAAACAAAAAATTGTATTTATTTCGTACACCGGCTGATGCTGAAACTCAGTTTTCGTGTTTTTTGTTGTGAGTTTGTGGATTGAAATTGGAAGTCGTGTACTGGGTTGAAAAAGTTACATGAAGGTAAAAATTATTTCTGTATTGAAATGTTGAAATCTCTTTCTCTTCAAATGAGATGATTAAAATCAGTGTCTCTCGTAAAGAGTATTGGGAGAGAGGGTTTTTTTGTGCATGGAAAAATTAAAGTAAGTGGTATGAATGGGAATTTTTTTTTTTTTCCATGAAAGATCTGCACAGTGAATTATGAAGAAGGCAAAGGGAAAGTGTAATTAGTCAAATGGTAGCATTGTTTGGAGCTAAGTTTATGTTCTTAATTTTGTGTCGCATGACGCCATTTCAATAGCAGACGTGTTTGTTAAACTTTTTTTTGTGGCTATCTAGCTGTTTTGTTCAGAAACTAGATACTGATATTTTCTCTTGAAAAAAATAAAGATTGCAGTATGTAAGGCAAGTCCAAACACTAACATTATTACCTTTTTTAAGAATTGAAAATCAATTGCAATAAACCTGTCAAAAAGTTCCATACAAAAGCTCAAAAAAAATACAATTGATTGCTTTTTCTCCTGCAATCTGGGAATGGGTGAGGAACAGATTACGATGGTAAAATAATGCAATAATTATAATGTTTCATATTTTCATGACTAAGATTTTTTACACATTTCAGAAACACAACTATAAAGTTATAAAGCCGTTCAAATAGAAGATAATAATTAGATTGGCAATAAACTTTCATACACTGCTCCGATAGATACAATTTTTGTTTATGAAAATTTGCACTATGAAGAACGGTGACAAAGGGTGGATGTGTTGTTTCGTTAATGGTTTAGATTATTTAGATACTGTTAGAAATGTTGGCCACAACTGCTGAAAATGTTCAGTGTGTGTTTTTGCATGGATCAGAATTTTGGTCTGTGTGCGTTTCGTGCATAAGAATTTGTCCAGTTACAAGTTTGTGTTCAGAAGTGTGTGTGTGTGAGAGTTGTGAGTTCATCATGAAGAGAAATAGCATTTAAAGTGAGGATAGTTTGATGCGTGTTGAAACGAAAATCACAAAACTTGAAGTCTCATCAACAAACACATCAATAATTGTTCGTAAAAATGAGAAAGTTCAAAAACTGATTAAGCATAAGCAGGGCTCCCAATCGTCCCGCAAAACAAGGGGACCCAGGGACTCCTTCACTTACAGTATAGAGGGTCCTAGAGGATCCCAGTGGCATTGCGAATGCTGAAAATAATTTTTTTAGTGCATCCCTGGGACCCCCAGCACATTCTTTTAGAGGGTCCTTTAGAATTTTAGTACTTCATAGACCTCCAAATGGGGGTCCCTGGGAGCCCTGCCTAAATTTGATGCATCAAATCTTTGCATCAGCAAGGTTCAAATTTCTGTCATTTTTCAGTCTTTAACCTTTAGCACCCTGCATTTTTTCTGACGTTCCGTACTCTGCCACTGCATTCTTTTTGAGGTGGTGAAAAACGCTTACACCCACTTGATTAAAAATGCTCTAATTTTCTCTGTGTTGTGTGCAGACTTGATTATTGGAATACTAATAAAGAGATGATTGAGGAAAGTTTTGATATGATGTATTTTGTTGTCCGTGTATGTTTTGTTGTTGGAAAAAAAAAAGAAGCAAAATCAACAAAGCGAAAGTGTTGGCTTACTGTTTCGGCACGGTCGGAGTGAGTGCCGTATGCTTAAAAGTTCGCCCACTGACTAATTAACTCATCTCTAAGATCCCTTGAATGAAATAACTCATGGAAATATCACTAAGAATATTATGAAAGGCAAAATATTTTCTTTGAATTCAACCTAGTAGTCAAAATCTGTACCGAATCACAATCGCAGGTCGAATCGATATCGGATCATCTTCATCGAGTCACACTGACATCGGCTACCCCCCCTTCTACTGCATTACGATCTTCTATCACCCTTTCACTGTCGATATCCGACCTAACAATGCCTAAGAATTCATGACTTAAACAAACATCAATGCTAATTTCCAGTAGGAAGCTTCGCCAACACAAAAATCCGCCATATTTGATAGTGAACTTTACTTTCTGACCGATCAACACTTTGAAAAATTCAATACAACTAAAAAAGCAAATGGCGGCTTGCCGGAGGAGAAAGAAGCAGCCGAGCCTCGTTCTGAGGCTAAAGTGAGGTCATTTCTATTATTAGTAACAGAAATAAGGTCCGCGAAGCATTGGTTTGGGGGTACCCCTCTCTGGGCGACACAGGGCGCCTGCAGTTGCAGGGGAGAGTATCTGCTCGGCGACACAGTGCACCTGCAGTGTGCTTAAGGTTAAGAATTGGAAATTTAATTGTATGTTAAAAATTAATCACGTTAAAGAAAAAGTTGGCCTTGAAAACCCAAAACTAATTTAATATCTATAAAAGTAATTTGGAATCGGTTTGAAACGGCCATTTAATTGTATATTTGTAGGAAGTTAATTGTTGGATTTAAGGATGTGATTGAGGTATTTGGATTACAATTAAGAAAGTTTGTAGTTTCTGAAAATGTTCAAAGTTTTCCAAGTAAAGCAATTTAGGTTGGATTATTATGCATCTTTTAAAATAACATCTCTGTACAAATTCAAACCTGTTAATAAAAGAATTGAGAGTCCCAATCAGCTAGTCATGAAAATGTATGCAAGTCTAGTGATGAATAATGATCTCTTGCCATCTTTCATTGGTCCCGCTGATATTTGATCTTAATCTGCCATAGAGATTATAACTAATTGATCAGTAAGAATGTGTATGCAATGTGTAAGCAGTAAAATCAGGGGAGAATATACCTAATTGATCAGTAAGAATGTGTGTGCAATGTGTAAGCAGTAAAATCAGCTGTTAATTTGATCAGAAATGTGCAAGCTTTCAGACTGCTTGATTAATTTTTTTGTTAACAAACGTGTCATTGGGTTAGAAAGAGCTACCTCTCCAGTTCACTACTGTAGTATGAACACGAACTGTGTGCCAAAAGTAAGAAGAAAAAAACCCCACTCTGCAATGGCACCCAATGTTATCATTTTAATGATTTGATATTTTGAGCCTTTGTGATAGTTAGTATGAAGATCTGAAGTTGGGAAAAGTGTGAAGGCACTCTTTTTTCAAATTGTTTCCGAGTCATTGGCTCCACTCTAAATGTCTGTTTCTGCCTCCAGCTAATGATTAGTGCCATTGTGTACATAGGTTTTTATATAGGTTGATTATTGTGTATGCCACTGGTCAGGTTTTTATATAGGTTGATTATTGTGTATGCCACTCTTCAGGTTTTTATATAAGTTGATTATTGTGTATGCCACTCGTCAGAATTTTATATAAGTTGATTAATGTGTATGCCACTCTTCAGGTTTTTATAAAAGTTGATTATTGTGTATGTCACTCATTTTTTATTTTCACTTCATGAAGCGTTTTTGAGAAAAACAGCGACTTTTTGTAGGTTATATTTTGCTTTAAGAGAGAGAGAGAGAGAGAGAGAGAGAGAGAGAGAGAGAGAGAGGAGAGAGAGAGAGAGAGAGAGAGAGAGAGAGAGAGAGAGAGAGAGAGAGAGAGAGAGAGAGAGAGAGAAGAGAGAGAGAGAGAGTGGAGAGAGAGAGAGAGAGAGAGAGAGAGAGAGAGAGAGAGAGAGAGAGAGAGAGAGAGAGGAGAGAGGGGGAGGGAGAGAGGGGGGGGGGAGAGGAGAGAGAGAGAGAGAATATTATGTTCATAATGTAAATTTGTTAGCATGTCCGGTGAACACTAGTTTTTGATTGCATTCATGCGATTCACACTGGTGCAGAGATGCTCTAATAGTAACTAATAGACAACTTGATCATCTTTTGCTAAACATTACTGTGGTATTTATTAAATGCGGCAGGAAATAATGTATCTGAGGATATCTGCTGTAAAGACATTGCCTGCAAACTTCAGTTGGTAATAAGCACAATAATATTGTGCTTTGAAAGTCATGGAATTTTGTATAAAACACATACCTAAAATCCACCTAAGCAACAAGCCAAACTTTATCCTTTAAATAATCGATAGTGTTCTGTAATAATGAAACTATTGGCAATAAAATGTTTAGAGAAAATTATTACTTAAGCTAATCAAAACTCAACATATTTGATAACGAAAATCGGTACAAACCTGGTGTCATAGACTGGTTTCAATTTGTTGATTTGTAGACATTTATGCGTTATTTTTTTTAAATTGCCCGTTTCGTTTGTCATTTTGGTGCCCTTTTATATGAAGCGATTTTAGTGTATTGAAGATATGATGCTATGGTAAGCATAAACTACATATGTGCATATCGTTTGTGGGGGAGAATTTGTTTGGCTATGCAAGCTAGTTTGATTCTGATTTGGGAGAGAGAGTTGTGCGTGAATCTTGTTGAATGAAGAGATGTCCCGTATATATGAATTCAGCCCAGTGAGATTGCATCTGTGATTGACCATTCGTTTTTTAAAACTAAACAAAAAAAGCCCCCCCCTCCCTTTTTTCCGGGGGAGGGGGGGAGAAAAGAAAGGAGCAAGTGGGGTTGGTCAAAATATAGTTAAATCAAGGGAGTTAAGTCATGGCTTATAGCATTACAACTTTTGAACGATGTCAAAATTATTTGTATAAACCTTGGAACAACGAAACCTTTGTATGAAGAACCCCAAAGTGACAAATGGGAGGAGTCAATTTGTACTTGCTAGATGGGACAATCTGTTGGGTTTTTGCTTGTTTTAAATCTAGGCTTTATTCAAGTTTTCGCTAACATTATTTTGTCTGCTTTTGTCTAACTGGTCCATTCTCCTGCCTTCTTGAAATTCTGTCAAAGATTTTCTCCAGTCGAAGACAGACATGACGCGCCTAACTATTTTGTAGTTAGGCGCATAATGACGCGTAAGCGCTCACATGACAGGAAACTGAACGAATCAACAAAGAAAGAAAAAGAAATTGATTTCTAAATAACAAAGCAAGAGAAGTAAGAAAATAATTATTCTGGTATTTAAAATTCAGTTTTATTTGTTTCCCCCTAGGTTTGATTGATTTGTCCCAGTTGGTTGGCGCGTTGTAGTTTTTAAGTGATGCAGTCGTTTAGTTTTAAATTATTGGTTCATTTTATCCTTATTAAAAAAAAATCATTATAATAGTCGGGTTCTTTATGCTCAGTACAATTGCTTAAAAGATGAAACTGCTTGCACAGTACAACTTTCTACAAGCATTACTTTTAGCTTTACCAACTGAAAAAAAAAAGAAGCCTTCAGGAAGTGTGCATTCCTTGTATTTGTGGTATATGCCACTTGTATTTTTCAACAAATTAACCCCCTGTGACTGCCAGAAACTGGTAGAGTAAATCTGGTTAAATGGTCCCGAGACTTCACCCTTTTGACCGTTTTAAAGCAAAAAAATTAAAAAGACGACAACCCCCCCCAAACAACCCCATAATTATTCTTCCCATTCATCCGATGGCGTCAAGCATGGACGTGATACGTCAAGTGGCAGTCAGGGGGGCTAATACATTTCATGGATTTTGAACAATATTGATGGCATTGCCTGTTCTTGTTTATTGTGTGAATTAACTAAAAACCAGTCATTTTGTGCTACATATCTTCATTTTATTATGTTCATTTTTCCGTATTACTGTATTTTACGGACTACAAGGCGCACCTGATTATAAAGCGCACCCCCCAAATTTGACACAAAATTCAGATTTTGTTATAGTTTCTTATCAGTCACATTATAAGGCGCAGGGGTCTCAGGCTAGGAAAAAAGTATCGCCTTATAGTCCGTAAAATACGGTTTATACTGTGAAGTTTGTACATAATAACGAGTTAACAGGCATGTACATTGGATACATGTAATAATGAATAATTTATGTACATCTCGTGTCGAGGATGATAAAAAGCAAAATAAACACTGAAAACCTTTCTTTGTGTGCGTCACAGTTGTGTATGTGTGTGTGAGCGATGTCACTGTGTGTACGCGTGTGTGCGACGTTACAGTGTGTGTACTAATAGTGTAAATGTGATTTTGGATGTGCTTGTGCACACATGCATGTATGTGAAAAAAAGCATATGCCCTGAAAACATTAAAAAAACACTGACAACTGAAAATTGCACATAATACCTAAGCTTTCATTTGCTTTTCAATGTGAAGTTGTTTTTCTAATCATAAGATTTTATCTTTTTTTTTTTCTTTCTAGATATCTACAATAATCCACAATTTATTCTTTGGATAATTCTATCTGTTTAAAAGAAAAACCAATAATGGGGAACAATGTTGAATGCTTCTCAATAATGAAGCAAATCACAGTGTAATATGAATTGTTCTTTTACACCCCCCCCCCCCCCCCCCCCCCCCCCCCCCCCCCCCCCCCCCCCACCAACATGTCTTGTTTCTTTTAGAATTTAATGTGGGGTGCAATCAATGAAACAGCAAATGATATGCCACACACACAAAGTTCCTTGGCAAAGTTAGCTATACACACATATGCCTGCAATAGCATAGAATTTACCAAGAAAACAAAATACACGGGGAAAGGATTGCATGGCAAGTCCAATACTATTTTAAACCCTCTTGCATTCACATTTGTTACAGAAAAAACTCCTAGTGTTCAGATTAGTTCACGCATTTTGGGGAGCGCCATACAGTTACTATCACATCATCACAAGTGAGAAGCTTCTTCATAGTGTGTGTATAACAAGCCAGAACTTAGTGCATGGTGAAAATGCCATCAGGGTGGGGGTAGGGTGTGTGTCGAGTGGGGGCAGTTTTGGGCGGTTTGAATACACAGGCAACTTCCGGCTGGCTGGTTTTGGGCGGAATAAATGCAAGAGGGTTAATAAGACGGCATCACAAATTTGATATTGTTGAAACATTTCAACCAACATATATAACATTTTTTATCTCGTTTAAATAATTGTCTGCTTCGCTTCATGCTTCTTTTCTGGATATCTACCATCCACAATGCATTCTTCGGACAATGTTCACATCTGTTTAAAAGAAAGAAACAAGTGAACCACACAAAATCTACATAGAAAAAAAAGTTCACTACATGAAAAAGACACTCGATAAATTGCAGCCCATTTGTGCACAATATCACAGATTTCAACTGTTGCAAAGAAACTCAAGGGCGAGTTGGACAACACAGGATTCTCAGAACTCCCCCTAAAACACGAGTTCTATAAAAATGATAAGGCATGTTGAAACCAGACACATTTTGACACTATTTACAATATACTGCCTCTTTACACAAGCATAGTAAACTACTATTAAATCCAAAGACATTAACGTAAACAACTAGACCTTGAACAAACGTACATTTTCAATGTACATTAGCAGTTCAGACATAAGCACAAAAGAATACCCTGTACATAACTAAAGTCCAGAAGAAGAAAAAAATGCCCGGTCAGTTAAAATTCAGCCAGGTGCTTGGGAACAAATGACGATTTTTTTAAACATTTTCACTTCATAGACTGCAGACAACTTTTCAGGCATCAGAATTGTCAGAGGATTTGCAAATTTCAGAATATTGAAAATTGCTGGCAGAGCATTTTGATTGTGATGGCAGAGGTTTTACTATTGCCTTTTTGTGTAGTCTTCACTGTCAGATAACGTTTTAATTTACAGTAATTTCGTGATGATTTATGCCTTTTTGGTCTTGTTTGGAACTGATTCTAATGTTGCCCCTCTACTCTGCAAGGCCCTTTTACTGTGGTTTCAGAGGGTTGGACCTCGGACAATTCTGATGCCTGGCTTCTACACATTCTAACTAAACTCACTGCCACTTTTAAAAAGTTCCCAAGTTTTGTCATTACCGTAAAAACTGGACTATAAGACGCACCTGTATTAAGCCGCATCCCTTAAATTGACAAAATATTAGGTTTCCGCACCAGTTTATAAGCCGCAGAGAAAATTGTATGTGCACAAACCAACACAAATATAGAAATTATCCTATCAGAACATGAGTATATAATGCTCTCAGATACTTCAAACATGAGATTTGCATCTATTGATTACCAAAACCAGTTTTAATAAATAATAATGAGGAAAATTTATATAGCGCCCATCCTACTATGAAGGCTACAGGGCGCTTTGCACACAATTGAAATGGAATAAAAACATGAAACAAAAATCCAATAACATGAGCAGACAAAACAATACCGGTCAGACTTCGTTTGGCCGGTAAAAAAATACATATAACAATCAGCAACAACTGCTGTGACTACTACTACTACTACTTATAATAGGCCTAATACACGTATGCAGGTTAAAGTCTAAAGAAGCTCAAAATAGACTGAAGAATGTGGCCAGAAACAGATTTAATCATACTGATAAATGTAGAATGGAACAAAAATCCACAGATAAGCCGCATCAGTCTATAAGCCGCATGGGCCAAAGTTGAAAAAAGTAGCGGCTTATAGTCTGCATTTTACGGTAAGAAAAATCAAAAGAAACCCACCCATGAAATAGTCTTAATAGGAGAAGAAATATTGGTCTTTCCATTTTGCTTTTCTGGTGGTTGTAGCTATAGTGGTCAAACTCATTTTACCTGTCAAATTATATTTTATTTTAAAAATCTTTAACTGGATGAAAAAACAGAAACTTTGCCCCCACCCCCTCCTTCAAAACACCCACCCAAAGTAACTACCCCTCAAGAAACCTCCAACACACACATTCACCCTAGCGAGAGAGAGAGCTAGGGTGAATGTGTGTTGACTTTAGCATACATTATTTTACATTGTTCCAGTATTCAGCACTGGTTTTTATAATCTAAACTTTGTTTTTATGTACCCCTATTACACATTTTGTTTGTTGTCCTATTATTACTTTTATATAAATTGTTTGTTTAGCTCTGTGTGCGTGTGTGATGGTGGAGAGGCATGGTTGAGGGTGGAGATTTTGAATATGTGTGAGGAAGGGGATGGGGAGGTGTGTGTGTGTGTGTGTGTGAGGTTGGTGTGTGTGTGTGTGTGTGTTTTATATTGCATTGTAATTTAATTCTTATGATGTATTTACTGTATATTATGCATGTCTTATTATTTCTACGTTTATATGAGTGTTTTATGTGCATGCCAGACAAAGAATTTCTTAATGTTTTTAAAGACAATACATTTTTGATTGATTGATTGATTGACACACACACAACATGTCCGAACAACATTGAGTTTCTCACTGCGTTTTGCAGTCCAACTCAGGTGCCTCATCTGCGTGGATGTACTTCACGTTCCTGGCAGCGGCGGGTTGTTTCCCCGTCTTCTGTTTCTTCTTCAAGGACTCGGCCGAGCTTTTCTCCTCCGCTAGCGCCTCCATCGACACTTCCCCGTCCGCGTAAATCACGTTGACATCGTCCGACATCTTCACGCTGCGACCCGTCGCGGGCAGCGTAAACGACGGGTCGGTATCCAGCGTAAAAGTGTCGTCGTCGTCGTAATTCTCTTTCTGCAGCGGAGACACGTGCGCGACTTCTTTCTTCGTTTTCATCGAAAAGTCGGAAACGTCAGTTGACGTTTTCTCGGCATTGACAGGTTTGAGAACGTCGCTTTTCCCCCCGCTCGTTTCGAATCGTCTCGACATGTTGGACGTTTCAGGGGATGTACGGGAAGCCTTGAGAACGTCGCTTTTTTTTAAAGCTTCGCTAGGTCGACCCGCCATACTGGAGACTCCAGAGGGTGTGACTGAAGGTTTGAAGATGTTGCTGAGTCGAGCAGAGGGCTGCTGGGAAGGTCTAAAAATAGCGCTGGTTCGTCCCGTGGTGGGGCAGGGCTTGAAGATGTGTGACAGTCGTGAGGAGGCGGAGAGTTGAGAGGAGTCGAGGTGTTGTAGATGTTGGTCGCCCAGGTCGATTATCTCCGTCACTTTCTTCTGGGTTTTGCTCTCCTTTGCCTTGTCTGGAACCACACACACAAACAAGTAAAATGATAAATTTAGACAATCCATAGAGATCTGGCCAGCCAAGAGCCGCCTGTTATCGAAAGCTTTTCCTCTGTGATTTCAGAGACATGGTTGTGTGGATGTGGGAGAATGGCTCATGTAACTTAAGTATCTGCAGGTGATTCAGTGAATGTAAGCACCTTGAGTCTAATAGGGCATTTGCCACGAGTGTTCATTCTCTATACTAGACTACTAAATCGCCCGAGCTCGTTCTGCACGAGATGCGTTGACCTTTCTAATTCAACTCTCTAAATTCAACTCAGTGAAATTCAAGGTCACCGGCACGTGGCAAATGCCCTATTAAAGCCTAATTCATTTGGAGAAAGGTGCTATATGAATGCTATGCATTATTGTCATTATCTAACACCTACATGGCCAGCCACACTGCATATGATTCGACCTCAATACGACGCGACTGTGACGATGTGAGTCATGATTCACTTGCAATTCGTGTATTAGGTCTACTTGAGTATACAGAACGAAAGTAGTAAAATTATTTTTAAACGTAAGTATTTCACGTGAATCATGACTCGCATCGTCACAATCACATCGCATTGACAGCGAATCACATGAAGTGTAGCAGACCTAATCACATCGCATTGACAGCGAATCACATGAAGTGTAGCAGACCTAATCACATCGCATTGACAGCGAATCACATGAAGTGTAGCAGACCCTTAACCCTTTCGCCGCCAGCCATTTTTCAGCCCCAAAATACCATTGAACTTACCTGGGTAGAGAAAAAATAAGATCTGCAATATTGTGAATTCCTCTGTGACATGTAGGTCTGTCCTTACCTTCCAAAATGATGAAAATAGGGTCTTCAGATAACAGGCTCTGATTTGATACTTTTTAGTGACATGGGAGCTAAACCATTGTGGTGCAAAAATGCCACATTGGCGGTGAAAGGGTTAAGAGCTTGAGTGGAAAACAGAAAAAAACCTTATAACAAACTATGTACTTGTTATATAATTGGTAACAATGGTTACAAATAACAAATTTAGAACACTGCAAATCTGTATTCTGTATTCTTCTCAAACATATGAAACCTATGAAGTAATTACTGTATTTTACGGACTCTAAGGCGTACCTGCCTATAAGGCGCACCCCCCAAATTTAACACAAAATTCAGATTCTGTTACTCTATTTTCTTACTGTATTAGTAGTCACAACAATCATAAGGTGCAGGGGTCTAAGCGTACACAGCGCTTAAACCATTCACAATTCACAACCCCGCGAAGCCTGGCAACCAAAACTGGCATAGAAGTGTTCCTCTACGGTCCCTTAATAGTTTTCAACCAATGAAATCACTTTCTGTCTATTTTTAGTACCGCAATGAATGAAAACGAATCACTACCCCTCTCTTTGTCTTCTTTGTCATGCTTTTTAAAAAATCTGCTAATAATAAAATTTTTACTTTGGAATTATAACATATGCTAGCTTTTATTATTATAAACAATACCGCAAATTTTCAAAACTGTGCGGTTAAGCATTATTTTTTAAAATATTTTGTATGTAATGATGCAAACCTGCCTAGTATGGAACGCTTGTGTATGTCAGGTACGCTATAGCGTACGATAGTAAAGAGAGAGTTAACACTATTCACGAGATACTTCTATTTCCCCATGGCAACACAGTGAGCTGCAAGTCATATTATGAGTGGGCTAACACTGTGTTGCCATGGAGAAATAGAAATATCTCATGAATAATAATGTTAAGGTGTACACAGACCTCAACCAAAACAAAACGAGCAAACCCCAAACGTTCCTTCAAAGGTGGACCCTGACGGATGAGTTTTTGCAAGAAACACGTCGAGATCACCAGAAAGACAGCCTTTTCAAGGATCGGAACACTCACTTTGCTCTGGTTTCCTAGAAATCAAACCGTCAAAACGGCGATTCCTCCTTGGCAGAGATGCCGGAAAGAGTAGCCATTTTGGATGGGGTGGGTGGAGGTCACTCATTGTGGTTGAAGCTTTTTCTTTTTTATAGTGCAGTAAAACAAAATTGGAGACATTTCCTTTGTTGTGAGCGAAACTCCTTTAGATAAACTGTATTAAAAAAAATAAAAAAAAAAGGCTTGTATTGTGAAAATTTCATGCAAACGATTTGGCGGCCATTAGAAAAGAGACAGCACACGCCTTCTCTTTGGGTGAAATAATTTGACTTCCAGCACCTCCGCCAAGGAGGAATCGCCAATTTGACGGTTTGATTTCTAGGAAACCAGAGCAAAGTGAGTGTTGCTATCTCTGTAAAAGGTATTTTCCTGGTGATCTCGACGTGCTTCTTACAAAAACTCATCCGTCAGGGTGCCCCTTTAACAATAGAGCAGTTAGCAAAAATATCACATCCAACAGGCACTACTGTTCTTTGAAAATGTTTTCCAAAATGATCTGACAATATTCTGCTTGCTCTTGAAGTGAATGCGAGTGCATGGGAAAGCAAAAACCTCTCTTTGGAATCCACTGTTTTCCCCTGTGGGGATACCGGGGGATCATTGGTATGAATAGTTCCCCCACCTTCTGGAAGTTCTGCGCTTGAAGTGAATGCGAGTGCATGGGAAAGCAAAAACCTCTCTTTGGAATCCACTGTTTTCCCCTGTGGGGATACCGGGGGATCATTGGTATGAATAGTTCCCCCACCTTCTGGAAGTTCTGCGCTTGAAGTGAATGCGAGTGCATGGGAAAGCAAAAACCTCTCTTTGGAATCCACTGTTTTCATACCGGGGGATCATTGGTATAATAGTTCCCCCACCTTCTGGAAGTTCTGCTTGAAGTGAATGCGAGTCCATGGGAAAGCAAAAACCTCTCTTTGGAATCCACTGTTTTCCCCTGTGGGGATACCGGGGGAATTGGTACACTAGTTCCCCCACCTTCTGGAAGTTCTGCGCTTGAAGTGAATTTGGGAAAGCAAAAACCTCTCTTTGGAATCCAGCCCCTGTGGGGATACCGGGGGATCATCGGTATGAGTTCCCCCACCTTCTGGAAGTTCTGCGCTTGTACCTTGCTGGGCTTACTATCTGCTATATTTCTGCCTTACTGGTCCATTTTCCTGCCTTTTTTCAAGAAACACTTTCAAAAAGATTTCCTCCTCCAGCTGAAGTCGGACTTGCTGGGCCTAACTATCTCTTAGGCGCATAACGGCAGCAAGACGCATCTGCGCTCATAATTGACAGGAAACTGTCTGAGCGATCGAAGAAGAAGAAGAATCCACTGTTTGTTTTGTGATCTTCTTAACTTGAAGGTTTCACACTCGGAGTGCGGAAAAGCAGGAAATCTACCCAAGCAATTGTCTCCCTTTCTCTCACAAATACACCATTAAGATTACAACAGTCATAATACGTATTTTTGTTTACAAACTGAAGATGAGATTAATAACAGCTGACACCTTTGTATCATCTGAACCTGCAAAGTCCACCTATTTCCATCTCACTTTCAGAGAAACTCTAGGGAGAGCTGGAAAGCAGACGCACTGACCCGGCTCAAACTTGGTGATGAGTTCCTCTCGCTGGGCGGTCAACTTCAGCACCTGCGACCGGAGGCTGTCTCTCTCTGTGGTCAGCTGGCGGTTCTGGTGAGACAGGTGCACGTTCTGCTGAGAGACGTCCAGGTACTGCAGGGACTTGGCCTGAAGCTCCTTCTCAGCCTTCATCGCCTTGTTTCTGGAGTGAGAGAGGAGGTTCATGTGAAATCATCACTAACTACGACTTTACTGGTACTGCAGCTCCTTCGCAGCCTTCATCGCCTTGTTTCTGGGGAGAGAGACAAGAAGGGTTTATACATGCACCGTTGATTCTATCTGCGCAACCAAGGGGTTCAAAATGAGCGCACAAAATACGTCCCCAGATTTTTAGAGGGTCACCTGGATATATTTTTGTATGGTATTTGGTATTTTATAGGGACAAAAATGGTAGAATGGGGAAACTCACCAGGGTTTGGGTTTGGTGATCAAGGTAGAAAAAGGGAAGAAGCAAGCTTTCCGCTCGTAGAGCTTTCATCAGACTGGGGGTTAGTGGGGAGAGAGACAGAGTTTAAAAGTAAGACAACAAAAAACAACTGAAAAGAGCTCAGAATGAAAAGAGAGGGTTAATTGAGGTTAGGTAGTGTGAGTAGAAATCATGAATAAATGAGACAGTGAAAGCAAAAAGACAGATTGAAGGGGAAAGGGAGGATATGATGGTAGTGGTTTGAGGAAACAGGGTGTGAACACACACACACACAAACAGTACACACACACTATTCACATGGGAGAGAAAAAAGAGGGGTGTGAGTGGGAGGAGGGAGGGGCGAGGAATAAATATATAAATAAATAAGTAAATGAATTGAATTACCAAAAGGTAAGGTGTCAGGTTTTCAGTTTTCACTGGTCTCCTTGCTGTGTACAGACGAAACATTCCGATTTCGAGGGGAGCTCAAAGGAGACAAATTGCTTGGAAGATTTTTTTGGAAAAAAGGCAGGAGAATGGGCCAATAAGTCAGAAAGATAGTAGATGACAGAAAGCAAAGGGAAAAGGCAGAGTCAAGGAGAGGGCAGATTAGAGGAAGTTACAAGCACAGAACTTCAAGAAGGTGGGGGAACTATTTTTACGAGACCCCCCCGGTATCCTCACGGGGAGGGGAAGTGTGAGTAAAATGTGAGCGTATGTGACCATGGAGTGTTTTTACACTATATTTTAACGCTTAGTTTGCATAGTTTCCAGAATGTGCGAATGCTTTGACTAGTGAGTGTAAGTGTGAGTGAACAAACATGCACGCATGTGCAGCCAGACTCACTTCTCCAGCTGTAGTGTGGCCATGAAAAACTGGTCCCCTCCCTCTTCCCCAGCTGGTACTAGATCCCCCTGCACACACACACACACAGCATACCAGTCACTCAGTTAAACTGGCCCCCTCCCTCTGCCCCAGCTGGTACTAGGTCACCCTGCACACACACACACAGCATGCCAGTCACTCAGTTAAACTGGTCCCCTCCCTCTGCCCCAGCTGGTACTAGATCCCCCTGCACACACACAGCATGCCAGTCACTCAGTTAAACTGGTCCCCTCCCTCTGCCCCAGCTGGTACTAGGTCACCCTGCACACACACACAGCATGCCAGTCACTCAGTTAAACTGGTCCCCTCCCTCTGCCCCAGCTGGTACTAGATCCCCCTGCACACACACACAGCATGCCAGTCACTCAGTTAAACTGGTCCCCTCCCTCTGCCCCAGCTGGTACTAGATCCCCCTGCACACACACACAGCATGCCAGTCAGTCAGTTAAACTGGTCCCCTCCCTCTGCCCCAGCTGGTACTAGGTCACCCTGCACACACACACAGCATGCCAGTCAGTCAGTTAAACTGGTCCCCTCCCTCTGCCCCAGCTGGTACTAGGTCACCCTGCACACACACACAGCATGCCAGTCAGTCAGTTAAACTGGTCCCCTCCCTCTGCCCCAGCTGGTACTAGATCCCCCTGCACACACACAGCATGCCAGTCACTCAGTTAAACTGGTCCCCTCCCTCTGCCCCAGCTGGTACTAGGTCCCCCTGCACACACACACAGCATGCCAGTCACTCAGTTAAACTGGTCCCCTCCCTCTGCCCCAGCTGGTACTAGGTCCCCCTGCACACACACACAGCATGCCAGTCAGTCAGTTAAACTGGTCCCCTCCCTCTGCCCCAGCTGGTACTAGATCCCCCTGCACACACACAGCATGCCAGTCACTCAGTTAAACTGGTCCCCTCCCTCTGCCCCAGCTGGTACTAGATCCCCCTGCACACACACAGCTGGTACTAGATCCCCCTGCACACACACACACACACAGCATGCCAGTCACTCAGTTAAACTGGTCCCCTCCCTCTGCCCCAGCTGGTACTAGATCCCCCTGCACACACACAGCATGCCAGTCACTCAGTTAAACTGGTCCCCTCCCTCTGCCCCAGCTGGTACTAGATCCCCCTGCACACACACAGCATGCATGCCAGTCACACACACAGCATGCCAGTCACTCAGTTAAACTGGTCCCCTCCCTCTGCCCCAGCTGGTACTAGATCCCCCTGCACACACACACACAGCATGCCAGTCATCAGTTAAACTGGTCCCCTCCCTCTGCCCCAGCTGGTACTAGGTCCCCCTGCACACACACACAGCATGCCAGTCACTCAGTTAAACTGGTCCCCTCCCTCTGCCCCAGCTGGTACTAGGCACACACACAGCATCCCCCTGCACACACACAGCATGCCAGTCAGTCAGTTAAACTGGTCCCCTCCCTCTGCCCCAGCTGGTACTACACACACAGCATGCCAGTCACCCTGCACACACACACACACATGCCAGTCACTCAGTTAAACTGGTCCCCTCCCTCTGCCCCAGCTGGTACTAGACCCCCCTGCACACACACAGCATGCCAGTCACTCAGTTAAACTGGTCCCCTCCCTCTGCCCCAGCTGGTACTAGATCCCCCTGCACACACACACAGCATGCCAGTCACTCAGTTAAACTGGTCCCCTCCCTCTGCCCCAGCTGGTACTAGGTCACCCTGCACACACACACAGCATGCCAGTCACTCAGTTAAACTGGTCCCCTCCCTCTGCCCCAGCTGGTACTAGATCACCCTGCACACACACACACATGCCAGTCACTCAGTCAGTAACACTACTAGTAGTACTACTACTACAACTAAGAATTTCTTAGCGCTTAACATTTTTTAGAAGCCCTACTAAGTGCTTACAAAATAGTGGGTAGATAAAGAAATAATATTACAGTATTTTACAGAATACAAGGCGCACCTGATTATAAGGCGCACCCCCAAAATTTTACACAGAATTTTGTTATAGTTTTTTTCACTGTATTACCAGTCACATTGTAAGGCGCAGGGTCTCAGTCCAGGAAAAAGCATCGCCTTATAGCCTGTGGTATTTGGTACTTTATAGTCACAGAGACGTTTCTGTGAAATTCGGGTTGCTCCCACCCGGAGAGCGCGTCACAGCCAGAGGCGCACCACCCATTTTAAGAGCCACAAAGCCCCAGCAGGAAAGGAGCACTGATGGCGGTAGGTTGGGGAAGCCTGGGGTGGAGAGCGGGTGGTGGGGGAAAGGAGGGTTACTGCATGCACAGTGCCCACAGGCCAAAGGAAGCGTGCAGTGGTGGCGGTAGGTTGGGGAAGCCTGGGGTGGAGAGCGGGTGGTGGGGGAAAGGAGGGTTACTGCATGCACAGTGCCCACAGGCCAAAGGAAGCGTGCAGTGGTGGCGGTAGGTTGGGGAAGCCTGGGGTGGAGAGCGGGTGGTGGGGGAAAGGAGGGTTACTGCATGCACAGTGCCCACAGGCCAAAGGAAGCGTGCAGTGGTGGCGGTAGGTTGGGGAAGCCTGGGGTGGAGAGCGGGTGGTGGGGGAAAGGAGGGTTACTACATGCACAGTGCCCACAGGCCAAAGGAAGCGTGCAGTGGTGGCGGTAGGTTGGGGAAGCCTGGGGTGGAGAGCGGGTGGTGGGGGAAAGGAGGGTTACTACATGCACAGTGCCCACAGGCCAAAGGAAGCGTGCAGTGGTGGCGGTAGGTTGGGGAAGCCTGGGGTGGAGAGCGGGTGGTGGGGGAAAGGAGGGTTACTACATGCACAGTGCCCACAGGCCAAAGGAAGCGTGCAGTGGTGGCGGTAGGTTGGGGAAGCCTGGGGTGGAGAGCGGGTGGTGGGGGAAAGGAGGGTTACTACATGCACAGTGCCCACAGGCCAAAGGAAGCGTGCAGTGGTGGCGGTAGGTTGGGGAAGCCTGGGGTGGAGAGCGGGTGGTGGGGGAAAGGAGGGTTACTACATGCACAGTGCCCACAGGCCAAAGGAAGCGTGCAGTGGTGGCGGTAGGTTGGGGAAGCCTGGGGTGGAGAGCGGGTGGTGGGGGAAAGGAGGGTTACTACATGCACAGTGCCCACAGTGGTGGCGCATAGTGGTGGCGGTAGGTACAACACTGCAGTGCATAAACTACAACATAGTGCACTACGGTACAGTACAACATGGTACCTTGGAGGCCTCCAGATCCTGTATTTTATCTATGAGGGTTCGAATCTGGGTGTGTGCCTCAGTGAGCTGCCCTCTTAGCCGCTGAGCCTATTGGCACAGTAAACACAGTACAATACAGCTCAGTGCTTTATACCTTGGAGGCCTCCAGCTCCTGTATCTTGTCGATGAGGGTTCGAATCTGGGCGTGTGCCTCACGGAGCTGCTCTCTTAACCGCTGAGCCTATTGGTACAATAAATACAGTACAGTGCTTTATACCTTGGAGGCCTCCAGCTCCTGTATTTTGTCGATGAGGGTTCGAATCTGGGCGTGTGCCTCACTGAGCTGCCCTCTTAACCGCTGAGCCTATTGGTACAATAAATACAGTACAGTGCTTTATACCTTGGAGGCCTCCAGATCCTGTATCTTGTCGATGAGGGTTCGAATCTGGGCGTGTGCCTCACGGAGCTGCCCTCTTAACCGCTGAGCCTATTGGTACAATAAATACAGTACAGTGCTTTATACCTTGGAGGCTTCCAGGTCCTGTATCTTGTTGATGAGGGTTCGAATCTGGGTGAGCTGCCCTCTTAACCGCTGAGCCTATTGGTACAGTAAACACAGTTCAGTGCTTTATACCTTGGAGGCCTCCAGATCCTGTATCTTGTCGATGAGGGTTCGAATCTGGGTGTGTGCATCACAGAGCTGCTCTCTTAACCGCTGAGCCTATTGGTACAGTAAACACAGTACAGTGCTTTATACCTTGGAGGCCTCCAGCTCCTGCATCTTGTCGATGAGGGTTCGAATCTGGGCGTGTGCCTCACGGAGCTGCTCTCTTAGCCGCTGAGCCGAGGAGTCATCTTTGCTGCTGGTGATCTGTAAGGCCTGCGCGATCTGCATCTGGAAAGGAGAGACAGCGGAAACATGCATAAAAATGCTAGGATTTGATTCATGATTCTTATCAAGAGAAATCCAATGAACTCAGTGGCAACAAACTCCAATCACCAATCAATGCCTTAGCCAAGCCTGGAGCTCAGATTTTTTTGGCTATAATTTCTTTCTTTAATAATCCTGATTAGTAACAGACACTTTTATTGGACAGGGAATGGAACAAAAAGTGTAAAAAGGATGAGGTGAGCTGGGGAAATTATGCAAATATGAAATTAAAAGATTTAAAATTCATGGGTGCCTCTACAAAATCCTGTAAAACCAGGATTATTAAACAAAGAAATTATAACCAAAATTAAATTGATCTCACAGGCTTTTCCTTAAAGCAAAGGAAGATGCTATATTTGACAGACTCTCCTTGAAGTAAACTACAAAGCTAAGGCATGACATAGGCAGTGACAAGTATTGGTACTGGTACTTTATAGTCACAGAGGTGTCTGTGAAATCCGAGTTGCTCTCACCTTTTATTTTTATATTTGCATGCAGTTTTTGTGCGACTAATTAGGAAGGAAAGGGGGGGTGGTGGTAAATTTTGACCAAATGACAACTTTTTTCGTTGCCACTGGGTTTAACATGTGCTAAGTGCATGGGCACATGGGACCTCTCATCTGAAAAACTCCACGTTCAGACCATAAGGCCTAGTGCAGAGTGAGAGGAAAAATCCCCAGTACCCAGGTTCGAACTCAGGTTTATTGACACAAGGCGAACGCGTTACCTCTGTGCCACTCTACAAGTGGTGGTAGGAACGAAATTTGGGAAAATAAGAAAGGGAAGTTGCTCCTCAATTTTGTAAACAACCCCCCCCCCCCCCCCCCCCCCCGCAACAACAACCAACCAACCAAACAAAAAACAGAATTCTGGCACACAACGTGCAGAGAAGCCCCCAGGTGATTACTGTGACACAAACTCCGGCTTCAGGCAGACCCACATGCACCCCTGCTGTGTCTCACCCATGTAGTAGTTGTTCTGCTCTTTCTCCATGCTGTGTTAGACTGACCTCCCCTACAATTGTCCCTTTTCATTGTCCCTGTGTCTCACCCTGCTCTTTCTCCATGCTGTGTTAGACTGACCTCCCCTACAATTGTCCCTTTTCATTGTCCCTGTGTCTCACCCTGTAGTTGTTCTGCTCTTTCTCCATACTGTGTTAGACTGACCTCCCCTACAATTGTCCCTTTTCATTGTCCCTGTGTCTCACCCTGTAGTTGTTCTGCTCTTTCTCCATGCTGTGTTAGACTGACCTCCCCTACAATTGTCCCCGTGACCCTTTTCATTGTCCCTGTGTCTTACCCTGTAGTTGTTATGCTCTTTCTCCATGCTGCATTAGATTGACCTCCCCTACAATTGTCCCCTTCATTGTCCCCGTGACCCTTTTCGTTGTCCCTGTGTCTCACCCTGTAGTAGTTGTTCTGCTCTTTCTCCATGCTGTGTTAGACTGACCTCCCCTACAATTGTCCCCGTGACCCTTTTCATTGTCCCTGTGTCTCACCCTGTAGTTGTTATGCTCTTTCTCCATGCTGTGTTAGACTGACTTCCCCTACAATTGTCCCTTTTCATTGTCCCTGTGTCTCACCCTGTAGTTGTTATGCTCTTTCTCCATGCTGTGTTAGACTGACTTCCCGTACAATTGTCCCTTTTCATTGTCCCTGTGTCTCACCCTGTAGTTGTTATGCTCTTTCTCCATGCTGTGTTAGACTGACTTCCCCTACAATTGTCCCCGTGACCCTTTTCATTGTCCCTGTGTCTCACCCTGTAGTAGTTGTTATGCTCTTTCGTTGTCCTGTTCATTGTCCCTGTTGCTCCTTTTCATTGTCCCTGTTGTCCCCTTCATTGTCCCTGTTGTCCTTTTCATTGTCCCTGTTGTCCCCTTCATTGTCCCTGTTGCTCCTTTTCATTGTCCCTGTTGTCCCCTTCATTGTCCCTGTTGCTCCTTTTCATTGTCCCTGTTGTCCCTTTTCGTTGTCCTGTTCATTGTCCCTGTTGCTCCTTTTCATTGTCCCTGTTGTCCCCTTCATTGTCCCTGTTGTCCTTTTCATTGTCCCTGTTGCCTCTTTTCGTTGTCCTGTTCCCCCTTTTCGTTGTCCCTGTTGTCCCCTTCATTGTCCCTGTTGTCCCCTTCATTGTCCCTGTTGCCCCTTTTCGTTGTCCTGTTCATTGTTCCTGTTGCCCCTTTTCGTTGTCCCTGTTGCCCCTTTTCACTGTCCCTGTTGTCCCCTTCATTATCCCTGTTGCCCCTTTTTGTTGTCCCTCTTCATTGTCCCTGTTGCCCCTTTTCGTTGTCCCTGTTGTCCCTGTTGCCCCTTTTCATTGTCCCTGTTGTCCCCTTCATTGTCCCTGTTGCCCCTTTTTGTTGTCCCTCTTCATTGTCCCTGTTGTCCCTTTTCATTGTCCCTGTTGTCCCCTTCATTGTCCCTTTTCGTTGTCCCTGTGTCTCACCCTGTAGTTGTTGTTCTGCTCTTTCTCCATGCTGTATTTCTCCACCAGCTGTTGGTTCTGAATCTTCAACGAAGACATCTTCTTCTCCAAGACCAGCCGCCGGTCCTCTAACTGCAAACACACAGACACAATCATTACATCCTCATTATTGTCATCTTCATCATCATTCATCACTATCATTGTCGTTTATCATCATCTGGATCTTCAGCAAAGACATCTTCTTCTCCAAGACCAGCCGCCGGTCCTCTAACTGCAAACACACAGACACAATCATTACATCCTCATTATTGTCATCTTCATCATCATTCATCACTATCATTGTCGTTTATCATCATCTGGATCTTCAGCAAAGACATCTTCTTCTCCAAGACCAGCCGCCGGTCCTCTAACTGCAAACACACAGACACAATCATTACATCCTCATTGTCATCATCATGGTCATTTATTATTATCATTGTCATCATGATCTTCAGCAAAGACATCTTTTTCTCCAAGACCAACCGCCGGTCCTCTAACTGTAGTCACACACGATCATTATCATTCTCATTGTCGTCATCATCATCATTATCATCATTTGGATCTTCAATGAAGAACGATTATATTGAATGGCAAAAAAGGATCTTCCAATGAGCAACAAGCTTTCAACAATTAGCCAAGCTTTCTGTGCAATCTTGTAGAACTTTTACATGCATGTATATCTAGACTAACGACTCCTGCTTGTGGCAGGAATGCCAGCACCGTCGTTATCCAGCTGAAATATAACGACTGTTCATGAACAAATCATTTTAACCCTTTCGCCGCCAATGTCACATTTTTGCACCACAATGGTTTAACACCCATGTCACTAAAAGGCATTAAAACAGGACCTGTTATCCGAAGACCCTATTTTCTTAATTTTGGGAGGTAAGGATAGGCCTAATGTTATACATGTCACAGAGGAAATCCCAATATTGCAGATACTTGTTTTCTCTCTACCCAGTTAAGCTTAATGGTATTTTTTGGTTGAAAATGGCTGGCAGCGAAAGGGTTAAACTACTTAAAGACCCACCACGTCACATGTCAAAATAATGGTTTTCACGTGTTTTCCCTCTTATAACTGGTAAGAAATCTTAAGAAATCTTCCCAGCATAAGAGGGAATGTGACACGTGACGTGGGGGTCTGTAATGCGTCATCTCACTCCCCGACTTGAGATTTTAAAGGGTAAATCTCACGCATAGTCAGAGATTTTAGGGAGTGATTTGAGAGTTCTAGTGCGTAAATACGCAAAATCTGTACGTTTTCAGAAACCCTGACAGACAGACACACACTCCCCCCTGTGGGGATACAGGGGGGTCTTCCGTACAAATAGTTCCCCCACCCTCTGGAAGTTCTGTGCTTGTAACTTCCTCTAATCTCTCTCTCTCTTTGACTCTTGCCCTTTTCCTTGCTTTGTGTCATCCACTATCTTTCTGACTTTCGGCCCATTCTCCTGCCTTTAAAACCCCCCAAAACCTTCCATATAGTTTTCTCCTTTGAGCTCCTCCAAAATCAGAATGTGTCGGCTGAATGCAGCGGGGGACACCAGTGAAAACTAGAAAAGACACATACGTACCCATTGTGGCCTTATGCAGACCTGTTTACCCCCTACACAAGTCTTGAGTAGTTTGGATAGCTGAAATGAGTAGTTTTGGTACAAAATGTGTAGTTTTATTCAATTAACCATCAAATAATATTCACTGAAAATGAGTAATAATCAAGAGTTAAAGAACATTATTTTCAGTTTTGAAGAGTAGTAGACGTCCAAACTGAGTAGAATACTACTCGAAAAGAGTAGCGTAAACAGGTCTGCTTATGGCCCGGGAACACAGAAGAAAAAGAAGAAGAAGACAGGCACACTGACCTCAGAAAAGACGGAGTTTCCCTTGGAGCAATGTCCCTGGTTGTCTGTGCGGGAGGCGTCCAACTGTGCACGCAGCTCCAGCACCTCTCGCCTCGCCTCCTGCTCACATGGGTCGTTTGCAACAAGGCCAGATCAATGGACATCACCACCAACTACCATCATATACTGTATTTTGCTAGACATCACCACCAACTACCATCATATACCGTATTTTTCTGACTATAAGGCGCACCTCCTAAATGTTTTTGTTACTATTTCATCAGTCACATTATAAGGCGCAGGGGTCTGAGTCTTGGAAAAAAGCATAGCCTTATAGTCAGAAAAATATGGTAGTTGGTATTTGGCATATTCTAGGTACAGAGATTTATCTCTGTGAAATTCGGGTTGCTCTCCCCTGGAGAGAGCGTCGCCGCAAGCGCAGCACCTACCCGTTTTTTATGTTTGTTTGGGGGGAAGGACCTCTAGTCGCTTTGCTAGATAAACTGTCTGTATTTTCTACACAGACACACGTGTGCACCCACAAAAATCATTGCACCACATAAGTGGCCCATCATTTTGAAAAGTGGCCCATCATTTTGAAAATGACCCCTCAGTTTGTGCAGCCAAGGGTCATATGACCCATGAAGTCTGAAGACAATCTGAAGCACTGCAACAGCTCAATCTCCTTCACAGAATATCAGAAGGGCTGATTCCTGCAAACCACCCGAAGACTTCCTTACTCCTCACAAAATATCAGAAGGGCTGATTCCTGCAAACCACCAGAAGACGTCCTTACTCCTCACAAAATATCAGAAGGGCTGATTCCTGCAAACCACCAGAACACGTCCTTACTCCTCACAAAATATCAGAAGGGCTGATTCCTGCACTACCACCCGAAGACGTCCTTACTCCTCACAAAATATCAGAAGGGCTGATTCCTGCACTACCACCCGAAGACTTCCTTACTCCTCACAAAATATCAGAAGGGCTGATTCCTGCACTACCACCTGAAGACTTCCTTACTCCTCACAAAATATCAGAAGGGCTGATTCCTGCACTACCACCTGAAGACTTTCCTTACTCCTCACAAAATATCAGAAGGGCTGATTCCTGCACTACCACCCGAAGACTTCCTTACTCCTCACAAAATATCAGAAGGGCTGATTCCTGCACTACCACCCGAAGACGTCCTTACTCCTCACAAAATATCAGAAGGGCTGATTCCTGCACTACCACCCGAAGACTTCCTTACTCCTCACAAAATATCAGAAGGGCTGATTCCTGCACTACCACCTGAAGACTTCCTTACTCCTCACAAAATATCAGAAGGGCTGATTCCTGCACTACCACCTGAAGACTTTCCTTACTCCTCACAAAATATCAGAAGGGCTGATTCCTGCACTACCACCCGAAGACGTCCTTACTCCTCACAAAATATCAGAAGGGCTGATTCCTGCAAACCACCCGAAGACGTCCTTACTCCTCACAAAATATCAGAAGGGCTGATTCCTGCACTACCACCCGAAGACTTCCTTACTCCTCACAAAATATCAGAAGGGCTGATTCCTGCACTACCACCCGAAGACTTCCTTACTCCTCACAAAATATCAGAAGGGCTGATTCCTGCACTACCACCCGAAGACTTCCTTACTCCTGTAGCTCCACCCCGAAGGAGAATCCGGCCAACAAGATATACCGGCTTCCAAGATGAAAATGTGATACAACGGCAGGCAGTAAAGAACTCAAGAGACAATCACATAATATTACTAAATGTCCGGCATAAGACAAGGACTGACACCGCACTTCATCCCTTTCCTCACTGCCTGACCGCAGTCTATGCAAATGACCGGCAAATAAATACATATTCAGACATGTTAATTATGTTACTCACCTCTAAATGCCTAGCATAAGACAGACTGACACTGCAGTTCCTCGGCGGCTGACTGCAGTCTATGCAAATGACCGACGGATAAATATTCATAGACATGTTAAAAAAACCCAAACTGAAACAGACTGCAACGTCACTGGAACATATTTACAAGAGACACAAGAAAACAACTGGATATTTCGGCGAATGTGCCTTTATTAACATAGACACACAAGAAAACAGCAAACAGCAACGATAATAAAGGAGCAAAAAACAATACTTTCCCTCTACAACCCAATCCGTGAATGATTACAGTTAACTTGAAACTAAAAAGCAAGGCATGTATTTGTGAACACAATTCAGGAGAAAAGAAAAATAAACCATTGAGAGAGGTGTGGGAAGGTGTAATCTGTGAACGACACAGTTAACTTGAAACTAAACATAGACATGTTAGTCCCCTGTGGGGATACCGGGGGGGTCTTTCGTACAAATAGTTCCCCCACCTTCTGGAAGTTATGTGCTTGTAACTTCCTCTAATCTGTCACTCTCTTTGACTCTGTTTTTTCCTTTTGCTTACTGTCATTTGCTATCTTTCTATCTTACTGGTCCATTCTCCTGCCTTTTTTTTCCCCTATAAATTCTTACAAAGATTTCTTCAGCCGAAGTTGGACATGCTGGGCCTAACTATTTCTTAGTTAGGCGCAAAACGGCAGCAAGACGCATCTACGCTCATGTGACCGGAAACTGAGCGAACGAAGAAGACATGTTAGTCATGCACATTTCTTACCTCCAAATGTCTGGCGTAGGACATGGACTCACACTGCAGTTCCTCCATTTCTTCGTTGGCTGCCCGCAGTCGTGAGGTCACAGCCTCTTTGTGGCGCTGACACTCTTGCAGCTGACTGCACAGCTCAATGTTCTTCGCCTCACTCTCCGTCTGTTCAATAAATTCAAAACCACAAGTCACAAAAGACAAAGAATAATAATAAAAAAACCAACAACATTGTAACAGAATTTTTATACACATTGAAAAAAGAAAGTAAAACTAAGATACTGCAAGGGATCGTGAGGATCTTGATCTTGATGGATTTAAAAAAAGAAAGAAAAAGCTTATTATATCAGACATGTTTATCCCCTACACAAGTCTTGAGTAGTCTGGATAGCTGAAATGAGTAGTTTTGGCTTAAAATGTGTAGTTTTATTCATTAAACCATCAAACAATGTTCTCTGAAAATGAGTAATTAGAGCATTATTTTCAATTTTGAATACAGACAAACCCCTATTTTACGACCCTCTGTTAAGCGACCACCTCTCATTTGAGACCGGATTTGTTGGCACAGATGCATTTTACTATGTAAACGACCTCTCTTAAACGACTTCCTCTAAAACGCGACTTATGACCGCCTGAAAGCGGAGTCGCTTCCCTTGTTGTAGAAAAGAGAGAGCGTAGGAAAAGCACGAAAACCACTGACTTTGAAAAAGAAAACCACTGACTTTGGACAAGAGTGGAGGTGATTAAAGGAAGTCGGCAAAGTGAAACTAATATCGATTGCACAATCCAATGGAGTTGGAAAGACCCAAATCCAGTTTTAATATGTCATTGTATGTGTGCATGAAGAAGAGAGTATGAACTGTGCTGAACTTTTTCTTTCTACGGCTGCCAGTGAAAACCTCCGTCATACGACCCCTCCAATTTACGACCGATTTTTCCGGACATTTTGGAAGTCTTAAAATAGAGGTTTGTCTGTAGTAGAGGTCAAAATTGAGTAGAATACTACTCGAAAAGAGTAAACAGGTCTGTTATATGCACAAAGCTCTAACTAACAAAAGAAAGCAGAAATCTTTGGAATCTACATACTGAGTAACTGTCCAAACATCCTTTATCACAAAAGTCTTCTAACTGTCAACAGTTTACCTAAAATAACGGTTTTCATTACAAGACGCTACCTGCACATCAAACCTATAGTGCGTACAGTTATTTCGATATAAAGAAGTTGGTCGCCACCACGGAAGAAGAACCTAAAAACAGATGGTATGTGCACACAATTTCATTCATGATTTACCCCACACACCATCTTAACCCTTTCATCGCCACTGTCGCCGCTTGGCACCACAATGATTTGACACCCATGTCACTGAAAGGCATCTAATGAGGGTCTGGTATTCAGTGACCTTATGTTCTTCATTTTGGGAGGTAAGGACAGGCCCTATTTTATGCATGTCACAGAAGAATCCCCAATATTGCAGACAGAATCTTTTTTCTACCCGGGTAAGCTTAATGGTAAATTTTGGCTGAAGAATAGCTAGTGTTGAAAGGGTTTAAGAGAAACAAATATCTTAAAAAAACCCTGAAAAAAAGGGCTTTCAAATTTCCCGAAATCAGGAAATTTTCTGAAAACTCTTATGTCTGGAGCACACACGGCACTTGTCTGCCCACCAGAGTGATCTTGACAGAGCCGAGCTCCTCCTGTAGAGCGGCCAGTTCCTCAGAGGAGGAGGTGAAGGAGGCGGAGGTGTTTTGAACCACGGTGCGATCCAGGTGACTCTGCAGCAGCGACTCCAGATCTGTCACCTGACTGCGTAGGCTTTGCTCCACAGATTGTAGGTGATCCACCTCTTGGTGAAGGCCGCTGATCTGTAACATAGCATCATCATCATCATCATCATCATCACCACCATCATCATCGCAGGCCTTGCTCCACAGACTGTATGCAGACCTGTTTACCCCCTACACATGTCTTGAGTAGTCTGGATAGCTGAAATGAGTAGTTTTGGTGCAAAATGTGTAGTTTTATTCATTAAACCATCAAACACTGTTCACTGAAAATGAGTAGTTAGAGCATTATTTTCAATTTTGAAGAGTAGCAGAGGTCCAAATTGAGTAGAATACTACTCGAAAAGAGTAGAGTAAACAGGTCTGTGTAGGTCATCTACCTCTTGGTGAAGGCCGCTGATCTGTAATATAGCATCACCATCATCATCATTGTCATAATCGTAGGCCTTGCTCCAGACTGTAGGTGATCTACCTCTTGTTTAAGGCCGCTGATTTGCAATATAGCATCATTATCATCAACATCATTATCATCATCAACACAACATCAGCATTATCACCATCGTCATCATCATCATCATCATCAAGATCATCGTAGGCCTTACTCCACCTCTTGTTTAACCTTTTCTAGCCTAAGCAGATGGTGGTGGCTGGTGGCAATCTTGCCATTTGTAGCCTGTTCGTTTGCCGGTCACCGTTGTTACTGCTATTGTCAGATTTCGCAGCGGTTGCGGATAACTGTCAAAACCTAATTTTTTTGTCCTTTGCCGATGTACGATCGCAAAGGAGTCTATTTTCGTTCGAGTATGTTTCTTTTCTTTCTTTCTTTTTTTCTTCTTCTGTCTGTCCCCAAAAAAATTAATCTACCACCCAGATCCCGCTTCCACACACAAATCATACACACCTGCTTTTTGTGAACGGCACTCTCTATTCGTCTCTCCTCCTCCATTTTGTCTTTCAGTGAGGACAACTCTGCCCGCAGTGACGCCATTTCCTCCGCTTGCCACTTTTGGGTGCAGCCTGCCACCTCCAGGCGAGATGTCAGGGTGCATAACTCCTGCTGCTTGTCCTGTGATATAAAGGCGATAAAGACAAAAGAGATCATTGCTTGATGAAAAAAATCATACAATGATACATGTATACAATTTGCTTATAATTATATAAATGCAATGTACATCTCTTTAACCTCTTCGCTGCTGCCTACTACTTGCGCATGCGCCGCCGTCTTGCCACGTGATTTTTTAATACGGCAATATAGCTACTTAGCGGCGACGTATATATACGTCGGTGGCAAGTACTGAAGTGCTATAGAGGACGTATATATACGTCGTGGGCAGCGAAGAGGTTAATCAAAAAAATATATCTGACTTTGACTAAACTTTGAACTATTGAAAAAATCAACTTAAACACACCTTCATCTCTACCTCTGCAATTCGTTGATTTAGGGTGTGCTAGGTACGTATCCCCCAAGGTTCCATTTTCATCATCCCCTCTACCAATACTTTCTTGCCCCCTTTCCACATCTCTGACTAACCAGTGTTGAATTTCATAATGTGTTCTCACTCTCAGCACTTTTTACCTCACAAACACCCCATCCTTCTTTCTTCAAACTTACACATTTATAATTTCTCTCATTGTTCACCCACTACCATAACGATTAAAGTGAGTGTCTATTTTTTCTATTTTTGTGAAAACCTCTATCCTCACACATTTCCTTGAAATTGAATCCTTATCATTCCTTGTGTGCAGGAAGAGTGTGCATGTGCATACGTGTCAGTAAGTGCATCTGTGCGCTTGATGAAATGTGTTTGTAATGTGTGTCTTCTTCTTCTTCGCAGTACGTGGCCACAATCAACACACTGATTATTATGCCATGGAACCGGGGAGGTTCATCCACATATGCCGGAAGAAAGGGCCAGGAGGCCAAAGATTAAAGAAAGAGAAGAGAGGACAGACGAAAGGAAAACGCCTAGCTTGATGGGAATCTGCAGGGGAGGGGGGGAGGGGGGGGTGGAGTGGGGGGGGGGGGGGGGGAAGGGGGGGGGGGGGGGGGGGGGGGAGGTGGGGCTTTTGCTTGGTTGTTAGACTGATGACCCCTGAGTGGGGCCACCAGCCGCATCAGGTGCAGCCGGCGGTGTCCTCTGAGGAACTTCCAGACTCCGGCTGCGAAGCTCTCTGGAGTTCTGGCCTCCACTGCCGATGCTGGCAGGTCGTTCCACTCCTTGATTGTTCGTAGGAAAAAAGGAGCTTTGACGGTACTGCGTCCGACACTGGGGGATGAGGAGCTGTTGTGAATGACCCCTACGTTGCCGCTCTGGCTGAGGTATGACTTTGCTCCTGTTCACACTCACCATGCCATTGAGTATTTTATACAGCATGGTGAGTCTGGTGGTTTGTCGGCGTTGCTGCAGTGAATTCCATCTGAGCCTCTGTAGCAAGTCGGTAACGCTGGCTGTCCTATGATATCTATTTAAGACAAATCTGGCAGCCCTGCGTTGGATTGCTTCCACCTTGTCTATACTCTTCTGAGTGAAGGGGTCCCAGACCGTGCATGCATACTCGAGGAGAGGTCTGACAAATGCCATGTAGGCTTTCTCTCGCAGTTCAGTGGAGGCTATCTTCAGGTTCCTTGCGCGCATGCATACGTGCATGTATATATGCGTGCGTGTATGTCACTATGTGTGCGTGTTTAAATGCTGATTGTAAAGCGCCTTGAGATCGATAAAAAGCGCTTTTTTTAATAATATAAATATCCATTATTATTATCATTACCTCCAGTTCGGCCGCGTGTTGTTTCATGATGGTGTCAACGCGTGTCCTGAGCGAGGCGTTTTCCTCCAGCAGGGTCTTGCCATACATGGCAGCCTGCATCAGCTTCTCCTCTTTGTCGGCCAACTCCGCCTCCACCAGCGACAGCTGACGGCTTCGTTTGCCGCTGTCATCATCGGGACTGGTAGGGCAAGATGGAAGCTCCATTCTTGGAAAAATGGTAAACCTGAAGACACATAGTGTATACAGGGATAACAAAATACATATCATCGGGACTGGTAGGGCTGGAAGACACATAGTACATACAGGGATAATAAAATACATGTCATCATTGGGACTGGTACTAGTGGTAGGGCAAGATGGAAGTTCCATTCTTGGAAAAATGGTAAACCTGAAGACACATAGTGTATACAGGGATAACAAAATACATGTCATCATCAGGACTGGTAGGGCTGGAAGACACATAGTACATACAGGGATAATAAAATACATGTCATCATCGGGACTGGTAGGGCAAGATGGAAGCTCCATTGTTGGAAAAATGCTAAACCTGAAGACACACAGTACATACACTGATACAGGGATAATAAAATACATGAAAAATAATGCACAAACCAAACGCTTCTTGTCTTTCATCTCGTTAACACAGTGATTGCGCTAGGATTTTTGAAAACCACTCCCATCAGCGACAATGCCCCCCAACAACCGGTGTCAAAACCAGTCCCAGGGAAACAAAACCCAGTAAAATGACTAAAACCACAATTTCAAAGCCTAGAGCTGTTGTTAAACAAGTTTTATTAGTCCTACCAAAACTTTATCAGTCCCTGGGACTGAAGCCGAAGGGCCAGCCACACGTACATTAGTTAAAATTGCACCACTGTACAATACGATTCGATCACGTGGTCTCCAAGAACAAATGTGATTGGCGCATCGAGATCACGTGATTGAATCGTATCACAGTCATGCGATTTTAATGGACGTGTGGCTGGCCCATGACACTGATAAATATTTTTTTTCTTCGCAGTATTTTGGTTTTACAATGTTACTGATAATTACACTTACGGTTAACATGATCATTGTAACAGTAACACACAGGCATGCACATGCCGCCCCCCCCCCCCACACACACACACACATGCGTTACAACAAGTTTCCAGCTTGTTGACCAAGATGAGAAAGTTTTCTTGGCAACACTGCTTGCTTAAGGCTTTGCACAGGACTGGGTTCATGAGGTTAATTTAATGAGAATTGTCTCGTCATTTCAAGACTAAGCACAGTCTATTCATGAGCGTAGATGCTTTCTGAACTACTCTTCTTACAATTAACAATATACAAGTTTGTGTGATTAAATCTTTTGCTTTGGGTTTCAATTTTGACTTTGTTTTAATTTGTTATGAAAAGATACAAGTCCTTCTTCTTCTTCTTCACTGTGCGTGGCCCCATTGTACACACTGATTATCATGTCACAGAATCGGGGAGCTTCAACCATTTATGCCGGAAGAAAAGGCAGTAGACTAAAGAAACATCATTTTGATTAAAGCAGGAGGGAAGGACACTAGGACAGATCAAACTAATTTAAGGAGAAATACAGGGCTAAGTTCTCAGTGGGGATCTGCCGTTGCCGTTGGAAAAAAGAGAGAGAGTGTAGAGTGGCACAGTGGTAACGCGTTCGCTTCGTGTCAAGTAAACCCGAGTTCGAACCTGGCTACAGGGGATTTTTCCTCTCACTTTGCACTAGGCCTTACGGTCTGAATGTGGAGTCTTTCGGATGAGACGATAAACCGAGGTCCCATGTGCCCATGCACTTAGCACACGTTAAGCCCAGTGGCAATGAAAAAGTTGTTATTTGGTCAAAATTTACACCCCCCCCCCCCCCCCTTTCCTTCCTCATCAATCACACACAACAAATTGCATGCCAAAAAAAAAGAAGTAAACAATGGGTGGCGCGCCTCTGGCTGCGACGCGCTCTCCAGGTGGGAGCAACCCGATTTTCACAGAGATGCCTCTGTGACTATAAAGTACCTAATAAAAAAAAACTAATAATAAAAAAAGAGGAAAAAACGACTTTTGCTTTGTTGCTAACTAACTAGTCTGATGGCCCCTCAGTGGGGCCACAAGCCACGACAGGTCTCGATCTTGACTTTAGTCGGAAACACCACTTTGTGGCATTATATCGACAAACTTCAAAACAAAACCTAATCTAATTTGAGTGATCTGGCCAGCCAGTGCCCGTTCAGCAGGTCACCAACATGATGCCACATCCAGCAGCAACCTCATCGAACCCTAAAAAATTTGGTTTGTAAGGAAGGGGAGGGGTGGTGGGGGCAGGGCAGGAGAAATGGGGCCGGGGAGGGGAGGGGGCTGGAGTTTGATTTATTTCAGATCTGCAGTCTGTTGGAGAAGGGTCTTGAAATCCTCAACTAACCCAGCAGAAACAACTTTGGTGTTTATCTTTAAGTTGTTCCATTTCCAATCCCGGATGGTTCTGGGAAAGCTGCTGAGTGCTGAGCGCTGAGCAAGCTATTTTTGCCAACTGGATGGTGAAGCATCGGTCATTCTTTCTAGCCAGGTGTTCGACTAGGTTCTTGCTCTCTTGGTCTTCACGCCTTGTTCAAGTTGTTGGTTTGATGAGGCGCTTGTTTTTGATTGGCGTCAGATACTGAGATATGTATCTGCCTCACTGCCTGGGAAGTGACCTTCGACGACCTTGAACAGGAAAGTCATCCGCTGATGTTTTCTTCTTTCCCGCAGAGATGGAAGTGCGTACTTCTGTGTGAAGAAAATATTAGGTTTTGATGTTTAATTATTTTTTCAATTCATATTAATGTATTAATGTGTTGACCCTTGTTTGCTAGTATTTTAGTGTAGCCTTTGTGTATTACTTAAGTGGTGCTTATTTATGTATCTTATTTTAATCATTTGTAAAGCGCAAAGACTGAAAGAGCTCCAGTTTCACTGAGAGGTGTTGCGCTATATAAAAAAATCATTATTATTATTATTAAGGCCAAGGTCACTCAGCATGTCTGACACCTGTAGGTGCAGCAGGCGGGTGTCCATTGAGGTAGTTCCAGATTCCGGATGCGAAACTCTCTTGAGTTCTGGCCTCCACTGCTGATTCTGGTTCTGCCTTAGACTGGTTTTCCACACCTGAGCCTGTCTGATTTTTGTATGAAGGCTATTTACTCAATGGAATGGGACTCTTTTTGGGAGAGCGCATTGATTGATTGAGAGTTGACTTGATATATCTAGTAATCTACTGCCTGGATCAGTGAATGCTATTGCTAAAGACAGTGTGCCCTAAGTTGTTTTTTTTTGTTTAAAAAAATAAATAAATTATGCCATAGACCTTTATTTCGCAGTATCCAGGCAGGACGAACCCTGATCGGCACAGCTCCCAGTGATATCCCAAGGCCCCAGTCATAGGCCGTTGACCTATTAAAATTGAAAATGTCCTACTGTGTTCTCCCCTGTCACTAGTGTCAGGACAAATGTCTGATTAAACTTTTAACACTGGCACGCTTTGTCTTATTAATTTCTTCAAGAGCCAGGACATTGCATCTGATCTGCATTAATAGTTGATAATGATAGGGCCACATCGTGGCATATTCATCAACGAAACTAGGGGAGAGCACACCCTAACCTTTTTTCTAAAACCTGGCCAGCCAGCGCCTGTTCAGCGTGCAGCCAGCATGATGCCAAGTAGCAGCAACCTATTACAGTATTAGTATTATTAGCTAATTTTCTTCTTTTTTCCCACCTTTTTCTTTCTTCTCCCCTTTGACATTGTCCTATTGATTTATCTTGTCTCAGGACAGTTTGTCCTATCACTTTTCGATCCTCGGTGCATCACTGAGCTCCCGCCATTCATTTACCACTACTTTGTTCGATGGTCCCTACTTCTACTTCTAGGATTAGTCTTGGATTGGTGCAGGCCCTGATGCCAGTGATGGTGAGCCGATTGGCGCTGATGCTGCTGCGCTGGTGGGGCCTGCTGTGATGTTAGTACCGTAGATCATGTAATCCCACTCCCTCAGTCCCTGATTCAGTGATTGTCCTAGTGAGTCTAGTCTCATCTGTTTCTGTTTCTGTCTGGATACGTCTCAGACACCACTTCTGACATCTTCACATTAAATTAGGTAGGTAGGTAGATAGGAACAGGCTTCATCAGCCTAGGCCTCGCGGCCTATTAATCGTCCACTCAATATCAAATGACATGTTTTTGTTTTCAATTATGAACTGGTCTGAGCAAGCTTTTTGAAAAAACAAATCAATCAAAATCACAAAAAAGTGTCTGAAATTTAGGAAGATTGTCGTATAAGATTTTTAAAATTACTACTAATAATTTTTTTATTAAAAATTGGTTCATAAAGTCATAAACTGAGAAAGATTTAATATTTTTATTTTGCTAACAATAAACAATACAATTTTTCTGCATGGTTCTTCATCCACTTTCAAAAAAGTTTCATCCATTTAAATAATTGAAGATTCTGAATCTGATGTAGTGATGATCATGATGGTTTGTTTGCATCCAATTAATGGTGATTTGCTGATCTGGTGCAAAGAAAACTCTTCTTCTTTGCCTTAGGCAGCCAACTTCATCACGCTGAAGTTTCTGCTGCACTTTAGGGGGTAGTACTTACGAAAAAGAAAGAAAATAAGTTCAGCAAAGATAGGGTAGATACGTGTGAGGGAAAGACGAGATAAAAGTCATACACAACCGTTAAATGCCCCGGTCTAGCCGGAGACACCCGGGCCCCGCATGATGCATGCAGGGGGGTGTCATGCACGACCGTTAAGTCCCCCCGGATCAGCCGGGGAAACTCTGGTCCCACATGATGCATGCAGAGGAATAGGGGGGGGGGGCATGTGTGACAGTAAGGCCACACATGTTGCATGCAGAGAAGGACCACAGACCTTTCGCAGTATCTAGGCAGGACCAATCCGGCTACCGTAGAGGCCTCCGGGGTCGAACCCCGAACGGCACAGCTCCAGATCAGAAAGTAGGGACAAGGTTGAATAGCTGTTAGGCTTTTAAAGTCCCATCGTTTTGTGCAATTGTAATGTAAAATCATTCAAGGTCTATCGATTGCTCAGGTTTTTTGACGATTGAAAATCAATCGTCATAGTCATATAATAACACTTTATAATTTCCCCACTTGTCTAATACTAATAGACTTTTGAAAGAGTTAGTAATTCAGTGCACTTTTCAATTGTCGTGTTGGTGTTTGTTTGTTGTACGTTCCGGTGACGTTGCAGTCTGTTTTCTTTTCTTTTTCGTAGGTAATGTGTTCCTTAATTAAGGGTGCCACTCTGTTACTGAATGAAAATTTTCTTGTGTTAGCATAACAATGTTCAATAAATATTTTGTTAGTACTATTTCTTGTTTTGTCATAGTTTGATAATTTGAAAAAATCAGATGTGTTTATGTCGTCAATGCAGTTAAATTGTTTATAACATAGATAGCCCTTCATTTACCACTGTAACCACTGGCACTACTTTGATCTATCATTCTATGGCCCCTAGTTCCCTAATTTAGTTTGATGTGAAGATACACATCTCTGTTTGCGTAACAGACTTACCTTCTTGAATGTTTATCCTTCCACTCACTGCAAAATTATAACAGAACACTAGAACTAGAAGTAGAACTAGACTTTTTGCTTGAGACAAGGCCTACTCAACTCAAAGTTGGCGGTCGCAAGGGAGATAACCATAGAACTCTGACAGATCACTATTTTTTCCAATCTTGGTGAAGGGTTTGATCTGGAATAAATAAATAGAAAGTATGTTAGAAAAACCTAGAACATGAATGATTCATGACTCCACCCCAAACTGAACGATCTAAAAGTTTTTGATTTTTATCTTCTCTTTCTCTTTCCATTGTTTCCATACGGTTAGTGATGCCAACTTGTTTTTTGCAAGCCGATCCTTTAGTTCGTTCCGTCATTTCAATTTGTTTCAAGTTTAGACATTGAAGCAGGAATATCTTCAAAAAACAAATATCATAACCGTAACATTAATTAACAAAGAGATAATGTTTGGGTTTAGATGACATTGGCATAGATGTATAACATTGGATTGGAAGGAATATTATTTGATTTTTCCATAACAGCATTTTTAATAACCAAATTGACTTCCGGTCTGCTCACAAAAAAGTAAAGTTTTATTATTTGGAAGATGCAGTAATCATAATGCCACCATAAACAGTATTTTTGTAAAAAGTTGCAGAATTAACCATGATGACTGCTGTACAAGCAATCGAAGATGCAAACAAGGAAATCCAGTAAGTATATGCAGGTGTTGAATGTACCTGTTTAGCGTTCTGGCTCAGTTACTAAGATTCCAAGACATGTTTTTTGAGCTGTCGGAAGGATGAAAGCCGCCAAATCGTGACGAAGATTTTTGCAACTTCCGTATTTATAATTGGAAAATTCTTTGCATAAAGCCTCTTAGATCAAAGCTCATTGTTGCTGTCTACATAATTGAAGCTCTTTTTGTTTGAAATGTTTTGTTTATGTAATTGTCTCCCTTGCATTGTTTTCAGACGAAATGTGAGGTCAAGAGAAGAGCCCGCAGTCACAAACTCACATAGTGTGTGTCCTTTTGTTTGCTTGCTGATTTTCATGCACTTGCTATGAATTATATCATCTTGATTTGAAGAAAATACTGTATTAAATCACGAAGAACATGTTTTGCATGCTAATTTTCATGCAGTTTCAGAGAAGTAAACTGTAAAGCAAAAACTTGATGTCAGATTAGGCCAGGTTTGAAGTCAGAATGATCCCAGGCATGACTTTTTCAAAAAGCATGCACATACTTTGTGTATGTGTGTGTGTGTGAGTGTGTGTGTAACTTCGATAGTGGGGGCAAAAAGTATCAAGAGTGAAAAACAGGCTTTTGAACATTGCTCTTCTGTTGTTCTTTAACTCACTCGGGACGAATGCTCTTCTGTTGTTCTTTAACTCACTCGGGACGAATGAGCCAGATTCGGCTCATGGCTCGCACAACCGTTTAGGACGAATGGCCCGGCTCCGGCTCATAAGAGTTTTCAAGAGGTTTTGATTTCTGGCGTGTAACCAGCTTTCCAGTGCGACGTCATAGCCTATACTAAGTATACTTTCAGTTATTTATTTATTTATTAAGACAACTTTTATAGCGCCTAATCTTTAAGCTCTAAGCGCTTTACATAAATCACTAAAATAAACACAATGAACAAAAAGTATACATCAAACATTGACCAACACCCCCCTTCCCTGATCCCTCAGTCAATTTCTCAATCACGCCCAAATAATGAATGACATAATCTACAGTACACTTTCGCAACCAACTTGAAACACACACTGATGGACGCTTAAAGACGCTCAGGCCACACTATTAACAAATCACACTTACACCCACACTTATAACGATAGAGAGAGAAAGAGAACGAGAAAGAGACAGACATACAGACAGACAGACAGACAGACAGAGAAAGACAGACGGAGACACAGAGAGCCAGACAGAGGGACAGACAGAGAAAGAGAGAAGAGAGAGACACAAACAGAGACAGAGATATATAGGATTGAAATACAGAACTTGCATGCATCATAAAATAACAACTTTCTATAATTTGTACATACAATAGTCACACACAAAAAAGGCACATAATATTCAATATTAATAAACATTCACCCCCCCCCCCCCCACACACACACACCCCTACACACACACACACACACACCCCGACACTCACGCACGCACGCACGCACACAAACACACAAACACACAGACACACTTATAACGTAAAATCATTTTAAAACTGTGAGACAAAATGGATAAAGAAATAAAAATACACAAGTACATAAAATGTTCACAATATTAAAATACACCCATCCAGCCCATCCTTTCACAAATACACATACACACACACGCGCGCGTGCGCACGCACACACACACAGGTCAGTTTGCTTTGACCTTGCCACTCTTGAAATCAACCAATCATTGCATACTTTACATTCAGCTTTGGTTGTAGAGGGGGGTCAAAGATCAGAATGTGAAATTTTCCTTCTTTCTATGTGTTAGCTGTTTTCGTCAATAGGAGACTAACGACGAAGGCATGGGATCTAATATTTTACGATCGTTTAGTGCATGGTGTTGCTAATCTTTTCTGAAAATATTGATGACTAGCTCTTCATAACTTGGTTTTGGTGATTATTTTACGAACCTAGTCAAATGCCCAGTCCCCACAGAACAAAGGGAAATAATTCAGCCAGTCCCGAGTGAGTTAAGACTGGAGACAGGTGTGTAAGGGCTTCAATGCGTGTGTGTGTCCACGTGTGTGTGTGTGTCCACGTGTGTGTGTGTGTGTGTGTGTGTGTGTGTGTGTGTGTGTGTGTGTGTGTGTGTGTGTCTTATTCTCTTAGTCTTCATGACAACAGTTCAATGAGTTCATAACACTAACAGTTCAGTTTGTGTCAGAGAGAGAGAGGAGAGTTCAGTGTGTGTGTGTGTGTGTGCGTGTGTGTGAGTGTGCACGCGTGTGTGTGTCAAGTCAAGTCAAGTCAAAATGATCTTATTGACGATAAAAGAGTAAGCTTGATAAAGCTTTTTTACATCCTCTGTGTGTGTGTGTGTGTGTGTGTGTGTGTGTGTGTGTGTGTGTGTGTGTGTGTGTGAGAGAGAGAGAGAGAGAGAGAGAGAGAGAGAGAGAGAGAGAGAGAGAGAGAGAGAGAGAGAGAGAGAGAGATCTTGTCTGACATTTCAGAACAGTTCCATGAATGGGAGAGGGTGGGGTCAGGGTAAATTTATGAGGGTAAAGGGGTAAAATGGCAGAGTGGAAGGGTGGGAGGGGGATGAGGAAGCTGGAGGTGCAGTGGTTGGGTGGTGGGGAGACCTGGTTGTAGTTGTAGTAGGATTTGTTATATTATAATTTGGAGGGGAGTGGGTGGGGCAAAGGGGAAGGAGACAAAGAGGGTGGGGTGAGGAACAGGTAGACTTTGGGTAATAGTGTAATGCAGAAAGAAGGGGGCATGGAGGTAAGGAGAGGGTGGGGGTGGGGGATGGAGGGGAGTGGGTGGGGCAAAGGGGAAGGAGACAAAGAGGGTGGGGTGAGGAACAGGTAGACTTTGGGTAATAGTGTAATGCAGAAAGAAGGGGGCATGGAGGTAAGGAGAGGGTGAGGGTGGAGGGGTATGTGTGTGAGGAGGGGAGTGGGTGGGGCAAAGGGGAAGGAGACAAAGAGGGTGGGGTGAGGAACAGGTAGACTTTGGGTAATAGTGTAATGCAGAAAGAAGGGGGCATGGAGGTAAGGAAAGGGTGGGGGTGGGGGTGGAGGGGTATGTGTGTGAGGAGGGGAGTGGGTGGGGCAAAGGGGAAGGAGACAAAGAGGGTGGGGTGAGGAACAGGTAGACTTTGGGTAATAGTGTAATGCAGAAAGAAGGGGGCATGGAGGTAAGGAGAGGGTGGGGGTGGGGGTGGAGGGGTATGTGTGTGTGGGAGGGGAGTGGGTGGGGCAAAGGGGAAGGAGACAAAGAGGGTGGGGTGAGGAACAGGTAGACTTTGGGCAATAGTGTAATGCAGAAAGAAGGGGGCATGGAGGTAAGGAGAGGGTGGGGGTGGAGGGGTATGTGTGTGTGGAGGGAGTGGGTGGGGCAAAGGGGAAGGAGACAAAGAGGGTGGGGTGAGGAACAGGTAGACTTTGGGTAATAGTGTAATGCAGAAAGAAGGGGGCATGGAGGTAAGGAGAGGGTGGGGGTGGAGGGGTATGTGTGTGAGGAGGGGAGTGGGTGGGGCAAAGGGGAAGGAGACAAAGAGGGTGGGGTGAGGAACAGGTAGACTTTGGGTAATAGTGTAATGCAGAAAGAAGGGGGCATGGAGGTAAGGAAAGGGTGGGGGTGGGGGTGGAGGGGTATGTGTGTGAGGAGGGGAGTGGGTGGGGCAAAGGGGAAGGAGACAAAGAGGGTGGGGTGAGGAACAGGTAGACTTTGGGTAATAGTGTAATGCAGAAAGAAGGGGGCATGGAGGTAAGGAGAGGGTGGGGGTGGAGGGTGGAGGGGTATGTGTGTGTGGGAGGGGAGTGGGTGGGGCAAAGGGGAAGGAGACAAAGAGGGTGGGGTGAGGAACAGGTAGACTTTGGGCAATAGTGTAATGCAGAAAGAAGGGGGCATGGAGGTAAGGAGTGGGTGGGGGTGGAGGGGTATGTGTGTGTGGGAGGGGAGTGGGTGGGGCAAAGGGGAAGGAGACAAAGAGGGTGGGGTGAGGAACAGGTAGACTTTGGGTAATACTAATAGTAATACTAATAGTGTAATACAGAAACTGAGAAAGAAGGGGGCATAGAGGTAAGGAGAGGGTGGGGGTGGAGGGTGCCTGTGTGTGGAGGGCTGGGCAGGATAAAAGAAGAGGAGGGAGCCAGGGTAAGGGAGGGAGAGGGAGGTGAGGGGCTGAAGGAAAAGAGTATCACTGGTGGGTGTTGAGGTCACTGGAGTGGAAACCATAGTAAGATTTGTTTCCAATCCTTTTTTGTGTGCTTTTAAATTAAAAAACAAACAAAACAAAACAGTACATTGTATTTTTGTAGCCCTGGAAGGGCCTATGCATTTTTCTGTCTGCCTCTGTCAGTCTGTGTGAGAATGAAAATGTCTTAATCGCCGCTGCCCAAAGTGATGAAGTGATCACAGTGAAAATTGACATAATTATCCCATATTTCTCATTGATGATGCATGTTGCATGTCAGATCACACGGATACCATACATTGAATGTAAAACCAGTTATTTAATAAAGAAAAACAAACACAAAAAATTCACACTAGCAGATGGTCTTTGTTCTGTTGATTTGCCCAAGATCCCGGACATTTAGTCCTATTGATTTTCTTGTTTCAGGACAGTTTGTCCTATCACTTTTGAAAAGTTTTCCATCCTGGGTTCGGTGCATCACTGACTGCTGATGTCTGCCCTGATTCTTTTACATGCTTTTACATTATTTCAAAATTGTGTCCCCAAACAAAATTCTGTAAGTCAAACTCATAAGTGTAACATACTTGGAACACCAACAGAAAATTGTTTTGGGGTTAGAAAGTTTTGTTTAATGTGAAAGAGAGGCATAATTACATCTAGCATGTTTTCACTACACTTGGAAGCTGCTGCAAAATATTTTTTTTAAAGACAGTCAGACAGAGAGACATGAAAAACAGGGTGCCAGTAAACTTGCAGACATCTTTGAATCCAATCTTGTCAATCCTTTTTGTCTGGGAGGTTTTAAAAAAAGACAGTGCTGTCAAATATGCCGATGGTATTGGATTTGGAGTGTCGTGTCACAGCAAGTCTGTTCAAACATGTGTTGAAATGAACTGAACCCATCTTTCTTTTTGCCCTTATTTGTACAATTGTAGAACAGAAGGATTTCTAAGTTTTTGTTGTTGGAGGGTTTGTGAGGTACAGTGGAACCTCCCTTATAAAACCTTAAAAAATCATCCAAAATGAGGTCTTAAATGGGAGCGAGTTGGATAAGGGAGGTAATTTTAATGCTCTCAAAGAAGGGCAATTTCTTGGAGAAGTAGGTCTTAAGTAGGAGGGAGTCTTATAATGGGGGGTCTTATAATGGGGGGTCTTATAAGGGAGGTTCTATTGTATCTAAATATCTTCATTGTGATGACTTTTCGGCTTTTTTTGTACATTAGCACCCCCCCCCCCCCCCCCTTCAAATTTCCGCATTGAAAAATGTCTCTGTTCAAGAAGAAACAGAGTGTCCTTTTTGGGAAAAGGATAGGATTTACCGGTTAGGATCAGCCTAAGATTATTTTGTATAAAACTAAAACTTAATAGAAGCAGACTTGAGATCGAGGGTCACAGTGATGTACAGAGGATCAAAAAGTGATAGGACAAACTGTCCTGAGATGAAATAAATCAAAAGGACAATGTCCTGGCTCTTGAAGAAATCGATAAGACAAAATATACCAGTGTTAAGAAAATTCATGAGACATTTGTTCTGACAGGGGAGAACACAATAGGACATTGTCAATGTTAATACAGTGGAACCTCCCTTATAAGACCTCCCATTATAAGACTCCCTCCCACATAAGACCTTAACTTCTCTGAGACATTGCCATTCTTTGAAAGTATTACAATTACCTCCCGTATAAGACCTCTCCCTTATAAGACCATTTTGGATGATTTGTTAAGGTCTTATAAGGGAGGTTCCACTGTAGGTCAATGTCCTACGAGGGAGGTGACTAAAGACAGTACAAGATTGCCGATGTTTCTTATTCACAAACACTGCTCTCTCTTCACTGTTTTACATCTATGCCAGACTAAAGAAACACTTTTGACTTGTGTCAGCTGGAGTGGGCAAAAAAACAAACAAGGGCATCGCCGAGCGGCAGCAACGCATTGTGACAATGCAAACCCGGCCAGAGTTATGTCCTCTCCCCCCCCCCACCTCCCAATAAACCCCCCCCCCCCAATAAACACACCACTTTCCACCCTTACAGAACGCATAAAATACATAGCCCAAAATTTGAAGCGATTCTGTTCAGTAGTTCACGAGATACAGCTGAACTTTTATATAAACTTCCTTGCACCATGTCCTCTCCCCCCCCCCACCCCCCAATAAACACACCACTTTCCACCCTTACAGAACGCATAAAATACATAGCCCAAACTTTGAAGCGATTCTGTTCAGTAGTTCATGAGATACAGCTAAACTTTTATACAAACTTCCTTGCACCATGGTACACCACCACACACAATTTGAAGCGATTCTGTTCACTAGTTCACGAAATAAAGCTGGGGGGAAATTACATAGCCCGAAGAAGGAAATTTCGGTTTTCAAGGTCAAGCTTCAAGGTCAAGGTCAGCATGGTGTTGATTAACGAAAGGAAGCTTCCTTTTCAAGCTGTCTACCCCTCTGCCAATTTTAATCAAAATCCAAACAGTAGTTTTTAAGATAATCGATACACTGACAGACACACAGACACACACACAAACCAATCGCAATACCTCGGCCTCTGGCCGGGTAAAAAGAAGAAAGAAAAGCAGATGGCAGTGTGAATTCTACAAATATTGATCAGAAACATAAACTTTGAGAAAAAAAAATTAACCTTTAGCAAAACCCAGAATAAAATGATTTTTGAACATTAATGAAATATGTGATCATATTTTTGTGTGGTAAAAGTGGGTAAAAAGATGATGCTTTGAACTGTAGCCGAAGGGAAAGCAGTCGTTTTCTCGAAATGGACGGTCTACGTAGTGACTAGTCATCAGTGGGCAACTAAAAGTCTTTGGGGATTGTAACTTAGGTGTCTGGTTTTACCATTGTCTGGCAGTGCTGTAGCAATACTGACTTTCAAACTCTCTCTCTGTGTCTGTCTGTCTGTCTTTCTTTCTCTCTCTCTCTCTCTCTCTCTCTCTCTCTCTCTTTCTCATGTTTCTCCCCCTCTCGTGCCTTTATTTGGGACTTTCGGTCTCTCTCTCTCTCTCTCTCTCTCTCTCTCTCTCTCTCTCTCTCTCTCTCTCTCTCTCTCTCTCTCTCTCTCTCTCTCTCTCTCTCTCTCCCTCTCTCTCTCTCTCTCTCTGTCTTTCTCTCTCTCTCTCTTGAATTTTTTTTGATCTCACTCAGTGAGTCTCTGCTGCTGTCTGCCTTAGTTCTCTTTGTCTCACTCTGTCTCTGTCTCGCAACTCTTGTCTCTCACCAATGTGTCTCTGTTTCTATGCAGATCTGTTTATATCTCTCCATCTTTGATCTGTCTCCTATAGAGCTCTGTCTCTCTTTTGTCTCTCTCTAATCTCTGTCTCTCTCTGTCTGTCTGTGTGTTTGTCTCTGCCTCTGTGTCCCTGTGTCTCAGACAATGCCAGTGTCTACTGTCTGTCTAAAGGTTTACAGCACCAGGTATAAGTCGAAAATTCGTGCTCTCTAAGAGGTGTTGGTGAATCTTTGATCGAATCGAGAAACAATCTGTCTGTCTCTCTGTCTCTGTTTTGTTTGTCTTTGTCTGTCTGTCTCTGTGTCTCTCTCTCTCTCTCTCTCTCTCTCTCTCTCTCTCTCTCTCTCTCTCTCTCTCTCTCTCTCTCTCTCTCTCTCTCTCTCTCTCTCTCTCTCTCTGTGTGTCGTCTCTCTGAGTAACTTCAGTAAGTACTCTTTCTTTTTTTAATTCTGTCTGTCTCTTTCCTCTAGTTCCAGCCAAGTCTTTGTCTTACCCACCCTGTCCTTCTTATAATCTTACACTCAGTCCCTTTACAATACAACCGACAGTACAGCATAACAGCAGATAAAATCTGAGTGCATTTTGGTGCTAGTATTGTACAGGGATAGTCATAGTCATACACTGGTCCCAGGTGCGCTTTTTCTCTCACTGAACATTATTGAATTCGTCTGGGGAAATTGAAAGCCAGAAGGAACTATCAGCGTTATTTATTCCCTTTTGTTGATGGTACCTTATGGCTTTTACCCGATTGATTTTATAGGTGTCGTTATCAGTGAGTGGGCTTTATCAGTGCTCAGAGAATTGGGTCTGTGGGTGACCAGGCTATGTACTTGAAGCAGAATAACCTGGGTCATACTGCAACTGTCAATCTACAAAATACTGGACAGGTTTTAAAAAACAAATTGTACTGAATGCGAAGCGCGTTTCTTGCTCTCTCTACTCAAGAAGAATGAAGGACATGGTCCTATTTTGGTAAGTTGTGGGCATGGCTGGTTTGGGTGAAAGGTTTGAAGGCAATTTGAAGATCGGTATGTGAACGTTTTTTCTTGTCTCGTTGCTTCACTTTTGTTTCAGGTTTGTCAGGGAAGATGTTTGGGACGTCTGTGTGATTTATAAATTAATGTCAAATCTTACGATAAATGTTTGGTCACGTTGTAGGTTTGGTTTTAAGGATGAACATTCATTATCAACAGCCCCTTAGCCCTCACAGAGACTTGTCTGTGACTAGAATATATATGGATACCAAAATACCATATTGAATAAATGAATACATTTGTTTTGTGTAAGCAGTGGTTATGGTATTTGCGTGTGCACAGCTGTCACAATACTATGGCACAAGTTGTGTATTCTCTCTCTCTTTGTCTGTTGGTATCTATCATGCTTTTTGACGCCCATCGTAAGGTAACAATAAGTCTTGTGATCTGCCGTGTTAGCCTAGTAAAATGGACAATAATTATCTTCCAAATCTTTTTCTTTAAAAGAACAACAACTATGTTTTGGAATGTTGACCCTTCACTCAGTCACATGATTTGGACTGAAAAATTCTGCAATTATCCAAGGACCCCCCCCCCCCCCCCCCCCCCCCCCCCCCCCCCCCCCCCCCCCCCCCCCCCCCCCCCCCCCCCCCCCCCCCCCCCCCCCCCCCCCCCCCCCCCCCCCCCCCCCAATTTTATTTTTTCTTCTATTTTGTATGAACTCTCAGAAAATATTTTTTTTTAGAGGAAAAAAGGGTATTCTTAGAAGCAGATTCTTACAGCCATTTTTCTGTATGAATTTTTTGCTCCTGTGAAACTTGTTGCCATTGTTTGAGGATCATGCTACTGTATGATCTATTGTAAATTGGTGCTGGATTTTTTATTCATGCCACAGAACCAAGTGTGTTTTTCACAAGAGTTTCTCTCCACTCGACCGTCGTGTAAAACGTTTAGCTGCACAAATCCTATCTTCTGTGGTGGCGACCAACTTCTATTGACAGAAGTAATCCTACGCACTTTAGGGGTGTGACCATAGGAGAAGAAAGAAAGAAACAAATAAATAAAGGGGAGGGGGGGGGGGGGGCGACTGTGTATCTAAGTTCAGCTCTTCCTTGTAGTCCCAGTTGTTTCTGCATCATACTTTCTCCGCTTACACAGCATCGAGTGAAACACTAAGTCAGTCGGACTCATTGTCTGTGACACCCCTCCCCCTCCCCCCTCCCTATCCTTCCCCTAAAAAAGAGTCTGCTCAAGTGATGTCTATGGTGAACGTTGTTCAGTTTGGATGTCGGTGTGTATTGATTTTCTGTGATCTAGTGACTGGTTGTATCCACTTTCATGTAGATTGTCTGGGGCTGGGAATACTGAGAGTTATTGGCTGTGTAGGTACTTTTAGTACTGTACAGTTTCCCCCTTCCTCATCCACCCCATTCCTTGTCTGGGGCTGTGATAGTATTATGGGTGTGTTACTGTGTTAGTCCCTCTCTGTGTCTCTTTCTCTCTCTCTCTCTGTCTCTCTGTCTCTCTGTCTCTCTCTCTCTCTCTCTCTCTCTCTCTCTCTCTCTCTCTCTCTCTCTCTCTCTCTCTCTCTCTCTCTCTCTCTGTGTGTGTGACCCTGTCTGACTCTCTCTCTCTGAATCTCTCTCTCAGTCGTAATTTGTATTCATGTTCATATTCAGTCTCTTGTCCTTTCTCTCTCTGAGTTTGACTCTCCCCCCCCCCCCCCCCCCCCCCCCCCCCCCCCCCCCCCCCCCCCCCCCCCTCCTCCTCTCTCTGTGTGTCAAACTCTCCTGTCTGGCATAGATGACATTGTTCTAATCAAATCGGGGTCTGAGGCTAAGGCGAGATGTACTATTAATAGTATCAGCAGTAGAGGTTTTGGCACCATCAGTATTTTCTTTAGGTTTTGTGGTCTATACCAGTTGTACTTTGTCATCTTAGTGTTGAAAATCGAACTAGAACAGACTGATGGTCCTGATTTAATTTACTTAGCTGTAAAATCTAGCGCCATGTATTTTTTATGTTCTCGGTTGTCTGTGCATCTCAACTGACAAGAGGGGAGTAACTATTTTTCGAGTGTGCGTGCGTTGCTTTAACAGAAAAATCACTGACATAAGCTCTGAGAGTAGACAAACACATGGCAGGGTGCTTGTCAGTGAATGTCTTTGCATTTGGTGGGAGTGAAGAGTGATGTCTTGGGCGATTACATTCGCCCATGTTGCTAGAAGAGTTAAGTGCTGTTTCACCTTGTTTGGGTTAAGATTAAGATTAAAAATTATAGCCCCGTTGACAACTAAGGCCAACATTGAATCTTACCACATATTAAAAAGGGATAAAAACACAAGGTATAAAATCAAAATTTTATGTTAAAATACTTTTGTTAAAAAAATTATTAATAAATAAGAAACTTAGCAAGTAAAAACATGACATGTCTAGAATTAAAAACATCACAGTAGCTTACACCAAGTGAAAAATATTAATCTCTTTCAAGTCATTAAAGATCGTGTCAGGTGGAACATCACAGAACAAAACTTTCATTGATTCCGCCGTGTAGTGTTTCCTTCTAATGTTATATAGATCCCAGCAGTCCAAAAGGATATGACGAATGGAAATTGGAGAATCACATGCTACACAATAAGACGTGTCCTCTCCTTTCAATAGAAAGGAATGCGTGTAGTATGTGTGTCCCGTATGTAGTCTACATAAAACCGTTTTTTCCGGCCGCCAGCAGCCGAAGGAAGATATTCTTTAGACTGGTTAAGTGATACCAAAAGAAAAGGTAGTTATATCAGCAGACTTTGTATGTTTTTTTTAATGTATCAGCATGAAATTGATATAGATGGGTTTGAGGACGATGTTATAACAGTAAAGGTGGTCTCAAGACTGTTTATTAAACACAAACTCAGACCTTGACAATCGATGATTTCATTGGCTAAAGTCAAGAGCTGTGTCACCCCAGGCGAGTCACTTTAGGTTTGACTAAAGATGGTCATACTGACAGTAGACTGTTTTCTGTTCTCAGTAGAACATTTGGTAAAGGTAAAGATGTGCCCCCCCCCCCCCCCCCCCCCCTTACATTTCTCGGCTCTCCCCGCATTTTCACACTTGCCTTTCTTACCAAACATTAAGCTGTATTTTATTAACATTTTCAGCTAATTATCTTTGTTCAATAATTAATCGCAGTCATGATAAAGGCTATTATCTAATACGATCCCCCCCCCCCCCCCCCCCCCCTATGTAGTGCAGTACACACAACAGCCACGGAGTATTTGTCACAGTCCTGGTTCATTGCGTTTTTCCGTCTTGCCTTTATCTTCTACTATTATTGAATGCATGTGTTTAATTATGTAAATGGATGAAAATTAGTGTTAAATATAGCAAACGATAGAGGATGAAGTACTCAATCTGCAGTAAGAAAGGCAAGACTGAAAAAGAGGAAACAACCGAGAAATGGAGGGGGGAGCATCTTTACCTTTACCGAACATTTGATATATTATTGTGCAGAAAACATAGTATCGTAAGTGGTTAGATGCCACTTCACATGAGAACAGAAACTCAATATTTCGTAAACTCAAATTACGTCTCTTTAAAAAAAAATTGTTTGTTCAGGTGGCGTCACCTTCAGTGTTTAAAGTTGTAATTTAATTTTTTTTTTTTTAACAGCTATTTAGTTCTATTAAATTGGGAACGCAGAAGAAGAAGAAGAAGAAGCTCTATTATTAGGTATTAGGTACTTTATAACTTAATTATAGTCACAGAGGCATCTGTGAAATTCGGGTTGCTCCCACCTGGAGATTGCATCGCAGCCAGAGGCGCATCTCTGAATTTTTTTTTTTTTTCGTATGCGATTTTTGTGTAACTATGAGGAAGGAAGGGAGGGGGGTGGTGGTGGTAAATTTTGACGAAGTGACAACTTTTTCGTTGCCACTGGGTTTAGCGTATGCTAAGTGCATGGACACATGGGACCTCGGTTTATCATCTCATCCGAAAGACTCCACGTTCAGACCGTTATGCCTAGTGCAAAGTGAGAGGAAAAATCCCCTGTACCCAGGTTAAATGATACGGCTTGTAAGTCCAACACATCGAAGTTGACCATTTTTGACTGACGGTAGTTTAATTTTAGAATGGCAATCAATGTGTGCAGTGATTAGTTTAACCCTTTCGCCGCCAGCCATTTTTCACGCCCAAAATACAATTAAGCTTAACTGGGTAGAGAAAACAAATATTGGCAATATTGGGAATTCCTCTGTGACATGTACAACATTAGGCCTATCCTTACCTCCCAAAATTAAGAAAATGAGGTCTCTGGATAACAGGCCCTGATTTGATGCCTTTCAGTGACATGGGTGTTAAACCATTGTGGTGCATAAATGCGACATTGGCGGTGAAAGGGTTAATCCCAATAGCTTTTTTGTTGTTGATCATTACTATAACATGTCTGAAATGCTGTGGGTGGGTTGCTAAAGGTCTCAATACATGCTAACATTTTTTACTCTTTCCCCATGGCAACACAGTGATATGCCACTCATAAAATCACCTGCATATCACTGTGTTTACATGGGGAAATTGTGAAAAATGTTAACATGTATTGAGACCATTAGGGATGTTATAATAATATTGTGAACTTGCATACAGTTTATTACATAAAGAGTATGTGAGTGATAAAAGAGAGGGGGTGGGGAGAGGAGGGTGGGGTGAGAGCAAACAAAACAAGAGGACAGATAGATGATAAAAAGATCAACAAAATCACCAAAGTTTTTTTCCTGAAAAAAGTGTAAACCATGTTTTCTTTATGAAGAAAAAATATGACTGCAGACTACAGTTTTTGCTTCTAGCTCTTTGAAAAGAAAAAACCCTCAATAAATAGAAAGAAACAAAGTTTCACAAACTTTGTTATGTATTCAAACTAAATTGACTTTCAGAGAAAAACCCAGAATCTACGCAAAACTCGCACATGCATGTTAAAAAATATGTGTGTGTGCTTACGCTGCTTTTCTTTTACGCAACAATACACTAGTACAAGTAGTAGTGTATATTTATGCATTCTTAGCCATGTATCGCATTTGCATATATATGTACATGCTGACACTGTCACACACACGCACACGCACACACACACACACACACACACACACACACACACACATATGCACACACACACATCCACTCACACACACATCCACTCACACACACACACTTTCTTTCTCTGTCTCTCTGTCTCTCTCTGTCTCTGTCTCTTTCTCTCTCAGT
>CM065686.1:58703890-58711390 GCA_017654935.2 Phymorhynchus buccinoides | reverse complement strand
TATTCTCTCTCTCTTTGTCTCTTTTTCTCTGTCTCTCTGTCTGTCTGTCTGTCCAAATTAAGTATGATGTTTATGATATAAAAAAAAAACTTCCATTTTTGTTGTTGTTCCTTCTGTTTTTAGGGTGGTGGAGGAATGCTGTAGTTTTGTTTGTGTGTGTGTTTGTGTGTGTGTGTGTGTGTGTGTGTGTGTGTGTGTGTCCATTTTTGTGACTTGTTTTATTTCCATTTCTTTTATATTTTTACGGTAATATTACTTTATTATCTTTTAATTTTTGCCCATGTTTTCTTTACATACTTGCTTGAGAATAATATTTGAAATCTTCCTTCCTCCCCCCCCTCTCTCTCTCTCTCTCTCTCTCTCTCTTTCTCTCTCTCTCTCTCTCTGTGTTGTATGAATGCTAACGTGTGTGTGTGCTTTGATTTGATTTCTATCAAGATTCAGCGCCTTACTGTATGTTGTTGGTGTGTGTGCGTGTTTGTGTGTGTGTGTGTCTGCATGTGTGTGTGTGTGTGCGCGTGTGTGTTTTTGTGTGTGCGTGTGTGTTTGTGTGTGTATGCCCCTGTATACTCTCAATATCAATGTCTTTCCTATCCTCTCTTTCTCCTCTTTTTTCAGTTTTACTTCTGCCTTTACATTCTCTGTCCAATCCTGCTTTTTAATTTTTTTTTCTAATTTTAAAGCTTTTTTTTGCTTTTTTTTCTTCTTCATTCTATTCCCTCTTATCTTTTCTTATCTTTTCTTGTCTTGCTTTCCCCCTCCACCTCTCGCTCTCTTTTCTGTCCTTTCTATTATTTGATCTATTCTTACCTTTCGTTTTGATATTTGTTTTCTCAATTCTCTTTTTTGTTGCTTAAAAAAAAAATCCTGTTTATTTTTTCAGTTGTTTATTATCTTCCTTTTTTTCTGCCGGGTTTTTCTTTTCTTTTTCTTCTTTCTCTCAGTGTCTGCAATAACAGGGAATTGTGGCACTACTGTCAGGGCTGGGCAGACATAAACAGGCCCTGTTTGGATTTCATTACCCCTCCTCTCCCTACAGGGGGAGAAACTCTTCTCTTTATAACACAAAGTGTGTTCTCTCCCTTTACTTGGTTCCTTGTCACTTTGTTCATCATACTTGTGCCTCTGCGTTCGTGTCTTTCTGTTTCTGTCTGTGTGTCCGTGTCTGTCTCTAATATGTGTCTGTCTGTCTGTCTGTCTGTCTCCAGACTGTGTTCGGATCATTACCTCCCTCCCCTACAGAGGGGGAGGGGGGGGGGGAGGGAGGGGACTTTTTCTTACTTTTATGTGTGTGTGCATGTGCGTATGTGTCTGTGACTGTTTCAATGTTGATTGTAAAGCGCTTTGTGCTCGATAAGCGCTATATAAATATCCGTTTATTATTATTATTATTATTATTATTATATATTATGCTGTGCTCTCTCCTTTACTCGTCTGTCCGTCTGTCTCTTTGTTATGTGTGTCCGTGTCTGTCTGTATCTGTCTGTCTATCTTGGTGTTTGTCTCGGTTTTGTAAACTCTGTATTTATTTTACTGCCCCTCTCTCCCTCCTCTGAGACGTCTCTAATGTCTCTAAGTACCTGTCTGTCTCTTAAACTTGTTAGATTTTCTCTTGTTTGTTCTTTTGTTATTGTTTTCTTGTCTTTCTTTTTTGTCTTTGATAGTTTATGTTGTTGTTATTTTCTTTTCTTTGACTCGTTGTTTCTTATTATTTATCTCCGATTTTTATGTGGATAAAGTAAACATTCTGACTTTTGTGAAAGTTTGTCGTGCCTGTTAAGTTTGTTTTTCTTGGTCTCTCAGTCAGTTTGTCTGTCTGTCTTTCAATGTGTGTGAGTGATGAGTGAGTTGTGTGTGTCTGTGTGTGTCATGTGTGTGTTGTTGTTGTTGTTGTTCTTTGCTTTAGCGTCTTTTCACTAAAAGTGATATTAGACAAAAATCATGTATCATGTATGTGTGTGTGCGTGTGTGTGTGTGTGTGTGTGTGTGTGTGTGTGTGTGTGTGTGTGTGTGTGACATCATGTATGTGTGTGTGTCTGTGTTACAGTATGAGCATGTGCACATGCACGCACATTTGCTGATGATAGATAACACGGCTACCTTCCTATAAAGCATGATATCCATAGCCGGTAAATTCACACATACATGCACACCCAGAGAAGAAGAAATTAGAAAACAAGATGGCAATGCCATGTAAATGTAGTCCCAGTTACCAGCAATACCCGCACACATATATTCCCCATCACACACATACACACACACACACACTTGCTCAGTCTGATGAATGTGGGTGCACACCCTTAATCGGTGAGGTGCACACCCTTATCACAGAGACATGTTTGCCACTCTGTGATGTTTAAACCCCATGTGGCATAGTTTGTGCTGCAATATTTTCTACTCTTAGTATTACACCCCCATGCAAAATTTGAAGTGATTCCATGCAGTATTTTACGAGATATAAGAGTGTGAATTAAAAAAAAAATGTCTGCCGTTCGGTGACATTTTATCCCCGGGGCATAATTTATGCAATAATGTATTGTACTCTAGGTATTACACCTTCACACAAAATTTGAAGGGATTCCATCTTCTAGTTCACGAGATATAGCCCAGACATGAAATATACAGCGCAAAGGAGGACATTTTGGTTTTAAAGGTCAAACTTCAAGGTCAAGGTCAGCATGCCAATAATTTATGCTCAGGTGTCTTCTACTGTAGGTAATGCACCACCACACAAATCTGAAGCGCTTCTGTCAAGAAAAATGTGGAAAATATGACAAAAATACCAATATTTAGACCACAACCACTTTGAAGGTCTAAAAATGTCCTTGACTTTGACCTTGATCTGTACCCCATCAGAATTGTTACAAGAAAATGGACCTACATGCCAAGTTTGAGGACCATAAGTCCAACGGTGTAGAAGATATGGCCCCTTAGATTTTTGGTTTTAAAGGTAATACGTCAAGATCAAGATCATGACAGCAATAATGTATGCACGTGCAGCATCAAGGCACCCTAAGGTGCAACTCTGCCAAGTTTAATTAAGATTAGTTCGGTGGTTTAGGCGCTATGACGTGGAACACAATTCGGTCACACACGCACATACACACACGGACAGCAGGAAGCGCACAACTCTCGTCCCCATTGTAATGTAGTCCCGTTCTTGTGGAACTGGGGCTACAAAAAGGACAGAAAATATGGATTGAAAGAAAAGAAATGTTGAGAACTTTGAATAAATATTAGCATAACTGTGTTTACACGACATAAGAGAAAAACGAAAAAGAAATGCGAGTGTTGAATTTCTGCCTCTAAGGCCTATCCTTCCCTCCTGCCTCCTCCTCCCCCCTCCCCGCATTTAAAAAAAGTGGTGGGTGGGTGGGGAGGTGGTGGAGGGGGGTGGGGTGGATCAAAGACTGCTGGTGCTCCATAAACATTTATTATCTCAGGCATTATCAGTTTTAGTGTATAATTACATCACTGAGTTTCCACAGTGTGAATGTTTTTGTCTCCGTCTGTTTGTCTTTCTGTCTTATTCTCTCTCTCTCTTTCATTTGCATTCTGTAATAATAATAAATAGTAGACTTATATAGCGCTTTACCTCAAATGAGCCCAAAGTAGTAGAATGTGAAAAGTGTCTTTAGCCAGAATTTGGGGCCAATTGTAACGTTAGAGTGAGAGCTGTGTGATGAATGATGGTCTACAGTGGAATTGCACTGCTTAGTGACTTTTTAGTGAAGGACCGACTCAGTCACACAGTCTCAGACTACTTAGATCGTTAAGACGCTAGATCACCAGCTGCGCGGATCATTTTCTGCTCCAGAAAGCCTTGACCTTTGACCAACGACCTTCACCTTCGAACTTGGCCTAGATATCCTAACTACCTATCTGCATGCAGAATTTGCGCCTGAGCTAACTAGGTCCCTCCGTTCAAACGTTATTATGTTGGCATACATACATAGTCAGCCAGCCAGGAACAGACGAAAGTCACTGAAAACATTACCAGCTTCGCTTTGCGGCTGGTAACTAGGTCGGGCACTTGCTGCAGCTGTAGGGATTAGTTGGGAGTGAGGGCACTCATTTTGTGCAGCCAGGGATGACTCACGTGACCCACAAAGTCTGAAAAAATGGACACTTTACTGGCCCCTTACTTTTCAAAGTCAGATCCTCATTTTCTGTAATCAGGAGTCATGTGACCCTTGGAGTTTGAAAATAATCTCAGAGGCTCTGCCCTTTCCTCAAGTCCTCTTGGCTGAGTGAGTGGGGATGTCCCCTGGGCGAGGCTTCTCCATGTAATGAGAAATATCAGCCCAGCCCTTAAGAATAGCAGTTCTTTCATGTGCTATCTGGAAGGGACGTCATGTTCGCACACGGCTGACTGGCATGCTGACATTCAGTCAGTCTTTCGTCTCTCTGCCATCTATCTATCTGTCTGTCTGTTTGTTTGTCAGTTTGTGTGTTTGTCTGTCTGTGAATCTTTCTATTGATCAGTCTGTGTGTGTGTGTGTCAGTCTGTGTGTGTGTGTCAGTGTGTGTGTCAGTCAGTCTCTCCGTGTGTCTGTCTGTATGTCTGTGTGCTTGTCTACATCCCATCATCTGTCTATCAGTTTGATTCTCTTTTTGTCAGTCGCTCTGTCTCTTTGTCGGTCGGTCTGTCAGTGTGCGTGTGTCTGTGTCAGTGTGTGTGTGTGTGTGTGTGTGTGTGTGTGTGTGTCTCTGTCAGTCAGTCTCTCTGTCTGTTTGTCTGTATGTCTGTGTGCTTGCCTACATCCCATCATCTATCAGTTTGATTTTCTTTTTGTCTTTCTCTCTGTCTCTTTATCTGTCTGTCTGTGTCTGTCGGTGTGTGTGTCTGCCAGTCTCTCCCTTCTGGTGTTGTTATAAAATTTGCAAGTTAGAGCTTCAGGATCTGATCAGGGAGGAATAAAATAGAGAGGAGGGGAGGGGGTGGGGAGGGGGATGGAGGGTCAGGGGGGAAAAATGGGGTTAGAGTGAAGGTGGGGGTGGAGGAAGTGGGTTTGTGGGGAAAATGAGGACAGAAAATGGTCAATTCATGTATATGTTCTCTCACATTGGCACTTCTACATGTATGCGAGTAAAGCATGCTTGTGATTCAGAATGTGTGCTTTCTCACGCTGTTATGGCTTAAATGCATGAACATGGTATGAAAGTATGGTACTGGTCAGTGCATTGCCTTTGCTATATCACGTTGATTTGCTTGTACAATCTAATGTTTCGTACATGTGCTTTATTGAACATACAGACACATGTGCAACAGACACACATGCACAGAGACACATATGCACATGCACAGATACACAGACACACAAATACACATGCATACACACACACAAACACAGATACACAGACACATGCACAGACACATAAATACACATGCACAGACACACAGATATACATACACATATGCACAGACACACAGATACACAGACACACAAGGACAGGTACACAGACGCACAAGCACAGACACACAGATACACATATGCACAGAAACACAGACACACAGACACACATGCACAGACACAGATACACACATGTACAGATACACAGGCACACGTGCACAAGCACACAGATACACAGACACATACACAGATACACATGCACAGGCACACAGATACACAGACACGCATGCACAGACACAGATACACAGGCACACATGCACAGACTTATAGACAGACAGTACACAGACAATCACAGTATCTGAAGATGATTTGTAACCATACACTGAGGTCTTTCCCTCCCTTCCCCCATCCCTCTCTGTCTCTCTCTGTCTCTAACACATTTGCACACACACACACACACACACACACAGACACAGACACAGACAGACAGACAGACACACAGACACAGACAGACAGACACACACACACACACACACACACACACACCACACACACACACACACACACACACACACACACACACACACACACACACACACACACACACACACACACACACACACACACACACACACACAGCAACCCACCCATTGTGTGCAAATTTACCCATTGTATGATCTAAGAGGGGCTCAGTGGCAAGGTAGGATTAAAAAAGAAAGAAAGAAAGAAAAGCAATTGCTGTTGAATAATAAAGAAAATTAGGAATGCATGGACAAATGCATGCATGCATGCACACACACTTGCATGCATACCCACACACTCACACATACCCCCCCCCCCCCCCCCCCCCCCCAGTCATGTTGTTTTACCCTGGCTTAAAGAGCCCCCACGTCACATGTCACATTCCCTCTTATGCTAGGAAGATTTCTTAAGATTTCTTACCAGCTATAATATAAGAGGGAAAACATGTGAAAACCGTAATTTAGACACGTGATGTGGTGGGTCTTTAAAGACTCTAGGGATCATCCCACCAGCTGAAGCACTTGAACACTATGGTACAAATGCACCAGCTAGGGATGAGAACATTATGTGTGTGACCGATTTGATTACCCAGCCACATGTGCAGCTATACCCTAACTTCGGATGATTTTAGACTGGTGATGTTATGCTAGGAGCTTGTCATGGCTTAAGACATTCCCCGCACAACCATGCAGAACATAGCAACATTTTGATGTAGCCTTGGTGTTCTGGCTTACATCAACTGGTCTGACACAGCCTCATGCCAAGGCGAGCACACCAGTCATAAATCTGAATATTTTATCTGCTTGGGGAGAAAAAAAAGAAAGAAAGCCCATTCCTAACAACAAAAATACAAATTAATCCCACAAACAAAAGAAGAAGAAAAGGAAAGAAAGCTACAGTACAAAGGATAATGAAAGAAAATAAGAGACAAGCCATTTCTATGTTGTTCTTTTCTCCTGTGCCTCTTTAACTTTTGGTCACTTTTCTTTCTTTTCCTTTTCCTTCTTTTTCTGTTGCTTTCTATTACACCCATTAAAGCCATTTCCTTTCTCTGTTTTCTCTGTTGACATTGTTGGGTGGTATTTTCCTTGTTTCTTTCTTTTCCTGTTGTTTTCTATGACAACCATTAAGACCGTTTCCTTTCTCGTGTTTTTCTCCGTTGATGTGTTCATTTTTTGCGGTATCTTCTTCTTTGATTCATTCTTTCTCCACCGTGGGGATACCGGGGGTCTTTTGTACGAATAGTTCCCCCACCTTCTGGAAGTTCTGTGCTTGTAACTTCCTCTAATTCTGTCATTCTCTTTGACTCTGCCTTTTCCCTTTGCTTGCTGTCATTTGCTATCTTTCTATTTCACTGGTCCATTCTCCTGCCTTTTTTCTAGAAATTCTTACAAAGATTTCTTTAGCCGAAGTCGGACATGCTGGGCCTAACTATTTGTTAGGCGCATGATGGCAGCATGATGCATCTATGCTCATATGACAGGAAACTGTCTGCGCGAACGAAGAAAAAGAAGAAGATTCATTCTTTGTTTCTTTCATTCATTCATTCATTCATTCTTTCTTTCTTTCTTTCTTTCTTTCTCTGTCTGGCTTTCTTTCTTTTGCCCCTTTCTTTCTTTTTTCT
>CM065686.1:58623890-58688890 GCA_017654935.2 Phymorhynchus buccinoides | reverse complement strand
ACAACAACAACAACAACAACAACAACAACAACAACAACAACAACAACAACAACAACAACAGGCGCCTCCTCCTACCAGCCTTCAGATCCCCCACCCCCTCCACCACCAAATGACGACCTCCACGCAGTCGCACCACCACAAGCCCCACCCCCAGCACGAGCCCATCTCCCCGCACAACCTGCCCCCGCACAGCAGCAGCCTCCCTTCCCCGCACCACCACCACACCATCTCCCCGCATGGGCCCTCCACCATCTCCCCGCCCGCCCCCACCCCCACCACACCATCTCCCCCCACCCCCAGCTCCACCTGCACAGCCTGGCGGTGGGGGGGGCCTCGTCCCTCCAGCACCCCCACCCCCCGTCCTCGGCCTCCTCCTCCCAGGGTCTGCCCGGTGGGGAGATGGGCCTGGACGTGGCCTCGTCCTCGCAGAAGAGCTTCATGTGCTCGACGTGCCTGAAGGGGTTCCGCACCAAGGGGCAGCTGACGCAGCACTCGCTGGTGCACACCAACATCCGCAGGCACATCTGCATCTACTGCGACCGCGCCTTCAAGCAGCTCAGCCACCTGCAGCAGCACACCAGGATCCACACAGGTGAGGGCTTGCTGCTTGGTTGGCCGTTTCTTGTTGTGGGATTACCGTATTTTTCGGACTAGAAGGCGATACTTTTCCCCCAGACTGAGATCCCTGCGCCTTATAATATGACCACTAAAATAGTAAGAAAATATACCAACAGAATCTGAATTTTGTGTAAAGTTTTGGGGGTGCGTCTTATAATCAGGTGCGCCTTATACAGACCTGTTTACTCGACTCTTTTTTAGTAGTATTCTACTCAATTTGGTCGTCGTCTACTCTTCGAAATTGAAAATAAAGCTCTTTAATTCATGATTACTACTCATTTTCAGTGGAAATTGTTTGATGGTTTAATGAATAAAGGTACACATTTCACACCAAAACTACTTATTTCAGCTATTGTGTAGGGGGTAAACAGGTCTGCATATAGTCAGAAAAATACGGTATGTCTATGTAGTCGTGTGTGTGTGACGCCATTGTTTGTGTGTGTGTTTGTGGTTTGCTTTCTGTCCTAATAACTGCAACCAAATCCTGAGTCCATTGAAGTTGAACTAGTTGGTCACCATCGACATTTAGTTGGGTTTACTCTTAATGGCCTTGGCTTCCCTGTCTCAGTGTCTGGTCCCGTGTCTACTGTGGGATGTGTGAGGTCATCGATGATGTCATAGCCCTGGAATGATGGTTTTTAGTTTAGGCATGTCCCGAAAGATTTATCTCCAGACCATTTTCTCAGATTGAGTCCAACAGGTCTTTTTCAAATGTTAACATAATAAGAAAATAATGTCTGTTTCCATCTGGCAGTGAAGGGGTTAAGGGGCTGACCCACACGTGCAGCTGCAGTCATACGACTGTCTAAAGACTAACTGAACTGACATTTGTGAGGCATGATTCTCATGAAGTACCGTAATTGACAGACTACAACCGCTTCGTAATATAAGCCGCACCCCCTAATTAAAAAAAATTCTGAAAAAAGTAACGCATAAGCCGCATCGAAGCATAAGCCGCGGAAGCGTGGCGATGCAGATGTCCGCTTCCGGTTGAGTCTAGAGTTGATCGCAGGTGTGTTGACTGCCAAAGCAAAGTGTTGGACCACAAAACAGATTGTCATTTTGTTAAAAATATACCGAAATCGATTTTTTTTTGTCATGAACCGTGAACGAGGTCACAGATCAAATGTCTGAATCAAGGATGTCACTGAGTTGAGTTTGCTTTTACTAACGTTTAGGCCGCGGCACTGTACTAGCCGCAGGGGGGGCGGGGGGGGGGGGGGGATAAAAAAAAAAGTTGCGGCTTATAGTCCGCGAATGACGGTACTACTGTCTAAAATGAATGATGAAATCCCACTACTTACGTTCACGATATTTTGTAGTCCCCCAGTACACGAATCTGATGAAATATCTGCATTTCTGTACCGTGTTGTTCGTGCATTGGGATCTACACGAATGTAGTGAGCGGAACTAGTAGGATTTCATCAGATTCATTTAGATGGTAGGATTTCATCAGATTCATTTAGATGGTAGGATTTCATCAGAATCATTTAGATGGTAGGATTTCATCAGAATCATTTAGATGGTAGGATTTCATCAGAATCATGCCTCACAAATGTCGTCACAGTTGGATGTACCCCCAAGGGGATTTTTGGAAAATAAAAACCCTGATCCTTGATAATTGTACGACTGAAATAGGACGGATTTGAACACGAGGGTGGGCCCTTTTACGCAGAAACAGTGAAGCTTTCCTGCACCGAGTTAAGCGAATTACTACTGGGTGATCCTGTGCTTTTCGGGGATGGACAGTTATCTATCTTTGATCATTGAAGGACGTACGGGAATTGAAAAAGAAAGAAAAATAAATGAAAAGAAAACAACGAAAAAAAAAACCCCACCTTGGTTCCCAATATTTCAGTTTATTGACTAAGCTTTCCAAGGGGGGAATAAAGCCAGGTAACTTTGATTATTGAATATGGTTTACTCCATATAACACTTTCTTTCAATTAATTGCCAAATGGTTGATCAGGGTTTCACTCAGCTTTTCATTGCAGCCAACTTATGCATGTTTATGAATATGCATTCTAAGGGTCTATATGGACTGAGAGATTTAGTTGTAGTTAATTATTGGTCATTAACCCCTTGATTGCCAGAGAAAATTAAAGAAAAAATAATTGGGCTAATCATGCCATAAAAAGACAACTGATAGAGACAATCTGGAAGAATGGTCTGGGGATATAGATCTCTTGATTGTGCAAGAGCAAAAGCCAGCATATCAGGGTTATTTCTCTTCATCTGATGACATCATCAGTGATGTCATCAGGTCAGTACCTAATACGTTGGTGTCAGTCAAGGGGTTAACAGCATATGTTTCTAGGTCTCTGATTCAGTGGCGTGTGTCTGTGTGTTTGTATGTTCATAATGTGTCTGCTTGTCTGCCTGTTTAGAGGTAGATATGTGGAGGGTGTCCTTGTGACTAACTATGAAAGTTGTTCACCTTTTTCGTTTGTTCCAATGCATGTTTGTGTTACCCTCATTTCTGACCAACCACGAATAGTTTACCAAGGCAAGAATTGAAGAAATCTTGCTTAAATTCTTGAGTATACAGTAGAATCCTGCTGTCTCAAAAAGCCTTGATAACTCACAATAACTTTTTGTGGTCCCAGTTTAATACTTTTTATGGCAAAAGTTATTTTTATCTCAAAATATTGGCTTTCTCAAAATAAAATTTCAGTTCCCCAATATCGACTGATTTCCCCGATGTGTTTGAAACTCAATTTAGCACTTCTTGCAGTCAATAAAGTATTCGCATAACTTCGTAATTTTACAGTTTATATTCATATACATGTAGAGATGCTGATTATTGCTGGACATCTTTCTCAGCAGAGTGACAATCTTTCTCCTATCTGATGTGGTGGTTTGCTTTTTTGTTTGTTTGTGGGATTTTTCTTTTGTTATATCTGATATGATACATCATCGGTGAAATTCAAAAAACGCATATCTCGATTTGTTTCTTCTTTTTTTAGTTAGATGCATAGTCAGCTCTCTAATTTTTCCCGCCACCTTCCACCAAAAGCTCGTATCTCTAACGACTTTCTATCTGGGGTAAATGAGGTTGTGTAAATTGAAAAAAAACTCGTAGGTAAGTCCCAAATTCAGATCTAGTTAAGGACAAAAACCTTGTATCTTCGTTCTTTTCAACTAAGTATTAATTTTTTTATTTTTTTATTATTTTAACAAAATGCAGGACGAATCTCGCAATGTCTTGAACAACATATTCATCATAGACACGGTTAATTTTTAAAACATTTTTATTTCAAAACTACAGTGGAACCTCCCTTATAAGACCTTTAAAAATCATCCAAAATGAGGTCTTATAAGGGAGGGGCCTTATAAGGGAGGGGCCTTATAAGGGAGGGGCCTTATAAGGGAGGGGCCTTATAAGGGAGGTAATTTTAATACTTACAAAGAAGGACAATGTCTCAGAGAAGTAGGTCTTATGTGGGAGGGAGTCTTATAATGGGAGGTTCCACTGTACCAAAATTGAGATAGGAGGTTTCTGAATTTCACCCACGACATGTTGCTGCAGGTGAATGTAGGGCATTAGGTGTAGGTAGTTTGAAGGCATTTGCACTGGCTCTTAAGGGGCCAGCGGCCACACACGTGCGATTCCTTAGTATCCAACTGCGGTCTGATTGTGACGACGTCTGTGAGGCATGATCCACGTGAAATACTTCTGTCTTGAAATAATTCTTTTTTTGTTTTTGCTGTCCCATCTTCTGGGTCGTACAGGGGCGTTGCTCCCACGCCGCTCATTCCGAATCCCAATTCGCAGCTACACCCCGGCTTGTTCAGGTCGCAGAATCCGAGACCAGCAGTCCAAGGGGAGCGAATCAATGTTGAAATAATTGTACTGTTTTCGTTCACTGTACAGTACACTCATGTAGACACCAGTGCACAGATCTCATAAAATGTCTGATCACAAAAATACAGATATTTCGTTAGATTGGTGTTTGGGGGACACTGCAAATATAGTGAACAAAATACTAGTACGTAGTAGTAGTAGGCTTTCATCAGAAAAGTAGTACTGTGGAACCTCCCTTATAAGTCCTTCAAAAATCATCCAAAATGAAGTCTTATAAGGGAGGGGTCTTATAAGGGAGGTAATTTTAATACTTACAAAGACTCAGGGCAATGTCTCGGAGAAGTATTATATGGGAGGGACTCTTATAATGGGACTTCAGACTTCAGAAACTTTATTTTACAAGGAAAAGAATTTAGGCTGGGCCTAGTCTTCCATTCTGTCCTTGGTTCTAAGCATGCAATACATAACTAATATTATAAAGGAACATTGAGACACAGGAAAATCACCAACAAAAAACAACGATTAACAGTAGGTCTTATAAGGGAGGTTCCACTGTATGGTAGAATCTCCCTTATAAGACCTCCCTTTATAAGACTCCCTCCCTTCAAGACCTCATTTTGAATGATTTTTGAAGGTCCTATAAGGGAGGTTCCACTGTATTTCACGAGAATCGTGCCTCACAAATGGTCGCAGTTGGATCGCAGCTGCATTGAATTGTATGCAGTGTGGAGGCCACCTTTAGTGCTGCAGCCCATGGGATTAGTTGGCCTTTGGGGACCTTCCATGCACCGTTATTCCCAAGTCTTCTTGGTGTAGAGAGCGGGGATGTACCCCGGGCAAGATGTCTCCTCTTTGGATAAATACTCTAGCCCAGAATAGCAGCTGCCTCCTCTGCTATCTTAATAAGTCAGGGACAAAAACACAGAAGCAATTAAATGAAAGCACAGACATACATATGCACGCAGGCACGCACGCACACACAAATATATATTTTTTTAAGCAGATGCCAAAAAAAATGTGTGTGTGTGTGGCTTCGTTATAGTTTTTAAATAAAAAATGTGTTTGAATATCAAATACAAATGTACAGTCGTTCCTTCATTTTGATCATTAGTATTGGTATCACTATCAGTGTTCATTAGTAATGCATATTAGTATCACTATCGGTGTTAATTGTTGTCTTGTCTTAGGGTTGTGTTTTGTGGTCGGTATACTATAAACTGAGTAAGTTGCTGATTGTACTAAAGACACAGCGACACCATGAATGCATGCATGGAAGCATGCATGCTAGCTTTACTCTGACACACACACACACACTCATACACACACACATGTACACACACACACACACATGCATGCACACAGGATAAAAAAAAAGCTTTGTTTAGCTTATTCCTTTATCGTCAATAAAGATCATTTTGACTTGACTTGACTTGACACACACACAGTCATGCATGTATGCACAATGACATATTCAATATACAGAGATAGAAAACAGACAGAAACAGAGAGCGATGATAAAAAGTAAAATGAAAGAGAATAGCAGTGAGGGGGGTTGGGGAAGGGGGTGTTCCTTGTACAACTTTTGTGCAGGTGTGGAGAGAGAAAATAATGAAACATTAATGGGGGTGAGAGTAGGAGAGAGAGAGAGGGAGAGAGAGAGAGGGAGAGAGAGAGAGAGAGAGAGAGAGAGAGAGAGAGAGAGAGAGAGAGAGAGAGAGAGAGAGAGAGAGAGACTGTGTGTGTGATAAGAGGAGGAGAGAGAGGGGAATGGAGAAGGAAAGAGGGGGGGGGGGGGGAGTTATTGCTCAATGTTTCATTTTGATCAGAATGATTGATAGGGCCAAAAGCAAGGCAGGCAGGTAGTTTTTAAAGATAAGGGGAAAGGTGGGAGGGGAAGGGGGGGGGAGGGAGAAAGGAAGTGGAGGGTAGTTGGGGGAGTGGGGGTGAAGTTTATTATTTTTATTTTACGGCAGGTGTGTAAATGTTATTGCATGTTTTGTGTTATTGGAATTCTTGGGCCAAATAAAATAGAAGATGGGCTCCTGCTGCAGCTGTGTGTGGTGTGGGTGGGTGTGTCAATGTGTGTGTGTGTGTGTGTGTCAATGTGTGTGGTGTGTGTGTGTCACTGTGTGTGTGTCACTGTGTGTGTTGTCACTTGTGACGTGTGTGTGTGCGTGCTTGTGTGTGTGTGCGTGCATGCATATGTGTGTGTGTGCGTGCATGCATGCGTGCACACACATGTGTGTGTGTGTCACTCTGTGTGTGTGTGTGTGTGTGTGTGTGTGTGTGTGTGTGTGTGTGTGCATGCATGCACATGTGTGTGTGTGTGTGTGTGTGGGGGGGGGGGGGGTTACAGTATTTAAGCATCCCTGAAGCGAAAGCTGGTTAGTATTTTCAGGGCAGTCTGTTCCTGGCTAGTCTGTGTATGTTAACATGATAACGTTTGAATGGAGGGACCTAGGAGGCTTATATTGTGCATGCGGATAGGTACTTAGGATATCTAGGCCGGGTTAAAAAAAGAAGTTCTTTAAGTTTTCTTTAGCCATCAATAGAACTTGAGGTAACATTGGAATCCTTGCTGGTGCAGGCGTACTGTCAAGTGTATGTTTAGTTTTAGGGGTGTTTGTCTGCTCCTGACTGACTGACTATTTATCTTTGCTACCACGATATCTTTTTAAAATTTATTTAACATTTTTTTAAATTTTTACAAATAGCACACAAACACACTAAATGTCAAATTATGGCAATAGTAACAGTAATGGATAATAGCATGTAATAGTAGTACTTACTATAATAAATTGTATTAATAGAATAATACCATCCTCATCTTCATTTTCATCTTGTTAACTGACAACAATAGTAATGAATAGCAGTGGGTGTATCAAGTAATATAACAATACAATATTGTAACAGTACTTTCATTATCATCATCACTTTTAGCAATAAATAAAAGTGTCTATTTTGAAGCAGGAACGGGAAAAATAAGCTGACACACATAAGGCATATACATATGCACATTAGCACACACACACACACATACACACCTACACCATACTATCTATAACACAGAGATAGTATGAGGGGGGGAAATATATACATATCTATAACTGGATAGGGTCAGTATAACAGGACAGGGAAAGAACATATGTACTTTTACTACTTTCTTTGCACAACACAACATTTACCTTGGTGTACTGACAGTTTCATCCACTCCTGTGGACTTTGTCGGACTTGATGACAACTCACTCTCAGCTGAGATGTTCGGAGTTCCCGCCAATCTTACAGCTGAGAGTGAATGGTCATCAAGTCTGTCACTCCGACAAAGTCCACAGGAGTGGATGAAACTGTCAGTAAACCGTGGTAAATGTTGTGTTGTACAGTATAAAGAGGAAAGTAGTCAAATGTATTCTATCTACCAACACCATGAACTCTTTCAAGGATACCACAATAATGGTTTTTTGGGGGTGCGCATTTGTACTTGTAGTTTTGTACATAATGTTATTGCCACAAATGGAACCTGCCCTTTTCTCTTGTTTTGTTGCTTGTTTTGTCATGTTGCTGAATTTCAGAACAACTGTTGCATGGCATGCATTGGTTTGATTTTGTGAACAAAAAAGTAATCATGAAATATAAGATAAATTTGTAAATTGTGGCTCAGAATATTGATTTATTGACTTTTTTTTGTATCCCACCTTCTGATACCTCTTACCCCTCTCTTCTATTTGTGGTGTGTTTGTCTGTTTGTCTGTCTGTCTGTCAACCTGCCTGTGTGTCTGTCTGTCTTTCTCCATCCTTTCTTGATTGTCTGTCCATTTTCTGTATGCTGAAATAGTTTCCTTTTCTCTTCTCTGATATCAATTATCTCATGTTTCTAATCTATGTGATCAGATTTGTAGCATTTTTAATACTTTTTTTCTTGTAAAGAAATACATGTCATAGTTTTACCTATGCTTTTACTTTTTAAAATTAAAAGACAAAAACCCCCAACATTGTTTAGTCTGAAGCTAAATTTGGTATTTTTTGTCTTTATTTTAAAAAAAGTTCTTGTTTTCTTCTTTTCAGTTTGAGTAGTTTCTTAGATTTTAATCCCCACCCCCTCTTCTTTTTTCGTTAATTCTCCCCCTCTTATCGCTCTCTCTCCTTCTTTTATAACATTAACATTAGTGATATCCCCCCCCTACTCCTGTCTTATGTCTCCCCTCTCAGCCCCTCCCTCCCTCTTCACAGTTTATTTTCCGTTCTCATTTTTTTCTGTCTGGGGGATCCAGACTTGTTCTTTACTTTAGCCCCCCTCCTTTCACCCACTTCCTTCTCCTTTTCTCTCTCTTCCCACCTCTTTGTGTCTGTCAATGCCTCTTTTGTCTCTGTCTCTCTCTCGTCCTCCTTCCCCATCTCTCTCTCTCTCTCTGTCTGTCTGTCTCTCCCTCCCTCCCCCTCTCCCCTCTCTCTCTCTCTCTCTCTCTCTCTCTCTCTCTCTCTCTCTCTCTCTCTCTCTCTCTCTCTCTCTCTCTCTCTCTCTCTCTCTCTCTCTCTCTCTCTCTCTCTCTCTCTCTCTCTCTCTCTCTCTCTCTCTCTCTCTGTATAGTTTCTTTGTCGATTGCCTCTCTATTTCTCAAATTTTGTATTTTTCTGTTCCGCAATATCTCTTTCTACGTCTCTGTCTCTCTGTGTTTGCCCCCCCCCCCCCTCTCTCTCTCTCTCTCTCTCTCTCTCTCTCTCTCTCTCTCTCTCTCTCTCTCTCTCCTCTCTCTCTCTCTCTCCCCACTCCCCCATTCATACCTCTCCCCTCCCAGTCTCCCCAGTCTTCCTTAATTCAATATTGTAGTCCCATAGTCCAATTTTTTTTTCTTTCCCATTCTTGTATTGTGTGGACTCTTTTTTTTTCCCCTTTTCTTTCTTTTTACATTTTCTAGTTGATTTTTTTTTCTATTCCTTTTCCCTGAAGGCAGGGATTGTTTTTGGTTGTGTCTATGTGTCTGCCGCGCGCCTGTGTGTGTGTGAGTGTGTGTGCCTGCATACGTGCGTGTGTGAGTGTGCGTGCCTGCATACGTGCGTGTGTGTGTGCGTGTCTGCGTGCATGCATGCGTGTGTGTCTGCGTGTGTGCGTGCGTGCATGCATATGTGTGCGTGTGTGTGTCTGCCTCTATGTATGTGTGTGTGTGTATGTGTGTGTCTGCGTGCATGCTTGCATGTGTGTGTGTGTGTGTCTGCGTGCATGCTTGCGTTTGCATTCATTAACCTCCGTAAAAAGCAACACACAAGAGGACCAAGGCTTAGTAGGGAAGATCCTTAAAAACAACTTCTGAAACCCCAGGATCAAGATATTTAATCCACAACCAGACTTGGACAATTCACCAGGTGGCCTCATCACACAGATATTTATGTACCCAAAACAAAGTCCACCTGTCTTGTTTTGATCTCACCCCATTGTGAAGTTGAAAGAAACACTGAAATCAGTTCGCCTCAGCGCATGTCTGTGTACCATCTTGCGTTAAGGTACTACATTGCACAGATTAACTCATTCAAGTCGTTCGAGCCATATATGTGCAGAATTAATAGATAGCTGTCAATTTGATGCATTTCCTTCAAGGGATGAAAATCTGTGTGCACATCATACTTTGGTCACTTCTAAACTTGCTTTGCTCCCTTAGACCAACATTTTGCCTCTGACTTTGGTTTTGTAGTGGTTTGTTGTGGGGAAACCAATGTCTACCACTTCCCTATGTCTGAACCTGAAGTAAAAACCCGCAATCTTCATTCATTTCTCTTTTTATTTATGTATGTTTTGTTTGTGTGTATGGCTGGAGTGATTTGTGAGGTTTTTTAATAGCTCAAAATCGTTGCGATGCGAATGAGTTAGGGCTCCCTATCTCCCACTCCTTTTGAATGTTTCAGCGATAAAATGAAAACTGTACCTTGCCACTGTGTGTGTTTCTCTCTCACTTTAATGGGTGAACTGGTGATTCATTGCACACAACGGTGCTGACCAGAGAAAGACCAAAGAAGAAACACATTGATTGTCTTTTGCTCCCCTTTCCCTTTTTCAGGACTCCGCTTCCTTTTTGTTATACACATTCACTCCCCCCATCTCTTTTCTTTCTTTTTCTTCCCTTTTTTTCCAGCAAATGAGGGGTCAGTGCCCAAAATAATGGGCCAGTAATGTGTCAGCTTCAGATTGTTTTAAGAACCATGCCCCTGGTTGCACGAAATGAGGGATCAATACCCAAAATAATGCTCCAGTAATGTGTCAGAGCTTCAGATTGTTTTAAGAACAATGCCCCATGTTGCACAAAATGAGGGGTCAATACCCAAAATAATGGGTCAGTCATGTGTCAGAGCTTCAGATTGTTTTCAGACTTCATGGGTCATATGGCCCCTGGTTGCATGAAATGAGGGGTTAATGCCCAAAATAATGGGTCAGTAATGTGTCAGAGCTTCACGTTGCTTTCAGACCCATGCCCCTGGTTGCACAAAATGAGGGGTTAATACCCAAAATAATGGGCGAGTAATGTGTCAGAGTTTCAGATTGTTTTCAGACTTCACGGGTCATATGGCCCCTGGTTGCACAAAATGAGGGGTCAGCGCGAATCATTGACCCAGGTTCCATGACAATCTGGAGCTCTGGAAGTAGGAGAAGAGAGCAGAAAGAGAGTGGAGGGTAAAATGGGAAGGGGGGGGGGGGGGGGCATGAAAGGCCTGTGGACATGAGCTTTAAATTGTCCATTTTTCTTTTGAAGCAAGGAGTTGTATAAATACACGTATTAAAGGGCTGGGGGTGGGGATAGATATGGGTGAAAGTAGTTCAGGCATGCTTCTGACATCAGGATTGGAACAGCTGATAGAAAGAGTTTTCAGGATTGGCCATCTAATGTCATCCAGAACCACTGTCTTATAAAATCAAGTTTCTGCCAAAATTGATGGCAGATTAAAACAAGATGACATAGTAACACTATCCCTAGTGTATGCGCCAGTGTATGATTGTAAATGAATTCTTATGCTTCTGAGCATGCGTGTGTGATGGAGTGTGTTCGAGTGCGCATGTGGTGCATGAGTGTGAACGGTGCGAATGTCGAGTGGGCCCATACGACTTTGATTTAGTCTCTGGAAGCTACAAGGTATATGTATGATTTCATGTACATGACTGTATTGTGAAGAATATGAAGGAAGGGAAAATAAGGACATCACAAAAGAGTAAGAACAAAAGGAAAAAGAATGATGCGTAAGCTAGTAGGTGGGTAAACATCACAGCTGTATTCATGTATGTTTCTTTTGTTGGTAGTGTCTATTGTTTTTTCTTTATCTATGTATATTTTCATTTTCAATGATTTTGCACACACTGAGGAGATAATGTGGCATGTTTTGGATTGATAGTAAAGTGTAAAGAGAAGGGGAAAAAAAGAAAGAAGAAAGATGCCTATCTTTGTCAGTAACAACCACCACGACCAATCAAGCAAACAGACAAACCCGACACCGGCACTTGAACATGTCAGGACTGTCTTTCATGAAGTAAATTGAGGGAAAATACCAAATAGATCGTAGCACAGAATAATATAGGCAGGGATACAGATTTATGTAAATGACACCTTTTAGCTATTACATGTAACAGGTGATGCAGCATGTCTGGTCTGATGGTGATTTATAACTGTTGTCTGCTTCCTTGAAAGTGAAACTTGCAAAGGTTTTGTTGGAAAAGCTGTCCTAAATGTTTTGTTCTTGATCTTTTCCGTTTAGTAAAGGTTTTTTTCTTCCTTTCTATGTCTTGTCTTTGGTCTATAAAAGTAGAATGAGGAATAATTTTTAAAAAATACAGTAAAGTATGATGTGAAAATGTAATGTTGATGTTAGTGTGCTACAGTAAAGTATGATGTGAAAATGTAATGTTGATGTTAGTGTGCTACAGTAAAGTATGATGTGAAAATGTAATGTTGATGTTAGTGTGCTACAGTAAAGTATGATGTGAAAATGTAATGTTGATGTTAGTGTGCTACAGTAAAGTATGATGTGAAAATGTAATGTTGATGTTAGTGTCTTGTAGTAAAGTATGATGTGAAAATGTAAAAATAAAAAACCACAACCTAAAACAACACCCCCACCCATCCTGTATACACAGACACACACATTGGAAATTATTTTTAATGGGATCACCGCTTCAGGATTGGGAAGATTCTGAGTTAGAACAATTTGAAACGTGTCATTTCAGGATTGAGAGAATGTTTTACTCTCATCCATGAATATGCTATGCAGGCATTGATGTAGCGCTTATTCTTATCCCGGTCTTTGTGACATTGTTCCTCGGTGTTGTTTTTCATTGGCTGGTTTCATCATGTTTGGGTTGCTTTTCATTGTTGCTTAGTTGTTCTTGTCATATGTGACCCAGCACCAGGAGAGGGACATTAAGTCGCTGGGCTTGTTTCTCACAACAGGCTTGCAAAGACAAAGATATCATTTGTTTTAATCAATTATGATTTATGGGTATTTTTGTGCTCTCTAGCATCTCATCGTTCATATTTATATTATATTATAAAGGATAATGTTTATTACGGTCTCTAAATACTCCAAAAAGTGCTTTCAAATGAGTAGGTTGATACATTTGCTTCAGCTTGGCTAAACTTAGATTTCTCAAAATGACCGACAGTCACCCTACCAACTTTGAATGCTCACAACTCTAAAACGAAAAAAATAACAAGAATGGTTCTTATAATCATTTGAAAGAAAATTCTCAAGTTTGTAACTGAATCCATTGTCTCAGAATGGTCATTTTCACACTTAATGTCCCTTTCGTGGTGCTGGGTCACATGTTTGTTATGTGTGTGAATTTCATAAGATGACGAGTGACTACACTTTTAGCTTTGTTTTGTGCTTTATTTTTCTTTCTGGGTTTTTCTTTCTTTTTGGTTTGTTTGTTTTTATACTCTTATTGATCTCCTTGCCTTTGCCTTCTGCAGTATTTATCGAGTTCGTTTCTTTTGTGTTGGTGTGTAGGATTGTGTTTCACTGTTTGACCTTGAATGCAAGACTGTTTTATTTAGATAAGTAATATGATATAGCATAGGTTTTGAAAACATGATTTTGCAGTATGGTCTCTCCTCCTCCTCCTCCTCCTCCTCCCCCCCCTCCTGTTCTTGCTCCTCTTTTTCTTCCGTTTGTTCTCCTCCTCTCCTTCTTTTCATCCTCGTCCTCTCTATCTTTTCTTTCTTTGCTCCCCGTTCTTCTCATGTCTTGATTTTCATTTTTAATGCTAAGTTAGTATAATTAAACGTATTGGCTTTTAAGAATTGTAACCCCCACCCCCTTTCTTTTTCTGTATTACTGTTAGCATGTTGTTTCGGATTGAACAAAGTATATTGATGATTGTTTTTGGGTGGAGTAAAGGAGACAGTCAGAGATACAGTCATCTGTTCCGAACAGGTAAGCCACCGATATCAGTACATGGCAATTTTTAAAAATTTGGTTTAGAAAATTGAGGGGGGAATATAACTGCACTCAAAATATTGCCGATCTAAAATTATAAAGAATGAAAATCCTTTGGGGGTGAGGGTGGGTTATATTCTTAAATTAACCACAGAAAACATTGAGACTGAGTTTAAATATAAAAAATATGATTTTTGTTTGTCAAAAGAAATCTCTGTAGAAGTAAGAATGTGGTTTAGAGAAAACAAATACCACTTTAAAAAGTGCAAGTATTTTTTTAAAAAAAGAGGTGAAAATCTGCGCTCGAAAAGTTTGTGGTCTTTAGGAATTTGTGAAAATTCTGCAACTTGAAACGTTTGTAAATGTTGTTCAGTTTGTGATAGTACCAGGTCAGTTGGGTAAGGTTTGATCTCAAAAGAATGGCATGTGGACACACACAGCACACATTGTCAGCTGTACTGTCAGTGGGACATTTTGACAGAGGGGCTGCTATAGATCTGCTCTGGCACCTCGCTGGGAAAAGGCGCTGCTCAACTCGTTAAATCGTAGCCATCTTTTCCAGGCAGCAGAGCTCTGGTCTGATATTCAAGCCTTTCAGAAACCTTGCTTTCTTTCTTTGTTGCCATGCGTGTGCAAGAGATTCAATGGTTCAACAAATGACTGGACTGTGATGCTAAATTGCTACACTTGGCTACATGTGTGTTAGCTTGCTGGGAGGGATACTGCAGACCTATTTACTCTACTCTTTTCGAGCAGTATTCTACTCACTTTGGACCTCTACTATTCAAAATTGAAAATAATGCTCTAATTACTCATTTTCAGGGAACATTGTTTGATTGTTTACTGAATAAAACTACTCATTTTGCACCAAAACTACTCATTTCAGCTATCCAGACTACTCAAGACTTGTGTAGGGGGTAGGCAGGTCTGATACCGTGTTGCTGCCTGTAATATGCTCATGAAACTGTTGCTGGTCTTGTTTGTTTGTTTATCTGTGGGGGGGTAGGGGTATTGTGTATCTTTGATCACACAAATACCATCAGTGTAGTTGAGATTAGGGGGAATGAGCATTGTGTCTTGTTAGATGTTTTGAGGCTACGTTACAACAGGTGTCAGGAACAGCAGGTTTAGGCTGTTCACTGATCGTATCAGTAGGGCTGTGTTTCACACATTGTAGCATTCTGACCCTCTTGGACATTCACAGACAGCTACAGAGGAGGAAGTTGGATGGCATTTTGCTCTCAGATTTCTTAGTTAGACTGTTCAGGCTATAGGGTGATACTTTTTCCCCCCATAGCGAGACCCCTGCATCTTATAATATGACTACTTAACTAACATAGCAAGAAAATATACAGTACAACCCCCCTTTGAAGACCTTGAAAAATCATAATAACAAAATCTGAAGTTGGTGTCAAATTTGGGTGGTGCGCCTTGTAGTCTGATAAATACAGTATGTCTCATGTTTATATTTGGCAGCTGTTTGTCCCTACCCCTCCCTTTTTTCTGTGTAGACCAGAAAGATCAAAATGTACACGGATGCTTCTCTGCAGGCTAAGTGCCTGAATGCACTTTTTTACACTGACCTCTGCCTGAAGATCAGACAAAATGGAGGAGCAACCTCCCTTTCTCACCTTCCCACATTTTCCCACATCACCACCGTCCCATGTGATGCAGTAGGTTTGTACGTTGCTTCAATGAGAGCCTGCCAGAGCCCTTTAAACACAGCAGTTTTTCTTCAGCTTCTGAGGGGAGCATTGGCCCCACTCACACCCCCCACAGGGATGCTGCCCCTGTACCTTGTCGGGGACTAGGCGACCCTTGACCCCTTGCTTTTTTTAAGTTTTCCAGGGATTTTCTAGCTAGACGCATCCATGAAATTTGCGACCTTTTGTGTGATCCAAAATCTTCTTCACCAAGCCCTCCTCCACAAAGCTCCTTTGCCTAACGTGTAGCTGTCTGTGTTGTTGATGTAGGGGCGGAGCGTAGCCACGTGTGTGAGACCTGTCTGAAGGGGTTCTTCACCAAGCAGCAGCTGGCTCAGCACTCGGTGGTCCACACCGGCCTCAGGAGGTACCTCTGTGTCTACTGCGACCGAGCCTTCAAGCAGCTGAGTCACCTGCAGCAGCACACCCGCATTCACACAGGTAAAGCTGTCGTAGAAACGCTCTGTCTCAGGGTAGGGTAGAGGGTAGGGGGTAGGGTAGACCTTTTAGGGAGGGTAGGATGCGTATCAACATTCACAGGTACCTGTGTGTCTACTGCGACCGCGCCTTCAAGCAGCTGAGTCACCTTCAGCAACACACCCGCATTCACACAGGTAAAGCTGTCGTAGAAACGCTCTGGGCTGGGAGGATAAGATACGTACACTGGCATCAGGAAGTACCTGTGCGTCCACTGCGACCGAGCTGTCAAGCAGTGGAGTCAACCTGCAGCAACACTCCCGCATTCACACAGGTGAGGATAGGTAGGGTGGGGCCTAGTGGTAGGGTAGAGGATAGGGAGGGTAAGGCGACACACACTAACAGTACCACCAGGAGGTACCTTTGTGTTGACTGCGACCGCGCCTTCAAGCAGCTCTCCCTCTGTGACACCTCTGTGTCTTAGTTGTCTCAGAGCCTTCAAGCATTTGAGCCACCGTTCAGCAACACACCCGCATTCACACGGGTAAATCTGTCGTAGGAACGCTCTGTCTCAGGGGGTAGGGAGGGTAGGTTACGCACACCAGTATACAGAGGCACGGAGGTAGCTGTGTGTCTACTGCAACCGAGCCTTCAGGCAGTTGAGTCACCTGCAGCAACACACCCGCATTCACACAGGTAAAACTGTCGTAGAAACGCTCTGTCTCTGGGGGTAGGGGGTAGGGAGGGTAGGTTGCACACATACCAGCATACGGAGGCACCTGTGTGTCTACTGCGACCAATCCTTCAGGCAGTTGAGTCACCTGCAGCAACACACCTGCATGTACGGATAGGTAGGGGGCAGGGGTAGGGTAGAGTGTAGGAGGGTTAGATGCTGCACACATCAGTATCTGAAGGTACCTCTCTACGATAGCTGCCTTCAAGTAGTTGAGTCACCTCCAGCAACACACAAAGGGATATGTACTCACCTTCGCTTCTAATGCAAACTTTGAAGAGTTGAAAAAGCAGGGGGTTGTTGGAAACTCCAAAAGGTATGGGTTATTATAATGTAAGGATACCTTAACAAGCGCGCATGCATGCTGCTCAGGTTAGGAGGCCTATAAATACTTGGTCATTGTCAGTGGTAAAAACTGTCCGAGAAATACCTGTGGGAAAATTAATAGAAAGAATAGGAAAGGAATGAGAAAGTCTGTATCTTTTAAAAGATTCTTAGGACAAGTTTTGATGGATGGAAATGGTAAGAGGTTAATCAGCTATGATATTCTCCCCGAAAGGAACACTGTCCAGAAAACAAACACATTGTAAAGAGAAATGTAGGTAATACAGTGGAACCTCCCTTATAAGACCTTCAAAAACCATCCAAAATGAGGTCTTATAAGGGAGGGGTCTTATGAGGGAGGTAATTTAATACTTACAAAGAAGGGCAATGTCTCAGAGAAGTAGGTCTTATGTGGGAGGGAGTCTTATAATGGGATGTCTTATAAGGGAGGTTACACTGTAGTGCTGCTTAAAATGCTCTTTAGCTCCTCTAGCACCATGGGCGAATACATTCACCCAAGACATCACTCTACACTCCCACCAAATGAACAGACATTCACTGCCAAGCACCCTGCCATGTGTTTGTTTTCAGAGCTTTTGTTCACTATTTCTGCCGTTAAAGCAATGCGCGCTAACCCGAAGAAATAACGACTTCCCTTTTGTCGGTTGAGATGCAACAGACAACCAAGAAAAAACAACAACATGGCTCTAGAAGAGTTACTGAAAGTCTAGCAACAGCAAACAAATAAGAACCACCAGTTTTAGCAGTGTCAGTCCCAAAAAAATTCCAACGTCTGTGTGATTTCTTTTGATTTCAATTTGAAATCCTTCGCCCATTTTATTTCTGCAGTCTTCCATCTCCTTGAGCTGGTTAAACTGAACAACGTGTTACGGCACGTTCATTTCATTGTCCTAGTCCCTGTTTTAGCGTGTTTGGGATCTGTCTGTGTGTGTTTCCACCCTGAAGTGCTTACCCTGCATGTGTTTGTCGTTTATTCCATCGATTTTTGTGTACCCCTTCCCTGCATGAGACCCTGCTGCGGTAAATTGTAATGTGGACGTTGTTGACTCATATGAGTTGCATATGATTGCTTTTTTTGTGTGTGTGTGGTGAAAATGAATGTACAGTCCGGAAATGTTTGTAAGCGGAGTTAATTTGCATCAACATGTTATTTCAATAAAAGTGTGTAGATGATAGTACGTAGATAATAGAATGTAAATATAAACTGACAGGGTAGGGGATGAGGGGAGGGGTGGTGTGGTGGGTGGGGGGGGGGGGGGAGGAGGGCAGTGTAGGTGGATTAGGGATGGGACAGGATTATAGTTTGAAAGGTGTTGCATACAATTATAGATTTTTTATTTATTATATAATATATTGTATGTATAATAAGTGTGTACAATCTGTATTATAGTACTAATCGGCTTGGCATCATTTTTTTTATTCTGAGGTGTCGGTTGTAAGGAACCTGTCTATGATTCGCCTGGCTTTTGCTGTAAGCTAAGTTTTCATGATTCCATGCTTTTTGCCCCCTGCCCTTTCCAACCAGCTGCCCCCACCCTTATTTTTTCATCCTCCCAGCCTCTTTCCCATTTTCTTGTCTTTCCATTCTCACTAATTTGGCTTTACTACTCCTTCCACCCTCTTCCTCTTCCTCTTAATCTCTCTCCTCACACACACACACACACACACACACACACACAAACATGTACACACAACATAACACCCCCCACCCCCTAAAAAACAAAAGACAAAAAACCAAACAAACAAAACATCAATAAATAGAAATAAAACTAACAATAACACCTTCAAGCTCTGAAACATTCTTTGGTGCAAGGAAGGACTGGGATATTCTAAACATGAAAAAAGAAATCTAGGGAAAACACAACAAAGAGGCTTTCTTTGTAATTACTGCCGTATTTTACGGACCATAAGGCGATACTTTTTTCCTAGACTGAGACCCCTGCGTCTTATAATGTGACTGATAAGTAAGAGACTATAATAACAGAATCTGAATTTTGTGTAAAATTGGGGGGTTGCGCATTATAATCAGGTGCGCCTTGTCCGTAAAATATGGTACTATGCATATTTTTAGGCCTTTTCTTTCAAAGTTTTTCCATTTTCTTTTATTTGTGCTTAGAATTGAAAAGTGTTATGATAAAGTGCATGTGAAAAGCTTCACAACCTCTCCAGTAGTAGGTTTGCTGATTTGCGTCAGTGAGCTGCAGCAAGTTAAAATCTGCACCTAAAGACTTCTCCCTTGAAGGTGAGTGATTTGATTGGTCAGATCAGTGACGCGCACAGTGACGCTCAAAATTACAATTGAAATGCCTTAAGTTATCCCTGATGCACAGTTTTCTGGTTCGACAACGCTCGCTACAACTTCAAGAATCGCATCATGCCAGCTTTGATAGAAAAAACACATTTAGGGAGTTGTTTTTCTCCGTTTACGATGTTTATGGATTGATGAATAGCTTTTGCTTTTATAGAACCCTTCTATTTCCAAAACCGACAAACATAAAACGTTCAAGATAGTTAATAAGAACCAAGCGTAAGACTTCATTCCTTATGCAAGTACAGGTACAGTGGAACCTCCCTTATAAGACCTCCCATTATAAGACTCCCTCCCACATAAGACCTACTTCTCAGAGACATTGCCCTTTGTAAGTATTAAAATCACTTCCCTTATTAAGACCCCTCCCCTATAAGACCTCATTTTGGATGATTTTTGTGCTTTCATTTTATTCCAAAACTTTGCCAGGCATTTTCACACAATGGAAACAAACAGTTTATATAGTGGACTGAAGTATTACTCACATAAAATAGAAGAAACCCCCCCACTAATACTAGTGAATAAGGGGTGATTTACAACTTACTCATGTTTTTTCTTATAAATGGGGGAGAAGGGGCTACCACCTTGTACAAAGTGAACATTGTTTAATGCTTTTAAAATGAAAGGGCTGGAAAAAGTGAACACAGTTTAACTCACTCGGGACGAATGAGCCGGATCCAGTTCATGGCTCGCACAACCGTTTAGGACGAATGGCCCGGATCCGGCTCATAAGAGTTTTCAAGAGGTTTTGATTTCTGGCGTGTAACCAGCTTTCAAGTGTGACGTCATAACCTATTTTCGGTTTGCTTTGACCTTTGCCTCTCTTGAAATCAACCAATCATTGCAGACTTTACATTCAGGTTTGGTTGTAGAGGGGGTTCAAAGATCGGAATGTGAGATTTTCCTTCTTTCTATGTGTTAGCTGTTTTCGTCAATAGGTGACAAACGACAAAGGCATGGAATCTGATATTTTACGATTGTTTAGTGCATGGTGTTAGTAATGTTATCTGAAAATATCAGTCCATAACTTTTGATAACTTTTTTGTGGTGATGGGTTTTCGAACCTAGTCAAATGGCCCGTCCGAAACGGTTGTAAGGTAGCAACTGGCCAGTGCCGAGTGAGTTAAGAATATGGAAGAAAAAAATATAAAACATAAAACAGCCGCTTGAGTTTTTGAGCGATATGATCATGTCTAGTGAAGTGGTCTGGAATGTTTCTAGAATATTTCTAGAAATGTGCCAGAATAATCCGGAAGTCATGTTCTAGAAAGTCTAGAAAATGTTCTAGAAATATTCACGTATATTAAATGAGAATTCCGGAATATTCTAGAACATTCCGCAAAATTCTATTAAACAGCATTTAATTACATTTCTAGAAAGGTTGCGGAATAATTCTAGAAATTGACAAAGCATTCTAGAAATTTTGTAGAAAGTTTGCGGAATAATTCTACAAATTGATAAAGCATTCTAGTTATTCCGCAAACTTTTTACAAAATTTCTAGCATATTCTCAACAAATTAACGTGTCAGTTGTTATGAAATTATTATGTTGGGTTCTCTCCGATTAAGTGTCGGGATCCTCCGAAGGTTGCTAAGTAATCATCATAGCAAGTAACTTAATTGGCAAAAACTTCATAAATGATACCTTTGAAAACCTCTTTCACTATTTCACTTCTGACTCTAGAATGCATTTACATACTTAGATAAACACCATCAGCTTGCACAGACTTCTGGTTTCTAATCTGTTTTGATAAGTAGAGAGGTTTGGGTTTTGTGCATCGGAGGATAGCATCAAAGTCTGCTACATGAAGACAGTATAACGTTGAGTCAAGAAGGAATGAAAAGATAGGTCTGGGAAGAGAGAGAGGGGGTGCCCTGGTAATGGAGAGGAGTGTAGAGATCTGTGCAGTTCATGTGTCATGATAGTGACATGGCTGTCTGCAAAGTGTTCTTATTCTCCTCTGTTGTGCCTCAGTGTCTCTCTCGTTTTTGTCTTCTTCGACTGATAGTCAGGCCCTTTTTTGCAAAACTTTTTCCACCGTTAACTGTAGAATTTGCTGTAAATTATTACTACAAGTTGGTTAGGATGATCCTGAAAACTACCCTCCGTTTATGTGCATGCTTGTGTGTGTGCGTGCGCGTGTATGTGTTTGTGTGTGTGTGCTTGTGCGTGTGTGTATGTGTGTGCATACGTGCGAAGCATAACCCAGACCTGTTTACGCTGCTCTTTTCGAGCAGTAATTCTACTCAATTGGACCTTTACACTCTTCAAAACTGAAAATAATGCTCTTTAATTCTTGATTACTACTCATTTTCAGTTAGCATTATTTGATGGTTTAATGAATAAAACTACACATTTTGCACCAAAACTACTCATTTCAGCTGTCCAGACTACTCAAGACTTGTGTAGGGGGTAATCAGGTCTGAATAACCACCACCCTCCCTCTCTCTATTTTACATTGCATTTATCAAAATTTTAGTTAGCTTTTCATTAACCCTTTCTACCCCAGCAAAACACGCCTCTCCTAGCCCAGCAGTGCAGAGAGCTCTTCTAAAAAAAAAAAGGATGGGTATTCTCACACCAAAAAACCCCTGAACTGATTGCTCAAAGCTTCTCAACATTCAAGCAGACCGGTCAGAAAATAACAGCACACATGCTAATGCTACTAAAGTTAGCCAAATACGAACGAAAACTGAACAAAACGCTGCAATTCCAGAACGGGGTCCTATTATGAGTTAACTCGTAAACAGTCAGATATGGTTGGAACGTAAACGGGGTAAAATAAGTTAAACCAGAATATTCGTTGTTTATTATACTGATCACTTGTTTTTAGATTCTTGCTTTGCCTTTGTGTTTGGCCTGTGCCTCTGTATCACTGTTCAAAATTTAGGAGGAGAGGGGGGGGGGGGGGGACTATTTTTCAGACTAACTTTTTGTATTGGTATCCCTTTTATTTCGGGTTGAAATTTGGGTTGCTCCCACCTGGAGATAGCGTCGCAGATTGTGCTGCAACATCTTTTTTTCTTGCATGTGTTTTTGTTTGTATGTGGTTTTTGTGTGACTGATGGGGGAATAGGGGAGGGGTTAAATTTTGACCTACCGACAACTTTCTCGTTGCCACTGGATTCTTTAATGCGCGCGAAGTGCTTGGGCACACGGGACCTCAGTTTTTGTCGTCTCATCGGAAAGAATTAGCATTTAGACGATAAGGTCTAGTGGAAAGTGAGCAGGAAAAACTCTGCTGTGGCCCAGGAATGATCCCGGGTTTGTTGGTTGCGAGGCGAACGTGTTACCTCTGAGCCACTGTGCCACTAGACTGCGAGACCCTCCACGGTGTAATGTGATTAACAATGTAGCAAGAAACTTATAAATCAGAATGGTGAGTGAAATTGGGGTGGGGGGTGCTCCATATAACCTGCTCCACCGTATAGTCCATAGAATAGGGTAGAAGAGAGTAGAAAGAATGGAAGGCGAAAGGAGGAAACAATATATAAATTTCATAGTTTTCAATGTTAACTCATTCAAGTGATATATGTCCGGAATTAATAGATGGCTGTCAATTTGATGCATTTGCTTCAAGGGAAGTAAATATGTGTGCACACAATACCTTGGTCACTTCTAAACTCGCTTCATTGCCTTAGACCACAATTTTGCCTCTGACTTTGCTTTTGTAGTGGTTGTGGGGAAACCAATTGGTGTGGAGAGTTTTTCTATATAAAGTCTATAAAAAGTCTGATCTACCACTTCCCTATGTCTAAACCTGAAGTAAAAAACTTGTAATCTTCTTTCATTTCTCATTTTGTTTGTCTGTTTTGTTTGTGTGTATGGCTGGAGTGATTTGTAAGTTTTTTTAAATAATTCAAAATCATTGCGATGCGAATGAGTTAAGGCAACAGTTGCTATGAGTGTCACATTAAAAATAATAAATCTCCAATAGGGGACGTAAGGGGTAAAACGTTGCATTATTTAGTTGAATAACCCATGTGTAGTAGCTCATATTTATTTTATTTAGGCTTTAAAACTTTAAGTTTCGTTGATAAGTTGAAGCCATATGGGAGGAAAACCTGTACAGTAAATATTTTTAGAGGGTGGGTGAGTTTTTGTGGGTTTTTTTACATGTTCTAAATGTGCTTTGTGTCAACACATAGTTTACAGAAAGTGTGTGGATGTAGTTGTGTCAAATCTTAAGTTATTAACACAAATATTAAGTTATTATATAACAGACATAACCCCTTCATTGCCAAAGAAACTTTGTTTGCAAAAGTTGCATTTTGAACTATAAATTAATAAAAGTTGCACTGCTTAAATATCAGTCCTTTTAGGATTGACATTTCGTATACATGTGTGTTTTTAAGCCCAATCAGAAGTATCCCAGATTGATTTTCTTATAAAATCTGAGATACCGTATTTTGCGGACTACAAGTCGCAACTGATTATAAGGCGCACCCCTCAAATTTGACACAAAATTCAGATTTTGTTATTATAGTTTCTTACTATATTATCAGTCGCATTATAAGGCGCAGGGGTCTTAGTCTAGGACAAAAGTATCGCCTTATAGTGCGTAAAATACGGTACTCAAAACGTGAATCAGTGAAATAATTGTTCAAGTTTGGCACTGAAGGGGTTACAGTGGAACCTCCCTTATATATAGGACCCCCCTCTTATAAGACTCCCTCCCTGATAAGACCTACTTCTCTGAGACATTGTCCTTCTTTGTAAGCATTAAAATTACCTCCCTGAATGTGCAACTCCCACTTTTGGGGGATAATATTTCAAGGTGAAAAGGGAGGTTCCACTGTATTTTCTTTCTTTACTTTTGCTCATGCTTCAGCTGTTTGGGCCGATCTAACTGGCACTGTGTCTCTGTGTGTGTCTGTGTGTCTGTCTGTTGTGTGATTGTAGAGAAGGGGGAAACGGAGAAAGTAGAGGACCGCAGGTATCTGTGCCAGTTCTGTGACAGGGCCTTCAAACAGCTGACCCACCTCCAACAGCACACACGCTTACATACAGGTGAGACCACAGCAACATCCATCAGAAATAAACCCTTGGCAGGGAATTCAAGCACCCCTATATATATATCTAAAGTTGTTCTGTATGTGTAGCACTCTATTTTGTACTTTAGGTTATGTAGTGCGCAGCCTAAAGCCTGTTCTTAACTGGACGAGCCTTTGGTTGGCAAGCCTGGTTTGAAAGAATTGGAGAACCCTACAAACAATTGTTGATCCTTAACTCATTCAAGTCGTAGATAGAGTCAATAGATAGCTGTCAATTATTTGATGCATTTGCTTCAAGGGAAGTAAATCAGTGTGTACACCATACCTTGGTCATTTCTAAACTCGCTTCGCTCCCAGTTAGACCACAATTTTGCCTCTGACTTTGCTTTTGTAGTGGTTTGTTGTGGGGAACTAATGGGTGTAGAGAGTTTTTCTATATAAAGTCTATATATAAAAAAGTCTGATCTACCACTTCCCTATGTCTAAACCTGAAGTAAAAACCTGTAATCTTTCATTTTTCCTCTTGTGTATGTGTTTTGTTTGTGTGTATGGCTGGAGTGATTTGTGAGTTTTTTGAATAATTCAAAATTGTTGCGATGCAAATGAGTTAAGTCGTATTTTAATCAATTAAAAATGGGATTGGCAAACCTGGGTTCAGGCAGATCAGAAACCATGGAAATGTGAGATTTGGGCTTTGCACTGCATGCTGTGGAAACGTTGGCAAACCTTGACGTACTCCCCTCTGACTGGCTGAAATCACAACAGCTCTCCTTTATTATTAAAGAAATGTTTTGTATGCCACGCAGTTGAAAGCAACAACATCGAATATCTCCATGTTTGTTTGCCATTTTTTGGGGGAAAGTTTCCATGTTTTTAAGAAGTGTAGCGATAAAGATTTAAGCCAGCAAAACAATGCCCTTTTTTTGAGCCACCAACGCCTTTTGCTTGTGCATTTCGAGGGGTGAATGCCAGAACTGTCTATCTGTGTTCTTTATTCCTTTTGAGATAGACCGTTCTGGCAGGCACCCCTCGATTTTGAGCTGATTATTTTTTGCAAACCAGATTTGCAGACCAAAGAATGGTTCTGCAGCAAGACATATAGTATGCATAATATAGTGTACATCACATAGTGTGACAGGGCCTTCAAACAGCTGACCCACCTTCAACAGCACACATGCTTACATACAGGTCAGACCACAGCAGCAAAAAGTGTGCAGGAACTTTGCTCCCATTGATCATACTTTCGGGACTATGAGGCGCTTCTCTCCATTACACACAACCCCTAGTAACAGAACGGTCAAAAGCGCACCTCTCTGAATCTGCTTGAATTCTGGGGAAAATGAAGGCTTAGGAGTACCTTTCGGTAAGCGCCCAAAGTTTTTGCTGAGCTTTTTCTGAGGGACAGTATTAGTCATGTTTGACCGGTAAAAAGTTAAAGAAAAGAAAGTGGCTCCTTATAGTTCTGAGAGTACGGTACTCATCTCCTTTGTTCTGTAATCAACTGTGTCAGTCACTTCAATTCAACGTCGTCGTGAAAATCACGGTATGTTGAAAATGATCAAAACTGAAACTGAGTTAAGACATTTGAAGAATCTGTTTAACTTGCCTGAGAGAATACTTGGCCATACACTCATGGGGAATACAGACCCGTACGTAGACACGTTCTCCAATGTGCACATCAGTGTGTGTGTGTTGCATGAATACCAGTGGGTCAGTTGTTGGCATTCTGTCGTAGAGCGGAGTCCTGATCATGAATTTGGAACAGGTAACTGATGGTCCCTTTGCCGCCCTACCTTTGATCACACACCATGCAGGCATTTTGATCAGAAAATGTTCACCTGGAATAGGATTAGAAAAGTACGCCAAGAGTGTAAAATGTGATGGCTTTCTTTTCCTTTTGAATTTCTGAACCTTGTTTCATTAAATCAAGTAAAAAATAATGTAGCCTCAGTGTTGATAAATCTGTCTTGCGATAAATGGGGATGATAAATAGTAAACGAAAAATGTAAGCATAAACGGGTATGTTTTTAGAATTGGTAATTTTGTTTATAATACTAATACGCTTATTCAATGTTCATTAGGTTATTTTTTTTAACAATGATTTGGTATTGTGTTTCCAAAGTTTGAAGAGCTTTAGGGGGTGGGGTGGGGGATAATCGTTGGGATAACTGAAGAGTTTGAAGGTTGGGATTCAGGCGTGGATTGAATTTGACGTTTGACTGAGTGTCAGTTTTGTCAATGTATGTCAGCTTTCATGAACGCTTGCTGAAATGAAGTAGCAGAATGCTTTAGCTTTGCCTTGTGTATGTGTGTCTGCTTTTTTATGGTGTTAAAACATTCCTGGAAGCCTTTACCTCTTATTAGGTGTAGAGTGGCACGGAGGTAACGCGTTCGCCTTGTGTCAAGTAAACCCGAGTTCGAACCTGGGTACAGGGGATTTTCCCTCTCATTTTGCACTAGGCCTTATGGTCTGAACGTGGAGTCTTTCGGATGAGATGATAAACCGAGGTCCCGTGTGCCCATGCGCTTAGCACACGTTAAACCCAGTGGCAAAGAAAAAGTTGTCATTTGGTCCAAATTTACCCCTCCCCCTTTCCTTCCTCATCCGTCACACAAACATTGTATGCAAAAAAAAAGGGTGTCTGCGACACGCTCTCCAGGTGGGAGCAACCCAAATTTCACAGACGGCGCTGTGATTATAAAGTACCTAATAGTAATACCCTAATTGGTGTGCTAGAAAAATGTGAAATGTGTCAGTTTTTGTGTGCTTATTCCCTCCACTGTTTGAAATGGACTTAGTTGCATGCAGGTCATAGAGTATTGTGCTTATTCCCTCCACTGTTTGAAATGGACTTAGTTGCATGCAGGTCATAGAGCATTGTGCTTATTCCCTCCACTGTTTGAAATGGACTTAGTTGCATGCAGGTCATAGAGCATTGTGCTTATTCCCTCCACTGTTTGAAATGGACTTCGTTGCATGCAGGTCATAGAGCATTGTGCTTATTCCCTCCACTGTTTGAAATGGACTTAGTTGCAAGCAGGTCACAGAGCATTGTGCTTATTCCCTCCACTGTTTGAAATGGACTTAGTTGCATGCAGGTCATAGAGCATTGTGCTTATTCCCTCCACTGTTTGAAATGGACTTACATGTAGTTGCATGCAGGTCATAGAGCATTCTTTTAAAATGCTTTCTTTACAGTCCTTTTTTCTGTTTATTTAACCTCCCCCCTCCACTCCTCCCCTCCCTCCATACATTTTATTTGTTTTCATGAACTGGCTCTACTTATTTCTTCCATTGATTGTATGTTAACATTTATTTTAGCTGAGTTGTCTGCTTCTGTGGGGAAAAAAGTTCAATTTCCGTGTAAATTGGAAATGTTTTATCTTTAGTGAGGTTTTCGAATAAAGAACGATAGAAATTATTCCTGGTTCTGTAGTTGGCGGAGATTTGGGGTATTATGTCGACAGCCATTTTGGGTAAGGTGTTGTGGGGGAAAGTTACTGTGGGCGCCTTTATTTAGAAAAAAAGGAAAAGGTAGATGTTGATTGGTGTTTATCTTTGTGAAATACAGTGGAACCTCCTTTATAAGACTCCCTCCCACATAAGACCTACTTCTCTGAGACACTGCCCTTTGTAAGTATTAAAATTACATCCCTTATAAGACCCCTCCCTTATATAAGACCTCATTTTGGATGATTTTTGAAGGTCTTATAAGGGAGGTTCCACTGTGCATGAATACTTTCCGTGGACAGATATTTTGTGGAATTGACAGTTTGTTTTTACGCATACAAATGCCCTAGCATGCAAACACATACTCACATGCACATGCACACACACGCGCGCGCACACGAATGAAAAGGGGGGGGGGGGGGGTAAATTCTTGGTGTCCAACTTTTCAGACATTTAAAATTATGAACTTTCAAGAAAAGTTAAGCAGAACAAGCAAAGAGAGTCTTCGAGTTTCTTTACTACAACAATAAACTTCTTAAATAAATTTTTTAAAATCCATAAAAACAGCTAGACAACACACTTTTAATTATAGAAGGTTAGGGTGCCCCGAAGAAAAGGTTTTGAAAGAAGAAAAAAACTTGGAAAAAAATAAAAATAAAAAAAAGATTATGTTCCCCTTTCCAGAATCATTTTAAAAGCCAAAGAGCTTTCCTGACCTTTGAAATGATATTTGCCAGAGATAATAATCTTTGTAAATGAAATGAAAAGAAAACCGACGAAAAAAAGAAAGAGAAAAAAGAATTAAACTGAGTTTTATTGGTTCTAAATAGCCAGTAGAAGACATTGTGAACAATTTTTTTTCTTCTGAAATTAAAAAAAAAAGAAAGGAAAAAGACCCAAACAATTTCAATCTACTTTCTTTCTTTTCTCATATTCTTTCTTTTCCTGGAGTCTGACTGTCTCTTGCCCTCTCTCTCTGTTTCTCTCGTCTCTCTGCATGTCTCTCTTTTTTTTCTCTCTTTCTCTTTTTCTCCCCCCCCCCCCCCCCCCCCCCCGCCCCTCCCTTGTCTCTCTTTCACGCTTGTGGGAGAAAGGAGATTATATGGGAATGATCTTACAATGACTTGATGCGAACAGTCATCTGGATACTGCGAAAAGGGCCTATGGTCAACTCTTAAAGCTGTCAACACCACCAGACAGTAAAACACACTTTTCTTTATTAAAAAAAAAGAAAAAAAAAGGATTTTATATTTCAATTCTCAGTGCGCTCTCCCAGTTCCGTCGAGTACATAGCCTTCATAGGCTCCTTCGACGTACCAGAACCAGTCTAAGCATAATGTGCCCATTGAGTTTGAAATTTCCACAAATCAATCACTATTTTAAAAGCAAGCCAAAAATGGTATCACTTTTGAGCTACGCATAATGTGATGTTTGTGTCAGCGGAAAAAGAAAGTACATTTTTGTAAAAAAAAAAAAAAAAATGGTTTGACTTAATGATGAAAAATCCCCCCCCCCCCCCCCCCCCCCCCCCCAATTTGTTTCAAGGGCAAAAAGAAAATAGTTAATACCGACAGAAAGAGTTGCATCCAATTTGTGCATAGTCATATGCATGTATTTGAACATTCCTACACATGATGCACGCTGCTGCACACACGCACGCACGCACACACACAAAGAAACAACAGTCGTCCCCAGTGAGAAATCATCGCTGCAGGTCAAGAAGATAGGCTGCATTTCTTTTGTTTTTCTTGCCGTTGCCATTTTCCATGACAATAAAATGCCGGTCCATTTTCTTTAATTTTCTTTTCAACATAGGGAATCTAGGGGAAAATTGTACCTGATTCGTAGAAACTCCATCGGGGTGATAGAATAAATAGAATGAAATAAAAAGAGGTTGAATGAAATACAATAACTGAATTGTTTTGTTTTTTTGCCTTTGCCCATTTTTGTGGTGTTTGTGTATTTGCGTAATAATTTACATTTGTATGATTTTTTCTGGTCCTTTTGTGTGTGTGTGTGTGTGTGTGTGTGTGTGTGTGTGCCTGCCTGCCTGCCTGCCTGTGCGTGTGTGCACATTTTAATTTTTTGTAAATCCAATATGTGTGTGCGTGCGTGCTCTCTCTCTCTCTCTCTCTCTCTCTCTCTCTCTCTCTCTCTCTCTCTCTCTCTCTCTCTCTCTCTCTCTCTCTCTCTCTCTCTCTCTCTCTCTCTCTCTCTCTCTCTCTCTCTCTCTCTCTCTCTCTCTCTCTCTCTCTCTCTCTCTCTCTCTCTCTCTCTCTCTCTCTCTCTCTCTCTCTCTCTCTCTCTCTCTCTCTCTCTCTGTGCTTTGGATTAAAAATGCTGAAATCACATATTCACGCGCACATGCATGCATACACGCGCGCGCACGCACACATGCATGCATGCACGCACGCACACGCACACACACATACACACACACATAAAATAAACATAACCTAGCTAAACAAAAGTTTATTTTTTTGGCAAAACCAAATCAACAAAACATTTCTCCCAATAATTGGTTCTGCGCTCTGCATGTTGATTCAAGCCACACACACACACACACGCACGCAGTTTATTCATATCCATTTTGTCATCCACTACCACACTACCCCCTACCCTCCCCTTCTCTCTCCCCTGTATTTTTCAATATTAATTTCATCATCCCCCCTCCCCCCCCCCCATCCCCCACCCCTACTACCCCAATCATCTCAGATTCTTTTCTACATTTTTCATCATGTCCCCCCCCCCCCCCCCCTCTTCCTTACCCCAATTTGATTTACCCTTTCCCTCCACACACACACACACACACACCCTCCTTCCCCTCTAGCCATTTCTGATCCAGAATTCTTTTTTCATTTGTTTCATAATTCCCCTCTCTCTCTCTCTCTCTCTCTCTCTCTCTCTCTCTCTCTCTCTCTCTCTCTCTCTCTCTCTCATCTCTCTCTCTCTCTCTCTCTCTCTCTCTCTCTCTCTCTCTCTCTCTCCCCCCCTCTCCCCCCCCCTCTCTCTCCTTGTCAAATAAAGTTGCCCAGTGTCTCTCTGTATCTTTCTCTTACTCAGTGTCTCTCTCTCTCTCTCTCTCTCTCTGCCAGCCTAAAATCTTTATCATTGTCAAATAAAGTTGTCCAGTGTCCAGTATCCACATCTGTCTGTCTGTCCCTCTGTCTCTCTCTCTCTGTGTCTCTGTCTCTCTCTCTCTCTCTCTCTCTCTCTCTCTCTCTCTCTCTCCTCTCTCTCTCTCTCTCTCTCTCTCTCTCTCTCTCTCATCTCTCTCTCTCTCTCTCTCTCTGTCTCTCTCTCTGTCTCTGTCTCTCTGTATTCAGCTATGTATGTGTAATAGTATGCCTTGCCATGTTTGTGTTCTGTTAGCATATTATGTATCAAGGACAGATTGGATGATTGGAAGAATAGGCGTTGCCTAAAATCTATATCCTTGGAAAATAAAGTTTAGGTTTTCAAGTCTTCTCTCTCTCTCTCTCTCTCTCTCTCTCTCTCTCTCTGATTTTTTTCTCTTGAAATTTCTCTTAAATTTCTTTAAATTAATATTATAGTCCCCTTGCCACAAGGGCTTTGTAAGTTAATGGTAATAAAATATTGTTGATCTCTCTCTCTCTCTCTCTCTCTCTCTCTCTCTCTCTCTCTCTCTCTCTCTCTCTCTCTCTCATTACTTATTTATTGGTTTGTTGCATCTGTTTGTTTTGGGGGCCACAGGGCTGAGTGTAAAAAAAAAGCACCTACCGGGTACACTTATCTCATTTCCTGGTATGAATAAACGTTTGTTCGTTCTCTCGCTCTCTGTCTCTCTGTCTGTGTGTGTCTCTCTCTTAGAGTGCTCCAAGAAGGAAATACGATATTGATTTTTTTTAGCGTTCTTCCTCCTGCTTCTCCTCCTAATTTGTATTTTTCTGGGTTTTTGTTTTTTTTGTTTGTGTGTTTTCAATTTCTTGAAATCGCCTTTCTTCCTCCTCTTGGCTTCCGAATAGATTTGTTATTATTAGCCTAGCCATTTTCCTTGAAGTTTGCCAAGGGGATTTTTTTTTTTTTTTTTTTTTTCATTTTAAAGGTGATAGTGGGTTAGAAAGAAAGGGGTGGGGGTGGGGGTGTATTGTATTTTAGGTTAGGGTGACCTGGAGTAAGGGGGGGGGGGATGGGGGGGGACCATGCCTGCCGTGATGATTGGGAAGAAAAATATACAAGGAGGTGTGTGTGTGTGCGTGTTGTGTGTTTGTGTGTGTGTGTATGCGTGCGTGCATGTGTGTGTGTTTGTGTGTTTCTTTAATTGTTCGTTTTTATATGTGTGTGTGTGTAGTGTAGAGAGCGGTTGTATCTTATTTTGGGGGTTGAGTGTTTGGATATTGTGTGTGCAATGTGTGCGTGCATGTGCATGTTTGTGCATTTGTTGAGGGAGTAGTATCTGTAGGCGTTTTGTTTGTAATTTCGGGGGGGGGGGGGGGGGGGGGCGTGTAAATGTGCATAGGTGCAACTTTTCATGGTATACAAGGATTTCCTGTTTTTGAATTTTACCAGAAAATAAATTTCCTTTTTTATAAATTTGTCAAACAAGATCTTTGTGTGTCTACTGTATTTTTTAAACACTTTAAAATAAGCATTTGTATAAATTGTGGAAAAAGCAAATGAAAATGCCTTCATAAATCATTTTTTTCTTCAGCTGCAGGGGGACATTACCCCTAGACCCCGGCCTTTCAGGGTTTTTCATTTTGTGTAGTTGCACCCATGAATGTGTGTGTAAGTGGGTATGCATGTGTGTGTGTTTTTGGCCTATGGCCTTAACAAAGGTTTGAACATCAATATATCAATATATTCATAAGAACTGATAGAACAAGACAATAAAATAAAAAAGCACTACGCATAGCTATCCAATTATTGAATTATTATAGGAGAGAGAGAGAGAGACAGAGAGAGAGAGAGACTGAGAGAGAGAGAGACAGAGAGAGAGACACAGAGAGAGTGAGAGACAGAGAGAGAGAGAGAGAGAGAGAGAGAGAAAGAAAGACAGAGAGAGAGAGAGTCAAAATATGATTAATCTGGTAGTTTGGCATTTAGCCAGAACTGTCCTTTAGATCATCTTGCCCTTCATAGCACTAACAAGACTGTATAACAATGTAGAGGAGAGACACCTCACCTGGTGGTGGGCTGAAATCTATGCACGGCGAGGATGCCTTGCCCAGGGTACATCCACACCGGCTTGACACCTGCTATTGTAGATGGCTGGAGTAGAATTTAAAATGTTCTTTTTAGTGGATATACCTTGCCCAGGTTACATTCTCACTTTCAGCCAAAGAAATTTTAGGACAGCTAGCGTTGGGGGAAGTTCTCAATCCGTTTGGCTGCTGCACTTAGAGATTGCACAAATGCACTCACACACACACGCATGCATGCACACGCACACACACACACACACTCTCACAATTATACAAGGGTAAAAGAGTTACAATATGAAAATCCTACCAAAAAACGTAACCACATTCACCCCCTCGTTATAATAACGCTTTCTATGTTATTATGTATGTGCGTTATTCAGGGGAGAAGCCATACCTGCATTTGAGGGATGCGACTGGGCCTTGTGCAGATGTCCAACCTCCAACACCACATGATTGTTTTGTCTTTCATATCATTATAATAATACTCTATCATTATTTCTTGTGTTGTTCAGGGGAGAAGCCCCACCTCTGTGCATTTGAGGGATGCGACAGGGCCTTTGTGCAGATGTCCAACCTCCAACACCACATTGTTATTATAACAATATTTGTTGCCATCATTATGATCATAAATAAACAACGCTATTTATCATATTTTCTGTGTTTTCTTCAGGAGAGAAGCCCTACACCTGCACGTTCGAGGGATGCAACTGGGCCTTTGTGCAAATGTCCAACCGCCAGCACCACATGATTGTTTTGTCTTTAACCCTTTCATCGCCACTGTCGCCTCTTGGCCCCACAATGATTTAACACCATTGTCACTGAAAGGCATCAAAGGAGGGTTTCCTAACCTTACGTTCTTTATTTTGGGAGCTATAAGTATAGGCCCTATTTTGTGCATGTCAGAGAAAAATTCCCAATATTGCAGATGAAATCTTTTCTCTACCCAGGTAAGTTTAATGGAAAGTTTTGGCTGTAAAATGGCTGGCGTTGAAAGCGTTAATATTATAATAATACTCTATATCATTACTTTTTGTGTTATTCAGGAGAGAAGCCCTTCTCTGCACATTCAAGGGATGGGACGGGGCCTTCCTTTCAGATGTCCAGCCTCCAACACCACATGATTGTTTTGTCTTTGATATTATGTGACTCAGCAGCAGTGCAGTGTCTCCTTGGGTGGTTGCCTCCTGACGGCCTAACATAGACTTGCTTCTATTGGACTGCTGATCTCGGATTCTGCGACCTGAACGTGCGGAGGTGTGGCTGCGAATTAGGACTTGGAATGAGCGGCGTGGGAGCAACGCCACTGTACGGCCCAGAGGATAGGACAGCCAAAAAACAAAAAAATTATTGCATAATATAATAATAGTTAATACCATCTGTTCTTTCTGTTGTGTGTTATTCAGGAGAGAAGCCCTACATCTGCACGTTTGAGGGATGCGACCGGGCCTTTGTGCAGATGTCCAACCTGCAGCACCACATCAGAAACCATGAGGAACAGGTGAAGAAGCACGTCAACCGCATCCACAAGTGTCTGGTCTGTCACCGAGCCTTCACCAATGAGAGCAGTCTCAGGGCCCACACTTTGAAGGTGGGTGTGCGTTTGTGGGTGTGTTTGTGTGTTGCCTGTGTGTCTCTCAGTGTGTCTGTCTCTCTCTCTCTGCCTGTCGAAAGTTAGCCAACCCCATTCACGGGTGTCTGGTGTGGTATTGCGCCTTGGGTAAGCGCTGCACTTGCGGCGACGCGCTCTCCGGGGAAGAGCGGCCCGAATTTCACAGAGGTAAATGTCTGCGACTTGAATACCAACAAATACCAAAAAATACCAAAATAAAAATGAGAGCAGTCTTAGGGCTCACACTCTGAAGGTGTGCGTGCGTATATTTGTCTGTCTGTCTAAGTGAGCTGTCGGCATTCACAAGTGCTTGGTGCGTCACCACTTTCATTCACCAGCAAGAGCAGTCTAATATAAGGGCACATACATTGAAGGTGTGTGTGTGTGTGACGGTCTGTCTGTCTGTGTGAGCTAGCCAACCGCATTCACAAGTGTTTTTGTCTGTTATCATGCCTTTGCCAATGAGAGAATGTCGTGGGCCCTTTGTAGGAATGTGGATTTGTCTGTATCTGGTTATTTGTCTGTCTCTCGATGTGTCTGTCTCTCTTAGTTACTGTCTGTCTGTCTGTCTAAGCTAGCCAACCTGCCCCTTCACAAGTGTCTAGTAATAGTATATCACTGCACTTTTACTAAAAATGAGAGTAGTTTGTGGGCCCCATACTTTGATGAAAGAATACCGTATTCTACGGACTACAAGGCGCACCTGATTATAAGGCGCCACCCCAAATTGTTTTACACAAAATTCAGATTTTGTTATCATAGTTTCTTACTATGTTATCAGTCATATTATAAGGCGCAGGGGTCTCAGTATAGGAAAAAGGTATCGCCTTATAGTCTGTAAAATACGGTATGTGTGTTTGCCTGTCTGTCTGTCTGTCTAAGCTAGACAATCACATTCACAAGTGTGTCGTGTGTCATTGCGCCTTTGCCGACAAGAGTAGCTTGAGGGCCCATAGATTGAAGGTGTGTGTGTGAGTCGGTCTGTCTCTCTGTTTGACTGTCTCTTAGTGAGTCTGTCTCTGTCTGTCTGTCTAAGTTACTGCATGGGTGCTACTCTTTCATTTTTACACTGATTTCAGTATTTTTAATTTTACCAGAAACTGAACTTCAGTTTTTTTAAATTCATAATTTCTTCTTTTTGGGACCACAAGCGATTTGGGGCGTTTTGAACTCCGTCTAGTTGTTCTATCTCGGAAGTTTACAAAGGCAATGTAATAATTTTACATGACTTATCAGACACAAACTGTTTCTGTATCATTTTAACTGTCTGTCTGTCTCGTTATATCTCTCTCTTAAGTTGCCCCCCTGAATCCTCCGACGAGCCCCTGTACCCTGCCTTTCACTTTTGTTCATTTTGGGGAGTTGCACCCATGTTACTGCTAGCCAACCTTGCCCATTCACGAGTGTCTAGTATATCGTCACACCTTTACTAATTAGAGTAGCTTGAGGGCACACGCTTTGAAGGTGTTTGTGTGTCTGTCTCTCTGTCTGTTGGTCTGTCCAAGTTTGCCAACCGCATTCACAAGTGTCTGGTCACATTGATTTACCATTGAGAACAGTCTGAGGACCCATACTTTGAAGGTGTGCATGTTTGTGAATGTGTCTGTCTATCTCAGTGTGTCTGTCTGTGTCTGTTGGTCTGTCTTAAGCAACCTAACCACATTCTCAAGGGTTTGAGTAGTAGTTTGAGGGCTCGTACTGTGAAGATGAGTGTATGTTTGTCAGTCTCTCAGTGTGTGTGTGTGTGTGTGTGTGTGTGTGTGTGTGTGTGTGTGTGTGTGTCTAAGCTAGCCAACCATTCGCATTCGATTCTGGTGTGTAGAGGTGGGGGGGAAAACGGTTTGAACTAAAAAACCGGTGCTAAACTTTTGCGGTTCGAGTTGCTGTGAACCGGTGTTTTAACTGCAAGCTGAAAGTAAGTTTTTCTTAGAATAACGCATTCTTTTCGAAGAACAACACTGATTCTCAGCGCAGATTGGGTGTTTGTAAACCAAGAGTAGCTGTTTCTTGTTTGTGGTGGTGTATGGCTTTGACTTTGACTGAGTGTTGAGTTGAGTGTGTGTGTGTCATAAGTAATACGTTTCTTTATTGTGTGTGTGTGTGTGCGCGCGCGTGCGTGCGCATGTATGTGTGAATATTCTGACAAATAAATATGTGTTTGCATAGGTGAAACTAGTGATGCGAGTACTGGTTAAAAAATCCGGTTCGGTAAAACCATTTTGAAGAGGGGAAACCGGTTAAAACCGGTTCAGATTTTTTAACCGGTTCTCAACTCTACTGGTGTGTCATTGAGCCTTTGCTACTGAGAGTAGTGTGAAGGCCCATTCTTTGAAGATGTGTGTGTGTGTTCAGTTTAACGTCCTTCCACTAAAAGTGATTCAGACAAAATTATATTGCGGTGTGGTTGAGTTGTGAGTAGATGTGTCTGTAAGTGAGAATATGTAAGAATATAATAAGTAATAAGTTAGTGGTGTAATCATGTCCACCCACCCCACCCACCCCTGTGTGTGTTAAGTGTGTTCTCCAGCCAACAACAACAACAACATTGTATTTTGCGGTATGACTTTGTATTGCCTTATTTTGCCTGGAAATACACTCCCACCCACTGTAATTGGTTGACTTGTGTTGTTCCCCCAGATGCACATCCACATCAAGCAGGTCCCCGAGGGCCTGAGCATGGAGCAGCTGAAGAAGTGGCACAAGAAGAGGCACAAGCTGTACAACGCCCCCACCATGGTCCCCGTCCCCTGCCACGGCCACAACTCCGCTACGGGGGGCGTCGGGGGAGGAATGTCCATCGGCAAGAAGATCATGTCCGACTCGTCGTCCGACGACAGCAACGACCTGATCATCATCGGCGAGAAGCGCCAGCAGGACTTCCCACAAGGCCTCAGCGGCATCCCGCGGTCGCTGGTGGAAACACTGAACCACTACGAGCGTACGATCGCCGGCGGGAGGAAGCTTCAAGACGGGAACATCTCCAGTTCTAATCAGTTAGGCGGGCAGCAGGGGAGTTCTAACCGGGGAGGAGGCAACGATCCGGGGCGAGCGGCCAGCAATTTGGGCTGCCTGATGGGGTTGCCGGGGATCGACCCTGTGTTGATGTCAAACCAGCCCCCGGATGTGATTGAGCGGGCGGCAGCCGCGGCCGCGGCGGCCGTGTCCAACCAGCTGCTGCAGTGCGGGGTGTCCACGGGCAACAGCACCGCCACCTCCAGCCAGGTCACCCAGTCCCACCCCCAGCCCGCCCACTCCCAGATCAATCCCAAAGCCAACTCCGGGGGAGGAGGGGGAGGGAGTGAGACGCCCACCAACCGCATCCCCACGTCCAGCCCGCAGCCTCAGCTCCAGCCATTGACCCCGCTGGACATGATGGGGATCAGCGGGGCCGGGGGGTACGGGTCCACCTCCCACCACAAGCCTGCGTACTCCCAGCTGATGGACGCGCACCTGCGCTCCCAGATGACCCCCCTGACGCTGCCCCCCGCCCTGCCCCCCGACCAGTACTTCTCCCACGCCGGACCCCCGCTGGGCATGCTGTCGCACCACGCCCGCTTCCTGGCACCCTCCGCCCGCGGCATGCCCGACCTCTCCTACGGCTCGCAGATCTCTGTCGCCGGGCCCCCGGCCACCGTCACCAGCGCTCATGGCATCAGTCTGGCCTCCGCACACCCCAACAGCTGAAATTTTGACCCCCTTAGCCCGTGAGGTCGGAGGGCGTGGAGGTAGCAAGGGGTCGTGGTGCGTGCCGATCGGAGCGGGGGAAGGCTGGAGACAGCGACAGAACTGTGACCGCTTGTGACGCTAACAGAATGAACCACACAGATGTGGATTGTAAAAGATTTTGGAAAATTGTGTGGGTTAAGGAAGAGTTTGGGTGTGTGTAAAATCATGGACAGAATTTAAACCAGGGTTCGGATTAGAACTATGGTTTGTGAAACTTGTTTGAAGAATCGGCTCTAAAGGCACTGCACGTGTTATAAAACCGTGTGAAAAATGAAACAAAACGAAACAAATTAAACTAAACTAAACCAAAACAAGAAAAAAGATTGAAATGGTGATTTGAAAAGTTCTACAAAGAAACCAAACAGAATTTTTTTGTTTGTTCTTGTGTGCTAGGGTTTATTTTATTTGATAAAACTGGAGAGAGAATAAGAATTACAGTACAGTTTTTCTTTCGTTGGAAGTTTTGTTTTTTGTGCAAACTTTTTCTGCGTATGGGTGATGTTTTTGGCTTGTGCTTTGATGAGGTTTTTTACGTTAGGAAAAGTGAAAACTTGCTCATAAAAGTGATGAAGACCAAATTGTTTTTCCTTTTTTTTGTAAACACACACATAGACGGATTACATTCATAGCAACATTTGATTATGGGAATACGATTTAAAAGTGTGTTTCATAAGTTGGATCAAGTTACATAGCGTTACACTTGACTTACACAGACATATCTGCTATTTATCACAAAGGTGGTTTCCCCCATTCATCATCATAATATGAAGTCTTTTCCTTGGTTGTACCAGCTACAACTACAATAGTATTTGTACATTTTGCCTGCTTTGAAAAGACCTTTCCACAGACTTTTTTCCCCCCGATTTTTAATATTATATTGACAAATGCAAAAACTGTATGCTGCACGCTTATTGGCTGTGGTGGAGAGAAAAATTTTCGTTTAAATATATTTTGTGCCCTGTGTTGAAATATAATTTTAAAATATTGGCGGTATATATAGATTTTTTTTTTTTGGTCGGTGGTTTTGCGTCAATGTTAGTGAGTTGTACGAGTGATGTAGCAGAGCTTCTTTATAGCGGTGATGAAGAATTGGATTCGCTGAAAAAGCTGTAACTTCATTTTCCTTAGCCTCCTTTAGCGGTAGAATTTTAAAATCATGTAAAAAAAAGAAAAAACAGGTTTGAAATGTTCGCGTGAAGTCCGTGCTCGAGAGTCTTATCTCTGTAATTATTTTCATTATTGGAGATAAGGTGCTTAGGCATGCACTCCTCAATATATTCTGTACATATTTTGTTCATATGCTAACAGGTGAAGCTTTATGTGTATCCATGCGCTGAGCTCTATATTCTTGTAAAATCAAATTATTTTTGTTATATGGGAATACTGTCGTGTTCTCATTGGCTATGTTTGGCTGTGTGTTGTAAAGCAAGTTGTGAATGAATAGCTTCACAAGGTTTATATGCAAGTTGCTTTAAACAGTAGGTTGGAGTAGTGTGCTTCTGTAGTCGTTCCAAATTCATTATCAGTATTCATCTGAGAGCTGGTGAGGGTGAAACAGTGTGTCTGTGTGTGGGTACGTGTATGCATGTGTGAGTGTGTTTCCTTTTTTTGTTATGTGCGTGCGTGCATATGCGTGTCTGTGTGCGTGCAAGTGTGTGTGTATGTGTGTGCTCGCCATGTGTGTATGCCTGTGTGTGTGTGTGTGTGTGTGTGTGTGTGTGTGTGTGTGTGTGTGTGTGTGTTAGTAAAGGATTGTTTTACCATGGAAGATGTGCCAGTTCAAGTTTCAACATTCAAGATTTATAATTAAACTAATTATAAAATAGTCTCTCTATATAGTATTTTATCATTTACTTTCTCTTCCCAACACCCTCTTTCCTTCTCCCCCATACCTCTAACCCCCTACCCTCTCTCGTCTTCTTCTTCTTTCTATTCTGTTCCTGTGTAATTCGTTGTGTTAGGTGTTGTTTCACTTTTATTTCGCTCGAAAACAAAGTTACTTTGTTTTTGATTTATGCTAGAAATTCAGTAAATGAAAGAAAATTTGCATCAAATAGAAATTGATTCATCCGTGAAGTGAAGTGTAATGCAGGCAGATTTCAGTGGTTATTTTTGTTATATTTTAGTGCTCGTGTGAATTTATTAAAGAAATTGCTATTAATCATTTAATGTGGTAATTTGTATAGATTATAAACATTTTTGGTGTAACTGATAAGGGCTGAACATAAATTCTGTATAAAGTTTCGATCAATTGGTAGGAAGTCTAAGATGGTAAAGTTTCTTTTGATATCTTATCTGTAAGAAAGAAGAAAAACAGCAAATTCACTGTTATTCAGTATACAAACTGTTTGTACATAATTCTTACAATGTAACAAAAGTATAAAACTGAAAAGTGTATTGTTAATCTAGTTCTAGAAATTCGTTAACAACAAAGTTTGTAAATGTATTAATTCATCACAAATTTTTTGCCAAGTATTATGAAAACTAAATAATCAGAAAATGAAATATTTTGGATTTTTAATGCTTTTGAGAAAAAGAAAAAGAGTGGCATACATTTATGTGGAAAAAAAATGTAAATATGACAGAAGAACATCTAGAGAGAGAGCATAACAATCGTTTATTCCCCAGATCTATATCTATATAATATACCATTACCATTGATTTTTACACCTCGTCTGTGACTCTTATTATATTTTTAACATTTCTGTGTTGTTGTGATCATGATATGTTTAATTATTTTGATTGTTGTTGGATATTTTTCATAATAATAATGATGAGATTAACTAGGGGTAATCCAAAGTGTACAGAACGTGTCTGTTTGCAGTGTTGAGTCTGTTTTCTCTCTCTCTCTCTCTCTCTCTCTCTCTCTCTTTTGTTAATTTGATGTGTTCAATAATATGCAAGTGAATAACAAGGTGTGTGTGTTAGGTTCCAGCTTGTGGGATTGATTTGGGTAATTGGATGAAGTGTGTGTGTGTGTGTGTGTGTGTGTGTGTGTGTGTTAGGTTCCAGCTTGTGGGATTGATTTGGGTAATTGGATGAAGAGTGTGTGTGTGTGTGTGTGTGCGTGTGTGCCGCTAAGGTACAAATATGTGGAAGAAAAGAACATATTAGATATGGTTTTGCTTATTTTGTTGCCAAGACGTTATCATGTATATTGGATCAATCATTGCTTTAATTATTGCTTCATTCGTTGCCTTTGTTCATTGGAATGTTACCTTGAACGTACTGTTTATTTTATTTTCATTAGTTAATGCCATCAATTTTATTTTTCATGATTTTAGTTATTTGCTTTTTAAATTTTTTTAATTTATTATAAATCAGAGTGCATTGTTTCTATACTGTTGTTGATTTATTTGTTGTGCAAATTCAGATTTGTTAGCAGCCAAGAATGAAATTTCCTTTCAATGTCTAATTTTTTTTTTTAAAGGAAATTAAAAATTGCATAATCTTTTTATACATAGTTTTGATTTATTAAAATATTTATCAAAAGCATCTCCGTAAAATAATTCTTTTGGTTTACATTGTTGTAGTTGTTGATGATCAATATGATTTTATACACATTTCGTTGGTTTTGTTACCGTAGATATTCTCTGTTTATGATTGAGAAGTGATGCTCTTCTAAACAGAATTCAAAACCTGTTGTTGCTTTTGTTGTGGGTTGCTTTGTAACAAACTTTGAATAAGGATTATTAACGATCTGTAACCGGAAGGCAAACGCTTCAGTCTTAGACATTTTTGCGTACCCCTCAAAATGACGCAAGGCATGTTTGCATCATCTGTTTTTAGTATAGAGTACCATAGTACCAAGGGGGGTTGCGTACCCCTCAAAATGATGCAAGACATGTTTGCATCATCTGTTTTTAGTATAGAGTACCATAGTACCAAGGGGGGTTGCGTACCCCTCAAAATGACGCAAGCATGGCGTGATTTCTCTACGATTTCGGGGGTGGGGGGGTGGGTACACACGTACCCAACCAACGCTCAGACATGTTAGTACTGTATCTGCCAGTGTTGAGATCAAAGTCTTTTACTGTTTTTTTTGTAGAGTTCAAAATTGCCGTTTAAAGCTGTGTGCACATTCACAAAAACGTCCGTACAGAAACCCATCAGCAATCCGCCAAAAAAGGTCTAGAAGTAAGAAATATGGAGGAGTGTGCACAGTACACGTGGAAACCCATCGGCATTTCCCACCCGCTTATTTCTTCCTTTCTTTTCCGTTAGTTGCGGGTGAGTTTCTGTACGTACGGAAGTTTTCCTAAATGCATGGGTGCTACTCTTTCATGTTTACACTGATTTCAGTATTTTTTATTTTACCAGAAACTGAACTTCAGGTTTTTAAAAATTCATAACGACAACAAAAAATTTACCACAAGCGATTTGGGTCGTTTTGAACTTACCGGTAAGTCTAGTTGTTAGACTATCTTGGAAGTCTACAAAGGCAATGTAATAATTTTACAAGGCTTATCAGACTCAAACTGTCTCTGTCTATCATCTATCATTTTAACTGTCTGTTTGTCTCATTATATCTCCCTCTTAACTTGCCCAACTGAATCGTCTGACGGGGCTTTGCCCCTGTAGCCTGCCGGGGCCCTGGACCCCTGCCTTTCAGGGTTTTTTCATTTTGGGGAATTGCACCCATGTAAATGTGCACCCAGCCTAAAACATGGAGATGTAGAGATCACAAGTCTTCTGCTGTCTGAAGTGGAAAATTTGGAATCACTTTTTTTGTGTGCATCTGTGTTTTCTCATGTCGGAGATTAATTAAGGCACTTACACAGACACCGCTTGAACAAGGGAAGATTAAATAAAATAAGGGTTGTGATTTTGATGTTTACTGGTTGAGTATGTTAGACTTTAGCTTAACCCCTTTCAAGACTTCACTGCCTTAGACAAACATCATGACTGGCCTGGGGTTGCCTAGAGTTGTTTTTGTTATAACAAATAAGCGCAACAAAACACTGTCAATGATTCAGTTTTGACAGCATTACTTGTTGATCCAAGTTTCTTTTTCGCTTTGAAATCGTGGTTACTTGCATTTTAATCGGAATCCTTATTACTATCACTGTTAATGAGGACATATTGGAGTATTTTCTGAGGCTCGTGTGGGGCCAAATTTTGGACATTTTCAACATTAAAAATTGAAACAGAAGTGCCGAACATAAGTGAAATGAAAGTTGGAAGAGTGATGAAGGGAAATAATTTGAAAAATGTGATTTGGATTGTAAAAAAATAAGCATGTTTTACTTTTAGACTCGTAAATCGCTGTTCCGAGAATACTCAGAATTAGGCCCTGACTGGCGTTCTCCTGTTCCGAGTACTCGGAATTCGTTCGGAATGAGTTAAGTTAAAGTGACCTCTGCTAAGAGTGGTAGTAGGGTTTGATTAAAATCAAAACAACCAAAAAACTTTTAAAAGCCCAAGTAAAGTATATTATAGCATGCTTCGCCCTGAACTCTGGCTTATTATCGTCAACTGTAGTGTACGGCTGTGTTCATATTTACAGCAATTTCTGTACGAAAACATCCGCCAACAAAAAAATTCTGGAAAGTAAGAAATATGAAAGAGTGTGCACTTTACACACGGAAACTCATCTGCATATTTCTTACTTTATTTGCAGATTGAGAATGGGTTTCCATATGGAGATTTGTATGGACAAATCGCACAGTCTAAGGGAGACAACCTATTTAGTGCAGTTTCATAACTAAGTCAGCTGCAGCATTTTGGAAGCTCACTAGCTGCAGTGGATCCTCCCTTAGAAGACCTTCAAAAATCATCCAAAATGAGGTCTAGTACACTACTGAGTAGTAGTAAATCTGTTTAATGTCCTCCAGTCTGGAACAGACACATATGGGACATTAGTAGATGTAAAGATGATGGGATCGGTACTGGAGGCAATGCCCGGAGGCAGTGCAACACCAGTGAAGTTCCGAATTTATAACAATACAGATATGTATTTATAATAACTTTAATAAAAAAAATATATATAATTATAATTTTTATATAAGGTGGGGGTCTTATAAGGGAGGTAATTTTAATACAAAGAGGGGCAATGTCTCAGAGAAGTAGGTCTTATGTGGGAGGGAGTCTTATAATGGGAGGTCTTATAAGGGAGGTTCCACTGTAGTTTGACATTCGTCACATTTGTGATGAGGTGAAGTAACTTAAACTAAAATATAATCACTATTTACTGTTTTGTTCTTGCATTTTATCTTGTTCACAGATCTTAGTTATTGAATTGTAATGAATTCTTTGATCGCTCATTATTGCTAGCGGTTTGTTTTCTTTCTAGTTGTTATCAAATCTAAAATATAATTTCCTGTGGTTTGGGGGGAACATCGGTTATGCTGTTCGTCTGCTCATTTGTTAGTTCTGGTTTAAACAAATAATGATAAGTTTAATGGAATTGGCTGATCCAATATGAAATGGTTAGTTTTTGTCTTTGGTGCAAGGGAGGTAAATGTTGCAAGGTTTTGTTTTTAATCATCCATTGATGATCTCCCTTGAGTGGAAGAGACAGAAAGAGAGAAAATGTGTGTGAGGGCGAGAGGGATGTGTGTGTGTGTGTGTGAGAGAGAGTTGAAAATGATGTCACTTTCATTGAAATATTACCCTCCCAAGCGTGTTAGCCAAGCTTTGTGTACATATAATAGCATTTGGAGACAGATGGAGAGAAGAATAATCATAGGTTGATAGATGTAGATAATTTAGAAATATAAAAAAAAGTACGATGAAATTTGTGTGCGTGTCTTGGTATAACTGACATGCATTTTGTGCGTTTGTGTCAGTGCGTTTACGTGCATTGTTTTTCGCAGATTTAGTTATTTTTAATGATCAATCATGTTTTTGGTTGTTAATTGAACATGTTTTATTGTTGAATCTTTCTTCTATGTGCAAAGTTTTCAAGATCTGCCATGGAAGTTTCGTTGTCTGCAGTAAAGAAAAAAAAGAGATAAAAATTGAAACAATGTACAATATTGATTTATAAAAATTGAAGCCTTTTTTTAATTTATTTTAGTAATGAAATTGGTTAAGATTATTTTAAGGTTTTGGCCAGGTTTACCCAAGTTTGTTTGCTAACAAACAAAACAATTTTGAGGAGGGTAGGGTGGGGGTGAAAAGGTTTAATGCACGCTCAAAGCAAGTTTTTCTTTTCTTGTTTGTTTACTTGAAGATTGAAACAAGTATGGGTGCCACTTTTCCTGGTATTCAAGGATTTCCTGTTTTTGAATTTTACCAGAACAGGAAGTTCCTTTTTAAACAAAATTGTCAAACAAGATGTGTCTCACAAAACGCTTCAAATAATAAACATTTGTATAAATTGTGGGGGAAAAAACCCCTAAAATATCTTCATAAATCAATTTTTTCTTCAGCTGCTGGGGGACATTACTCCTAGATCCCGGCCTTTCAGGGTTTTTTCATTTTGTGTAGTTGCACCCATGAACAGGTGAGGAAGGGATTATTTCATGTTAAAATTAAAAAAGATCTACCGTAATTTACGGCCCACAAGGCGACACAGCGCATAAGGCGCACCCCCTGCTTTTTATAAAAAATCGTAATTTGAACAAAGATAGGGCGCATACACCCGATAAGGCGCAAAGAAATCAAAAAAAGGAAGAACAAAACGATCAGTGAAAGTAACATCATTACAGGGCCAGTGACGGAAGTGGAAGCCTAATGGGCTTTATTCCACTTTGAAATCGGCATCATATGCCATCCGTTTTGTCTTGGGCATGATGAGGGTTGTTTGATCCGATCAGTGCTAGGTCTATTGCTGTGTCTGATTGTGATCACAGAAGAGATACGATCGTGAAGCGAAAGTGCAATGTGAGTGAACTGTTGTCATTTTGTTGTGGAAGCTACCAGAGCATGGTGAGTTGTTCATTTCAACTCTCGAGCCCCTTTACTTTTTTCTGTCTAGAGTATAGAAAGGGCGCATGCGCCGGATTGGGCGCAGGGGTCAAAGTTCAGTCAAAAAGTTGCGCCTAATAGGCCTGTAAATTACGGTAATAAGAATTTTGGGACAAGTGAGTTTGTGAGGTTGAATTGAAGAAGGTGGAAATGGTTATTTTTGAAGTGCTTGAACTTTGTTCTCTGCTTTTGGTGCTCTCTTTGTGTGTGCCTTGTCATCGCCTCACTTCTTCTCTTGGACGACATTTCTGGCATACGTTTACACTTCTCTTTTTCTTCTTCTTAATCAAATAATGGCATGAAATGGCATACATTTATGTTAGACAGATGCTTTGGATAGAAGAGGGGAAAGTTTTGTTGCTAAAACGTTTTGGGAAAAATCACTTTTAAAATCACGATTTTGTTCTGTGTAGCGATTAGGCAGGTAAAGAGAGCAATTCTTTTGCAATGGGCAAGGAAGCGTAAAATATGTAAAGGAAAAAAGGTGTTCATAATTTCCTTTTCAATCATTGTGAACAGTGTTTTTAACCCTTTCGCCGCCAGCCATTTTTCAGCCGAAAATTTCTACCAAACTTACCTAGGTAACGAAAAGTTGGCATCTGCAGTGCTGTGAATCCTCCAATGACATGCATCACATAAACCCTTTCCTTATCTCTCAAAATTAACAATGTAAGGATATTCTGTATCTGTATTTGATACGTTGAAGGAGCCTATGAAGGCTATTAACTCAACGGAAAGGGGAGAGCACTTTGCAAATTTAATTACTTGTACTGTCCTGATGGTATGACAGTGTGTTTAAACTACTGTCCTGGTGGTATGGCAGTGAGCACTGTCCTGATGGTATGACAGTGTTTTTAAACTACTGTCCTGGTGGTATGGCAGTGAGCACTGTCCTGATGGTATGACAGTGTGTTTAAAATACTGTCCTGGTGGTATGACCGTGAGTACTGTCCTGATGGTATGACAGTGTGTTTAAAATACTGTCCTGGTGGTATGACCGTGAGTACTGTCCTGGTGGTATGGCAGTGAGCACTGTCCTGATGGTATGACAGTGTGTTTAAAATACTGTCCTGGTGGTATGGCAGTGAGTACTGTCCTGATGGTATGACAGTGTGTTTAAAATACTGTCCTGGTGGTATGGCAGTGAGCACTGTCCTGATGGTATGACAGTGTGTTTAAAATACTGTCCTGGTGGTATGACCGTGAGTACTGTCCTGATGGTATGACAGTGTGTTCAAACTACTGTCCTGGTGGTATGACCGTGAGTACTGTCCTGGTGGTATGGCAGTGAGCACTGTCCTGATGGTATGACAGTGTGTTTAAAATACTGTCCTGGTGGTATGGCAGTGAGCACTGTCCTGATGGTATGACAGTGTGTTTAAACTACTGTCCTGGTGGTATGGCAGTGAGCACTGTCCTGATGGTATGACAGTGTGTTTAAAATACTGTCCTGGTGGTATGGCAGTGAGTACTGTCCTGATGGTATGACAGTGTGTTTAAACTACTGTCCTGGTGGTATGACCGTGAGTACTGTCCTGGTGGTATGGCAGTGAGCACTGTCCTGATGGTATGACAGTGTGTTTAAAATACTGTCCTGGTGGTATGGCAGTGAGCACTGTCCTGATGGTATGACAGTGTGTTTAAAATACTGTCCTGGTGGTATGGCAGTGAGTACTGTCCTGATGGTATGACAGTGTGTTTAAAATACTGTCCTGGTGGTATGGCAGTGAGCACTGTCCTGATGGTATGACAGTAGGACAATGGACCATAGACCTTTCTTTTTCGGCATCTAGGCAAGACCTCTCCGGCTAGCGTAGCGCTCACCACTACTATGATCTATGGCCCCTACCCCCTAATTTAGTCTTTCTTTGGATAACTGATCCCACTTTTATGCCTTTTAGTAGCATGGGTGTTAAATCAGTGTGGTGCTAAAATGCGACATTGGCGGTGAAAGGGTTAATGGTAGTGTATTATTTTCAATCATTGTGAATTTTTTTTTAATGGTAGTGTATATATTATTTTCAATCATTGTGAATTTTTTTTTAATGGTAGTGTATATATTATTTTCAATCATTGTGAATTTTTTTTTAATGGTAGTGTATATATTATTTTCAATCATTGTGAATTTTTTTTTAATGGTAGTGTATATATTATTTTCAATTATTGTGAACATTTTTTTTAATGGCAGTGTATTATTTTCAATCATTATTAATTTTTTTTTAATGGTAGTGTTTCAATTATTGTGATTTTTTTTTAAAAATGGTAGTGTATAATTTTCAATCACTATGAACAATTTTTTTTAAAGGGTAGTGTGTTTATTAATTTTGTTTTCTACTCTTGAATTACATTGTTGATTTTGTTTTGTATTTTAAGGATAAGTAATTTTAGCAATGATTTCTATTAGTTTTGTTTTGCTCTTTGATCAGTTAGGTTGGGTTTTGTGGTTCTTTAACTTCTTCTTAACCAAGAAAATCACTGAATTGAGGATTTTTAAATTCAATCGTTTTTGTTCCTGGTATTTTCTCTATTTTCTTTTGTTCTGGTATTTTCTCTATTTACTTTTGTTCTGGTATTTTCTCTATTTACTTTTGTCCTGGTATTTTCTCTATTTTCTTTTGTTCTGGTATTTTCTCTATTTTCTTTTGTTCTGGTATTTTCTCTATTTTCTTTTGTTCTGGTATTTTCTCTATTTTCTTTTGTCCTGGTATTTTCTCTATTTTCTTTTGTTCTGGTATTTTCTCTATTTACTTTTGTCCTGGTATTTTCTCTATTTTCTTTTGTTCTGGTATTTTCTAATGTTTTTCTTTAAAAAAAAAAAAAAGTACAAAAAAACTAGACATCTGAAGAGAGATGGACAGAAATTTGTTTTTGTTTTTGAAAAGGTCACAATTCTTTTCTGTTGTAGTCTTGTATGTTCGTGGTTTAAAGAACACAAAAGGCGTTGGTTGACATGAATAAAAACAAAGCGTAGTTCTGTGAGAAAAAAAATAGATTTTTTATTATTTTGTTGCAAACCCTTGTTTTCTGTGGTCCTTGGAAACCATTGTACAAAATAGAATACTGAAGAAGCAGAAGAACTCAGTCGATGCACTATTTGTAACTACTGTCTTTGCTTTCTCCCGTGCCATACACCCGAATGCTACAACGCTTTGATATAGAATTTACATCACTTTATCAGCCTGCCTGTCCAGTTCAACCGTGCTTTCTCCTGTCTTTCCCTCCTTCCTTGACTCGCTCTTATGCCCTGAGAATAACGTGTACAGATTGTCAGCTCTTTTCTACAGAAAATGTGTCGCTGATGCGTGTACTTTTGTGCGCTGTTTGTACATATGCACCTGCGTGTTGTTGCGATGTGTTCTTAACAAGTTCTGTTGTGAATGTGTCGATCGTTTGTGTCAAGATCTTTAGCATATCTGACTCTTCATGTACATACCATAGGTACGTGTATATGATTTTTAATGTTGCGTTTTTTTCCGTATTTGTACGCGTTTTAAGAATCACCGTGCTTTTCTCATGTTTCTGTGTCTCTCCTGTAGAATATTCAACGGCACCAATTTTTTTTTTTAAAGTGTGTGTGGCCCGTCTTTTGTCCGTTGTTGTGTGTGATGAATCGTTGAAGTTACATAACAAATGTGTATTTGGTTTCATAGCCGTTATAATCAGTACATTTCTAAAACACACCAACATGAATCATGAATTTGTAAAACAGGAGTTTGTGTACATGTATGACCGGAATATATTTGTTTTTGTTGTCACATCTTTGTGTGTGAATGATCTCTTTATTACATTTTGTGTAACTTTTTTTTTAAACATCAGCATTGAGCTGTGCAGTTTGCAACTGAAGCTGATGTATGTAAATACCAATCTCAACAGCATTATTCAATGGTGTTTGTCTTTGCCTCTTTTGTTTTCTTTGGAAACTTGTTAGCATGATAGATCCATGTGTTTTGTCACTGCAGATCTTAGGGTTCGCTATTTTTATTTCTTTTTTATTTTCAAGTTAGAAAGAGGGAGGAGAGAAGTGGGGGGAGAAGAGTGAAGATGGGTTTAACTGTGGAACGGGAAAGATTTGTAGAAAGTGCTGGAATAGTTGTATTGTGAAGCTAACTCAACTTGTGAAATTGGTTTCATCGGGGTTTGTTTTTTTTGTAATTGTAGATTTCGTATCTGCCTTTGTTTGTCTTTTTAGTATTTTTGAATAGCTGCAACTTTACCCTCCCCCCCCACCTGAATCAGAAAAACTACTTAGTTTTTTGTTGTTGTCCCATCACCTGTTTTGTGGTGTTTCTCTTCAGTCATGTTTGGTGGGTTTCAAAATTGTGCCGCTTTTCAGATGATTGTGTGTGTGTGTGTGAGTGAGTGAGTGAGTGTGAGTGAGTGAGTGAGTGAGTGTGAGTGAGAGAGAGAGAGAGATGTCGAGAGAGAGAGAGAGAGAGAGTGTGAGTGAGTGTGTGAGTGAGTGAGAGTGAGAGCGTGTGAGAGTGTGAGTGAGAGAGAGAGAGAGAGAGAGAGAGAGAGAGAGAGAGAGAGAGAAACTTTTTTAAATTGTTTTTTTGTTTTATATACATGTTTTGTAATGTTTTTGTTCTTGTTTTCTCTCGTAATATTTGTAAAGCGCCCTGAGGATGATTTTTGTTATCATCGAAGAGCGCTATAGAAGCTTTATTTATTATGATTATTATTATGATTAATGTACATGGGGCACAGCACAAGCAATGGACTGGTCTCACCATTTTGTTTCTGACAATGCTGCATCAGTGAAGAAATTAAATGGTCGAATAAGCTCGCTCCTTTCACCTCACGGCGGTGCTGCCTGCAAGTGGGTCAAAACCTAGTGGTAGCCTTTGTTGGGGAGAGAGGGAGGAGGAGAGAGAGACTCAACTCTCCTCCATGTGTTGAAAAGGAGCCAAGTCGCCCATTACAACATGCTTTATAAGTGTATAGCTACTGCAGGTTTAGGCCAGTGTACCGGTCGGTACTCGTTTCACAGTTTTTACTTTCATCCGTTCATCGTTCGTGTTTGTTAGCATTGATTATATAGCTGATAGTTTGTTCAGAGAAGCAAAATCTGTTTAACGTCCTCCGGTCTGAAACACATATGGGACATTAGTAGATATAAAGATGGTGGGAACGATCCTGGAGGCAGTGCAACACCAAGAAAGTCCCAATTTTTTAACAATACAGATATTATTGTGACATAAAACAGTTTGTTCAGAGTTTGCACGCGTCACTTGAGGGTTAAGGATCGTGTCACTTCAGGGATAAGGATCACGTCACTTGAGGGATAAGGATCGTGTTAAGGATCATGTCACTTGAGGGATAAGGATCGTGTCACTTGAGGGATAAGGATCATGTCACTTGAGGTATAAGGATCGTGTCACTTGAGGGATAAGGATTGTGTCACTTGAGGGATAAGGATCGTGTCACTTGAGGGATAAGGATCGTGTTAAGGATCACGTCACTTGAGGGATAAGGATCGCGGCGCTTGAGGGATAAGGATCGCGTCACTTGAGGGATAAGGATCGTGTTAAGGATCACGTCACTTGAGGGATAAGGATCATGTCACTTGAGGGATAAGGATCGCGGCGCTTGAGGGATAAGGATCACGTCACTTGATGGATAAGGATCGTGTTAAGGATCACGTCACTTGAGGGATAAGGATCGCGTGACTTGAGGGATAAGGATCGCGGCGCTTGATGGATAAGGATCGCGTCACTTGAGGCATAAGGATCGCGTCACTTGAGGGATGAGGATCACATCACTTTAGGGATAAGGATCGTGTTAAGGATCATGTCACTTGAGGGATAAGGATCACGTCACTTGAGGGATAAGGATCACGTCACTTGAGGGATAAGGATCGCGTCACTTGAGGGATAAGGATCGCGTCACTTGAGGGATAAGGATCGCGTCACTTGAGGGATAAGGATCGCGTCGCTTGAGGGATAAGGATCGCGTCGCTTGAGGGATAAGGATCGCGTCGCTTGAGGGATAAGGATCGCGTCACTTGAGGGTAAGGGTCGCGTCACTTGAGGGATAAGGATCACGTCACTTGAGGGATAAGGATCACGTCACTTGAGGGATAAGGATCGTGTCACTTGAGGGATAAGGATCACGTCACTTGAGGGATAAGGATCGTGTTAAGGATCACGTCACTTGAGGGATAAGGATCGCGTCACTTGAGGGATAAGGATCGCGTCGCTTGAGGGATAAGGATCGCGTCGCTTGAGGGATAAGGGTTGCGTCGCTTGAGCGATAAGGATCCCTCAAGCGACGCGATCCTTATCCCTCAAGCGACGCGATCCTTATCCCTCAAGCGACGCGATCCTTATCCCTCAAGCGACGCGATCCTTATCCCTCAAGTGACGCGATCCTTATCCCTCAAGTGACGCGATCCTTATCCCTCAAGTGACGCGATCCTTATCCCTCAAGTGACGCGACCCTTACCCTCAAGTGACGCGATCCTTATCCCTCAAGCGACGCGATCCTTATCCCTCAAGCGACGCGATCCTTATCCCTCAAGCGACGCGATCCTTATCCCTCAAGTGACGCGATCCTTATCCCTCAAGCGACGCGATCCTTATCCCTCAAGTGACGCGATCCTTATCCCTCAAGTGACGTGATCCTTATCGCTCAAGCGACGCCGCGTCGCTTGAGGAATAAGGATCACGTCACTTGAGGGATAAGGATCGCGTCGCTTGAGGGATAAGGATCGCGTCGCTTGAGGGATAAGGATCGCGTCGCTTGAGGGATAAGGATCGCGTCACTTGAGGGTAAGGGTCGCGTCACTTGAGGGATAAGGATCGCGTCACTTGAGGGATAAGGATCGCGTCACTTGAGGGATAAGGATCGCGTCGCTTGAGGGATAAGGATCGCGTCACTTGAGGGATAAGGATCGCGTCACTTGAGGGATAAGGGTCGCGTCACTTGAGGGATAAGGATCGCGTCGCTTGAGGGATAAGGATCGCGTCACTTGAGGGTAAGGGTCGCGTCACTTGAGGGATAAGGGTCGCGTCACTTGAGGGATAAGGATCGCAGCACTTGAGGGATAAGGGTCGCAGCACTTGAGGGATAAGGGTTGCATGACCTGAGACTAGAGGGATAAGGATCGCATTACTTGAGGGATAAGGATCGCATTACTTGAGGGATAAGGATCACATTGCTTGAGGGATAAGGATCGCGTTGCTTGAGGGATAAGGATCGCAGCACTTGAGGGATAAGGGTCGCAGCACTTGAGGGATAAGAGTTGCATGATCTGAGACTAGAGGGATAAGGATCGCATTACTTGAGGGACAAGGATCGCTTTACTTGAGGGACAAGGATCGCATTACTTGAGGGACAAGGATCACATTACTTGAGGGATAAGGATCGCATTGCTTGAGGGATAAGGATCGCATCGCTTGAGGGATAAGGATCGCATCACTTGAGGGATAAGGATCGCATCACTTGAGGGATAAGGATCGCATCACTTGAGGGATAAGGATCGCATCACTTGAGGGATAAGGATCGCATCACTTGAGGGATAAGGATCGCATCACTTGATGGATAAGGATCGCGTCACTTGAGGGATAAGGATCGCATCACTTGAGGGATAAGGATCGCATCACTTGAGGGATAAGGATCGCGTCGCTTGAGGGATAAGGATCGCGTCACTTGAGGGATAAGGGTCGCGTCACTTGAGGGATAAGGGTCGCGTCACTTGAGGGATAAGGATCGCAGCACTTGAGGGATAAGGGTCGCAGCACTTGAGGGATAAGGGTCGCAGCACTTGAGGGATAAGGGTCGCAGCACTTGAGGGATAAGGGTTGCATGACCTGAGACTAGAGGGACAAGGATCGCATTACTTGAGGGATAAGGATCACATTACTTGAGGGATAAGGATCACATTGCTTGAGGGATAAGGATCGCGTTGCTTGAGGGATAAGGATCGCGTCACTTGAGGAATAAAGATCGCGTTACTTGAGGTATAAGGGTCGTGGCACTGGAGGGATAAGGATCGCGTCACTTGAGGAATAAAGATCGCGTTACTTGAGGTATAAGGGTCGTGGCACTGGAGGGATAAGGATCGCGTCACTTGAGGAATAAAGATCGCGTTACTTGAGGTATAAGGGTCGTGGCACTGGAGGGATAAGGATCGCGTTACTCGATGATAAGGATCGCGTTACTCGAGGGATAAGGCACAAACCAAAAACAAAAAGAGAGAAAAGAAAATGCTGTGAAGTGGGTAAAGAACTAACGAGTAGATGTTCAACTTTGTCCAAAGATACATTCATTGTTTATGTATGCACTTGTTCTTTAAGTTCTTATGTACATTGTGGTTTGTTTATTTTGTGTATGGATATCTGTTTGTTTATATTGCGTATGGATATCTGTTTGTTTATCTTGCGTATGGATATCTGTTTGTTTATCTTGTGTATGGATATCTGTTTAATTATCTTGTATGGATGTTTGTTTATCTTTTGTATGGATATCTGTTTAATTATCTTGTGTATGGATATGTTTGTTTATCTTGTGTATGGATATCTGTTTATGTTTGTTTATCTTGCGTATGCCTATGGATATCTGTTTGTTTATCTTGTGTATGGATATCTCATTATCTGTTTGTTTGTTTATCTTGTGTATGGATATCTGTTTGTTTATCTTGCGTATGGATATCTGTTTATGTTTATCTTGCGTATGGATATCTGTTTGTTTATCTTTTGTATGGATATGTTTATCTTATTGTTTGTTTATTTGTGTGTGGAAATCTGTTTATGTACGTGTTTGTTTCTGTCGTATCTTGGCTTGTAGTTATTTTTATATTGTAGAAGCGTACCTGCCTGGTAATTACGGGAAGATGGGATTTTTTTTAAGCTTTCCGTAGTAAAGGTGAAATTTTGACACATGGCTGTGAATAATCGTCTCTCTGCTTGTGCATTTATATATAGACCTTACGGCTCATCACTAGGGACAAAATATTCTGTGCAGTGGAAAAGAAATGTCACTAGTGACAAAATATTATGCCCACTCTTGTGCAGTGGAAAAGAATTGTCACTAGTGACAAAATATTATGCCCACGATTTTTTGGTAAAATTTGTGTCACCCAGTGATGCTATAGTATTTCGTCCACTTTCTGTGTAGTAGTGAAAGATTTTGTCACCAGTGACAAAATATTCTGTCCACATTTTTTGTGTAGTGAAAAGTTGTGTCACCAGTGACTTTGTCATTTGCTTCATGTTTTGTTCACTTTTCGTGTGTAGTAGCGAAGGATTTTGTCTCGCGTCAAAATCTGGATTCAATTTTCAAGCAAAAGCTCGCTTTTTATGTGAAACAAACAAAAACAATGTGTGTGCAAAGATTGTCAATAAATATTTTCTGGAAAATGTACCATGAACGTTTCAAGGGTTGTTTATGTACACGTGTGTGTGAGCGAGTGAAATGTGTGTGTGTACATGTGTGTGAGAGGGAGAGAGAGAGAGAGAGAGAGAGAGAGAGAGAGAGAGAGAGAGAGAGAGAGAGAGATATTACTGTACTTCAAAGGCAATTACATACATTTATTTTATCATTCGACATTGACATTGACATTGACTCCAGTTTGGGCCAATCATAGGAAACTGGAACATGAAACTAGTGAGAGCTTATTGTAAGTGATTTCTTACAATAGCGGGAAATTAGTGCACAACTTATACATTTACGTAAGTCTTTAGTGAATGACTGACTGAGCATGAGTTTAACTGGTGGTTAGAGCTGAAGCCATGGGCCAGTTGGGTTTTTTGCCATTGGACCCGTCTCCAACTACAGGAAAGAAGGTGGCACAGTGGTTAACTGGTTGACATTTGCCTGCTAATTTCAGTGCGCGAATGACCCGGGTTCAAATCCCGGCCTATCCCTTTCTTTCTAGTTCAACAGGAAAATTGAACTGAACGTTGAGTCCTTTGGATGGGGACTTAAAGCTAGTCTGACCCTTGCGCTTGACGTAAAACTCTCACGGCAGTTAAAAGTCAGTAAGAGCAGGGAGAAATCCTGCTGCCTGGTATGACTAAATTGATAGCTACATTTCTAATTTTGCCCCTCCCCCCAAAATGAGAAGAAAAAAAGTGGTGCTGCACTGGCAGTGACATTCTCCCCAAGTGGGAGCAGCCCGAACTTCACAGAGATAAGCCTGTGACTAGAATACGATGGCTTGGAGTCAAAACGGACTATCTTTAGATAGTCCATTAACATATTATTGAACCAAAATCAGTGTTATTCAGGCATTCAGAATTGTCAGAGGATCAGAGGATTAAGAATTTCTGACAGAGGATTGGCTTCTCTTGTCACAGGCTTTGCCTTTTCATTGAGTGTTATCCGTTGTGTTAAATATAATTTAAAAGTGATTTTTCACTATATGAAGCCTTTTTGGTCACGTTGGGAACTGATGTCAGTGTTACCCCCCCCCCCCCCCCCCCCCCACAGTCTAGAGCCTTGGTGGCCCTTTTACTGCAGTTTTCAGAGGATTGGACTTCAGACTATTCTGATGCCTGGTTATTCACAGGGTTCCCACAGATTTCTCAAAGAAAAATGCAAGGACATTTCCAGGATCATGCTGGTAAATTTCAAGGACTGAAAATACTGCTTGCAATCTGGATAATAAGCATTACAGTAAGAGGTGTGCAAATATCGAACTATTCTAATTACTTGAAACTACAAAACCTGCACACACCAAAAGTCCACATGCAGTAGCATGGTCGTCTGCTGTCACAATATCAGGCGGTCAAAAATCTGAATTAAAAAACAAACAAGCGCGGATTCGCAATCGTTTGTGGCGTGCGACAATTTTGGACAGACAGACAGACCGACCGACCGACAAAGTGAATTATAGGTTTGTGGCTTGTGGCACAAACAAAAAGTACTAACTTTCAGTTTTACTATATTTATATATATTTTCAAAGAGTTTCAGTGTTGGTTTTGCTTCCTTGAAACTTGATAATCTGGTAAGCAAATTAAGAAAATTCCAGCACTTTTCCAGGAACTTTAGGGCCTGTGCTGTTTTTCCAGCACTTTTCAAGCCCTGGAAAAGGCCTTGCTAGTTTTCCAGGACTTTTCAAGTTTTCAAGGACATGTGGGAACCCTGTATTCACTGCTGAAGCTGGGAAAGGGAGAAGTTCCAAGAGGAAGTGCTCTTCACTCTTGGCTGTGTGGGAAAACCACTGTGCAGACTTTTAATGTTTATAATAAAGAAACCTCAGGCCAGCCCTTCAGAATAGCAGTCTCCTCTGCTATGTGGAAACCAATGCAGGAAGTTATGGACTGGGGCACACTACAGTGGCACAGAGGTAACGCGTTCTCTTCGTGCACAATAAACTCAAGTTCGAACCAGGGTACAGGGGATTTTTCCTCTCACTCTGCACTAGGCTTTATGGTTTGAACATGAAGTTTTTCGGATGAGACGATAAACTGAGGTCCCATGTGCCCATGCACTTAGCACACGTTAAACCCAGTAGCAACGAAAAAGTTGTCATTTGGTCAAAATTTAACACAAATTTATAACATTTGAAGCCTCTTAACCCATATATGTAACACTTTTATAAGTTCTGTTTTAGGTTGGTGATGGTTGTGACGTGGAACCTAAAGGGCCATCAGAAATATGCAAAACAAATCAGTAAAAAACACTGTTTTACATTAATTTAAACATCACTTTTGAAGTAAAATTAATTTTAAACACAATGTGTGCAATCAAACAACAAAATAATAAATAAAAGGTCTCATCCACCTTGAGTCATGCAGCCATCAGCAACTGTGACGGTTGTGACATCAAGGAAAAAGGTGGAAGCCAAAGTATGCCAGTCTGGAATTTCATCGCTGTGTGCTTCTAGCGGGAAAAGCTGCATGCCAGAGATGTTTTAGGTCAAGGCCAAGTGCCCTGCATCCAAATCTTGGTGAGTAAGAGGTAGGTCTCAGAATTATTAAAAGTTTCTGTCGTTCGGTTGTGACAGTGTAAAGTGGAAACCATGAGTCTTCTGGCGTAAATAATTATAAAGAAGATAGGAACAGCAGCACTTCTAAATTAACGTGTCCGAGAGATAAATTAGAGATTTTACGCCTTCTGGACCAAAGGGCCATTTAAAATTGTAAAGATGCTAATAATTAGCATGTCCAAATGTTGCAGTTTGTTTTCTTTCATCGGTGTATGTTTAAAAGCATTTCAAGGAATGTAAAATAGTTTATGCATGGGCCATTAAACATCAGAGCTATAAGTGGAAACCAAGCGTCACAACCGTCACAGATATTTTTAAATACCATCTATTTCATCAAGTATTAAGTAAAATGTTTTTCAGTTGAAATGTAGCAAGGAAATCATACATGAGTTTGCAGTTGTTTTTATTTTAATAAAACAATCTTAATAGTCACCAGAACAATTAGTTTACAATGTGCAGCTTCATGTCACAAATCCGCCATCTTGTTTTGTGTTCATTTTGTTACTAAAAGCTTATTTTTTAACAACAAAAAAGCAGAAACCACTTGAATGTTATACATTTTATTTATTTAACACAAACACCAATAAACAGCATGCATCATAATTTTCAACAAACTGCAACAAAATAATAAGGCTGCAAAGTAGGTCACCCCCATGCATACCTCACGTTTCTGAGAACAACCCATATACATAAATGCATGCACACAAAGTCACACATTGTCACTCACATACACACATTGTCACTCACATACACACAGTCACACACACACTGCACAGTCACACACACTTTCCTTCCTAAGAGTAAAACAGTACTCCCAGTCACACTCACACATTTCCAAAACTTGTGATAAAGAAAATAAATCCTATTAACAGTAAAACACCTTGCGAAATGACAATGTAACAAATTCCAACTCAACATATGATAAGTAAACTACACAGTTTAACGAAAAAGGCTAATAGTAAACAATAAATGACAAACAAAATTGAAGTATGCAATGAGGAAAACGATTTGGGTGTAATATTTGACCCGTCCTTAAATTTTGACATACATCATGTTCCAAAAAATTGTTAATAAAACAAATCAAGTGTTGGGGCTTATTAAAAGATCATTTGAGTTCCTAAATGAAGATGTATTTGTTAAACATTATAAAGCTATGGTAAGACCACACTTAGAATATGCCAACTCAGTTTGGTGCCCAATCTTTAAAAGGCAATAATTTAGAGAAAGTGCAAAGGGCGATAAAATTGATCAAAGCAGGTAAGAACAAAACTTTATAGTGAAAGGGTAAAGGTCAAGATGTGCCACCCCCCCTACATTTCTCGGTTAATTCCATTTTTCCGTTTTTGCCTTTCTTACCAAACATGAAGCTGTATTTTATGAACATTTTCAGATCATTATCTTTGTTCAATAATTAATTGCAGTCATGATAAAGGCCATTATCTAATAGGACCCCCCCCCCCCCCCCCCTCTATGTAGTGCAGTACACAGCGGCATTTGTCACAGTCGTGTTTCATTGCGTTTTTCCGTCTTATAGGGAGGGGGGGGGGGGGTGTAGGGTTAGGGTTAGGGTTAGTATTCCAAAAAGATAATTAGCTGAAAAGGTTAATAAAATACAGCTTTATGTTTGGTAAGAAAGGCAAAAACGGAAACATGGAATTAACCGAGAAATGCAGGGGGGTGGCACATCAAAACTTCAAACAACAAGAACTAAGTAACGCATGCACAACAAATCAGAGGAACAGCAAAGTCTACTGAGGCTCTGGGGGAACACTAAACCAAAGCTGCTTTAACCCTTTCACCGCCACAAATCAGAGGAACAGCAAAGTCTACTGAGGCTCTGGGGGAACACTAAACCAAAGCTGCTTTAACCCTTTCACCGCCACCCATATTTCAGAAAGTGTCCATTTTCCCGTCTTATAGGGGGGGTAGGGTTAGGGTTAGGGTTATTATTCCAAAAGGATAATTAGCTAAAAAGGTTAATAAAATACAGCTTTATGTTTGGTAAGAAAGGCAAAAATGGAAAAATGGAATTAACCGAGAAATGCAGGGGAGTCGGGGGGGGGGGGGGGGGGGGGGGGGGGGGGGGGGGCATCTTTACCTTTACCAGTGAATGATTAAAATTCCTGGGATTAGAGTCAGGGGAGACCTTATACAAACTTGTATATGAAATAATATATTATAATATTGATGACATAGACTTTAACAACCTTTTTGTTAAAAGTATCACAAACATGACACGAAATAGTACAGGTTATTTTTAAGACGATCAGTTACTAACATTCGCAAGTTTTACTTTTCTAACCGAGTTGTTCAATACTGGAATAATTTGTCAACTAACAATAACATTAAGGCTGCACCTAAATATATATAAAATCTTCTGGAAAAAGACACAATGATGTTAAATTTGTAGTTGCACAGACAGTACACCCCGCTTATAGTAAAGTCCAAGGGAGCAAGGATTTTCCGTTACTATAAGTATAACAGGTTTTTCTTTCTTTTTTTATAAAGGATGTTCGGATATAGTAAAGTTTTAATGATATTTTGTATCTTATCCGAGGACGTTTTTCAAAGTCAAAACTAACGTAAAATACTGAATATAAACCCATCCCACCCCTTCCTCATATGGTTTGAGGTCCAAAAAGGTGATTGGGTTTATACATGGTCTATTTCCCTGTGCAAAAAACAAAACTAGCTGTAAAAGCATATAGTGTACAACCTCTAACTTCCAGAATCGCCTTTGAATCTATTCATGCATGCACACGCACGTGCATGCGCACACACACCCACACACCGTGACCAGACAGTTTGCCTGCGGACATTTCGCCTACGGACATTATGCCTATGGTCACCATGCTCACCGAACATTTTGCCTACTGGACATTATGCCTACAGACATGCCTAAGTAATAATAGATTATCATGCCTGCAATAAATTATTGCATTTTCATGAAGCTATATATATTTTTTTCCGATTCATTTTTTTCCACTAAGTAATGAGAGTGTGGGCTCAATTGTCGACTTAGATCGCCTTTTCCTCTGTGTGAGTGCGCTGCAGTAAAACATATAGAAATTTAATTGCAGCCAATGACCGGACAGTTCTCAATTGTATGTAATGAATTGCAAATGAAGATTGTAGGCGGAAATGGTCGACTTAGTTCGCTGTTTCTGCCATGCGAGGGCGCTGCGGTAGAGCGGGTACAAACCTAGTAGCAGCCAATGTAATGTTAGTTTGTCATAATGAGTTTCATGAAAGAAATTCGTGGCGAATAGTCACGTGTTTCGTGCCCAAGCTATCAACTGTATCGCCTGGTCTACCGCAACGCCATCATGCAGTGTAATCAACAAAATTTTGTTTAACAAAATTTATACACGATCTCTCTTTTATCTACAGTTTATATAATAAAGTTCACTTTAAACAAGAATTTGTAAAAACAGAGAGAGAGAGAAAGAGAGAGCGAGGGAGGGAGAAAAAGAGAGACAAGACAGATAGAGAGAGAGAGGGAGAGAGAGAGGGTGAGAGAGAGACTCAGAGAGAGAGAGAGAGAGAGAGAGAGAGAGAGAGCGTAGAGGGAGTAGTGAGACTGTGACATATACACATTGATTACGTATTTACAATGGTCATGAAGAGGATACCTTTTTTTTAATATTGTAACCGAGGAGGAACCACAAATGACTTTACTATTGGAGTTTTTTTGGGGGTTTTAAATTATAACCCAGTTGCTACTATGGGTGGGAGTGGTGAGACTGTGACACATACATTGGTGACGTATTTACAAAGGTCACGAAGAGGACAAATTAATTATTGTAACCAAGGAGCTAGTCCTGTGGGGAACCAAAAGTGACTTTACTATAGCAGTTTTTTTAAAAATTATAGCCGAGTTGCTACTATCCGAGGACTATTTAGTAATAAAACAGTAGACCTTTGGCCGGGAACCAGTGCTTTCCTTTACTGTAACCGAAATTGCTTATAACCGAGTTTACTATAAACGGGGAGTACTGTATACTACTTTCGATGAATAAAAAAGAAGAAAAAGTCCATTCCATATTTTTCTTAAATTTTATAGTTTAGCTGTAGAAAGCAAGCCACCTTGAAACATATCAAAGTCACAAACGAGAAAGGGTGTAAAAGGGCCGCGAGGCCCACTTCTAGCCCTGATTACTACTACTACTAGTACTACTACTACATGTAGTAATAGTAATAAAAAAACACTAATATTTTTCAAATATTGAACATTATAAGATCACTTTTAACCTTTACCGGACTTCTGGGGTCGCCCACGACCCCTTGACACACAAAACATGTTATATCTCTAAAACTATTTAAGCAATCTTCATGACTTTGTCAAAAACGTAAAATGAATGGCTTTAAGAGTGTTAAAATTTTTATTAATGTGTATAAAATATAAATTACGTAATATGACGCGTAATTTTGATATACCTGTCCGGATGACGGGGCTCTCCCACGACCCGTACTTTAAAGAGCACTGCAGTGCATTGAGTAGGGGTCGTGGGAGACCCCCGCCATCCGGACAGGGATAAACACATGGTGCCTCTTTGACAAGTAGGGGTCGTCGTGGGAGACCCCCGCCATCCGGACAGGGATAAACACCTCGGAATTTGCTCTTTGCTGAGTAGGGGGTCGTGGAAGACCCCTGCCATCGTGTCCGTGTAGTCAAAAGCATGATCCAGTAAAGGTTAAACAAAAATGCGCCCTCAAATCAAAATACATAGATTTAAAAAAATCCTAAAAAATCTGAAAGAACAGACATCATCTTTGAATCAGCAGTAAAGTAATCATTCATTGGCATCAATAATATTATGATGATGATGATTAATAAATGGTCCATACATTAAACCTTTCACTGCCAATGTCGCATTTAGGGGAAGACGGGGTAAAAAGCGCATGGGCGGGTAAGAAGCCCACCCCAATTATCTCATGAAATGAAGCAAAGTTCAGTCTCATTTTGCCCATGAGACGAGCGTTAATGTCTAGCATTCGTCTCATGGGCAAATTTGACTGAAATTTTCTTTATTTCATGAGATAATTGGGGTGGGCTTCTTACCCGCCCATGCGCTTTTTACCCCGTCTTCCCCTATGCACCACAATGGTTTAACACCCATATCACTAAAAGGCATTAAATGAGGGTCTGTTATCTGAAGACCTTATTTTTCTTATGTTGGGGAGGTAAGGACAGGCCTAATGTATTAATTTCACAGAGGAATTCCCAATATTTCAGATACTTTTTTGTCTCTACCCAGTTAAGTTTAATGGTATTTTTTGGCTGTAAAATGGCTGGCAGCGAAAGGGTTAAAAAACCAATCTGTTAAAACAGATAATTAAACAAACACATTGGTTGAGCTGTGTGTGCTTGAACTGCTTGCACACTCACACACCAGAGGACATTATGCATTATTGCATGCAAGCATGTGCCCATCCACACACAACTTCCAACAGACCATGTGACACTGACACACTTTCTAAACAAATACATTGCAGGTTTTACACGGTAGTTTTACAGCAATACACTGTATAAATCAAATGCAAAATCCAAATAAACACATGGTCTGCAGTCGTGCAAGACAACACCCTCATTCCTAATTAAATTCTTCTCTATATGTTGAATATCTAGCACCAGTATTATCATTGCCATTGATTTTAATTTTTATGTATTAATGTGTTACATACCATGATACATCACCCAGGGTTGGCCAAACTTTAAAAGTTTCACGCGCGAGTAACTGAAATTTTTTACTAGCCCAAACTAGCCCAATAAACATTTAAAAAAACCCTTAAACACACACACACAGACGCACGCATACAGTGACACACGCACGCACACACACACAGGGGAGAGGGAAGGATAGAGAGGAAGAGAAGAGAAAGAGAAAAAAAGAGTGGGAAAGAAAGAAGGGAGAGAAGAGAAGAAAGTAAAGAGAAAGTGGGGGGTGGAGGGGCGGAGGAGAAAGGGGGGGGGGGGGGGGCTGCTCCATGTGAAATTTGGGAGCTCAGACATGATGAGGGATGAAGTCCATGAACAGAACATTCTGCGGATGTTCAGAATTAAACCCAGACACTTTCTAATGAAGTGAACACATTACCTTCAGAACCCTAAAATAACACGGTTACACCCCCTAAACCCCCCCCCCCCCCAAACCAATCCAACTCAACCCCCCCCCCCCCCCCCCCCCCAAACAAACCAGACACAGAAACCCTGAGAAAGAGTGCTTTTTTTCTTATTTCTTTTATAAGAGAGCACCATGCGTGTGTGTTGCATGCACACCATTTAAAACATGATAACAAAACAAGTTGCTAATAAAATGTTGACACATCATTAGTCATTACCACTTAATTAGTTAATACCAGACCCGCCCAAGTAAAAACGAACCAGGCTATTGGTATTACCACTTAATACCAGACCCGCCCAAGTAAAAACGAACCAGGCTATTACCACTTAATACCAGACCCGCCCAAGTAAAAACAAACCAGGCTACAAAGGACTCATTCTACACTAGGCCTTAGCGGTCTGAACGTGGAGTCTTTCGGATGAGACGATAAACAGAGGTCCCGTGTGCCCATGCACTTAGCATACGTTAAACCCAGTGGCAACGAAAAAGTTGTCATTTGGTCAAAATTTACCCCCCACCCCCCCTCCCTCATCAATGACAAAAATCGCATGCAAAAAACCCAACAATAACATTGGGTGGCGCGCCTCTGGCTGCGACGCGCTCTCCAGGTGGGAGCAACCCGAATTTCACAGAGACGCCTCTGTGACTATAAAGTACCTAATACCTAATAATAATATAATACCTAATAATACCAAACCAGACACAGAAACCCTGAGAAAGAGTGCTTTTTTTCTTATTTCTTTTAT
>CM065686.1:58573890-58608890 GCA_017654935.2 Phymorhynchus buccinoides | reverse complement strand
AAATTTGCCCATGAGACGAATGCTAGACATTAACGCTCGTCTCATGGGCAAAATGAGACTGAAATTTGCTTCATTTCATGAGATAATTGGGGTGGGCTTCTTACCCGCCCATGCGCTTTTTACCCCGTCTTCCCCTATCAGTGAAGGAAAACAGTAGAATCATTTTTAGACGGACGTATTTCATGTGAATCATGACTCACAGACATCAGTCGGATCGCATCGTATGCAACGTGTCTGCAACCCCCCCCCCCCCCCCTTTTTTTTCTTCTTTTTTCAAAAACCTTTTCAAGCTTGTTCACTTCCTAGAATGTCACGTGATAGCGCACGAGTTTTAGGCGTACTGTAGGTCTACCTCCAGCACACACTGACACACACAAAGGTACATGCATCCAGACCATGCATCACATGTGTGTGCTTTCAGTTTGCATGCCTGTATTCAGAGAGTACGAACGAACGAACACAGAAAGAACGCATAAGAAGAAGAAGAGTGAAAATCCGTTTAACGTCCTCCGGTCTGAAACAGACACACTTGGGACATTAGTAGATATAAAGGTAAAGATGTGCCACCCCCCTGCATTTCTCGGTTAATTCTATTTTTCCGTTTTTGCCTTTCTTACCATACATAAAGCTGTATTTTAGGAACATTTTTAGCTAATAACCTTTTTGAATACTAACCCTATCCCTATCCCTAAACCTAACCCTACCCCCCACTATGTACTGCAGAACACCGCGATTTGTCACAGTTGTGGTTCGTTGCGTTTTTCCCGCGTCTTATAGGGTGGGGGGTAGGGTTACGGTTAGGGCTAGGGTTAGGGTTAGTATTCCAAAAAGATAATTTGGTGAAAAGGTTCCTAAAATACAGCTTTATGTATGGTAAGAAAGGCAATAGCGGAAAAATACAATTAATCGAGAAATGTAGGGGGGGTGGCACATCTTGACCTTTACCGCGATACAGATGTATGCTTTTTTTTGTATAAGAAGAAGAGTGTACGCTTACTGGTTGTCAATCATTCTTGTACACCAGCACACACCCAGAAGCACACAAAAAAACACAATTTACCTTTCATGTCTAAGGTTGTAAATTAATGGGCGCATCATTTGGTATGCCCCCCAAATCTTGCAAAAGTCTTGTTAATTTTCGATGCAATAATAATTGTTAACAATAATAAGTTCAGAAGCTTGATATGCGCACTAATAATTTCTGGAAATTGGAATGGAAGAACTTAGACGCAGACGACATTCAGCTGAAAGTAAAAAGAAATGTGAGTAGGCCTAAATAAAGGTGAGCTTCTTACAGTAGTTTTGTAGTTTTGTTAGCTTAAATGCTGAAACCATGGTTAATTAGATATGGACACAATTAATAATCAAACTGATCTAAACCGTTGGGGGGCTGACATTTGCAGCAGTTAGGTAGGATTTTTGTAAAAAAAAGAAAGAGTTCGTAGGTGTTCAAAATGTTATTGCTTAAGATGAGCTGAACTCGTTTGCACATGCTGTTTCTTAATATTTTTTATCTGCTTAAAAATAAAAAATATGCTTCATAATTTTTCTTATTTTTCTTCCATGAATTACCTAGTCGACATGATTCTTAGAATTTGTTACATTTCAGTTCCACTTTTTGAAATGTGATCATTTGGAAGAAAAAGACGAAATAAAAGAAAATAGCATGGGATAGGAGGAGGGGTTTATGATGGTAGGCCTACACCATGGTAGGCCTACACCACACACAAGTGTTCCCCCAATTCTCTCCCCCCTTTCCCCTCCCCTTCTGCCTCCCCCCCCCCGCCCTATCCCCTCCTGCACATGCATATCTAGGCCTTTGCTACCAGCTAGTTTACACACACAACATACATGCATGGCTCGACTTCCAATTTTGTATCCCAGTATCTCTCACACATACACCCATGTACATACATGAATTTGCATGAGAGAGAGAGAGAGACAGAGACAGTGTGAGAGAGAGAAGGAAAGGCAGAGACAGGCAGAGACAGTAAACAGGGAGACAGAGAGAGGCCGAGACAGACAGAGAGACAGACACACAGAGAGAGAGAGAGACTGACAGAGAGACAGGCAAACGGAGACACAGAGAGAGAGAGAGAGAGAGAGAGAGAGAGAGAGAGAGAGAGAGAGAGAGAGAGAGAGAGAGAGAGAGATGACTTCACTCAGTCAGTCACACAGTGGCACCTTTGCCGCTGCCATCTATCTTTCAATCTTACATGACTCTTCAACCTCGTTTTTTTTCTTTCTCCTTCACGGTTCCATAGCCTATTTCCCTCCCACCATCAATTTCACATTACTAACCCCGTCGTAAAAAAAGCCCACTCACACACGCGCGCGCGCACGCACACACACACACAAACACACTAACGCATACAAGCACGCGCGCGCACACAGACACACACGCGCGCACACACATGTACACACACACGCGCACGCACACATGCATACACGCACATATGCATGCGCGCGCACGCGCACACGCACACACACACACACACACACACACCGCGGCGCGTGCGCGGCACACACACAAACTCAAACACACACACGCGCTCATGTACGTCAGTGTGGGTGCACACACACACACACACACACACACACACACACACACAGACACACATACACACACACACACACACACCCCCCCCCCCACACCAAACCACACAACTTAATGCTCTAATAAATGTGCACACCGCCGCCGCGAGACATTTCAGAAGAGTTTTTAGTAAGTTTGCTCGTGTAGGCCTAAAGCAGGCAGTCACCTGACACGTGGGCTCTAGGCTTTAAAGACCCACCAGATCACGTGTCAAAATCACGGGTTTAACGTGTTTTGCCTCTTACAGCTGGTAAGAAATCTTGTTTTGTCCAGGTTTGTCTCCCATACAAATGTCCCCAAATTGAAAACGAAACATCATTTTAAAGAGCAGCCCCAATTTGAAGTTGGGGACATTTGTATATGGGTCACAGCTACCCAGAAAAAAACAAGGGACTTAATCGTGGTGGGTCAGTGTGTCTGTAAAGGAAATATGCCTGCTTGTAGACCTACCTGAATGAGAACCCAGATTTAGAAATTCACCTAAAAGGCAGGAGGTTCAACAGACAGACAAAAAACCCAAAAAACCTGAAACAGACTGCAACGTCACTGCGACATATAGGGTAAGACGGGGTAAAAAGCGCATGGGCGGGTAAGAAGCCCACCCCAATTATCTCATAAAATGAAGCAAATTTCAGTCTCATTTTGCCCATGAGACGAGCGTTAATGTCTAGCATTCGTCTCATGGGCAAATTTGACTGAAATTTTCTTTATTTCATGAGATAATTGGGGTGGGCTTCTTACCCGCCCATGCGCTTTTTACCCCGTCTTCCCCTAACAAACAAACAAACACACAACAAGTGTAACGTGACGTTATTTCATTCACAAGAGACAAAGCAAAACAACTGGATATTTCGGCGAAAGCGCCTTTATCAACATAGACACACAAGAAAACAGCAAACAGCAAAGATAGCAAAAGGAGAAAAAAAAAACCCCCAAACAATACTTCCCCTCTTACAATCCAATCAGTGAACGAATCCATCACTCACAGAGGGGATTGGATTGCACGGTAATATTTTTTTTAGGGTACCACTTACCAGCAACATGATACAACACCACACACAATTTGAAGTGATTCTTTACACTTGTTCCCGAGATACTTCTTGGACATGAAATATATAGCATAAAGAAGAACATAAGGTCAAACTTCCAGGTCAAGGTCAGTAAGGTCATGAATATCTGAAAATCCGTTTAACGTCCTCCGGTCTGAAACAGACACGTATGGGACATTAGTAGATATAAAGATGATGGGAACGATCCTGGAGGCAATGCCCGGAAGCAGTGCAACTCCAGTAAAGTCCCAAATTTTTAACGATACAGATGTATACTGCAAATAACTCTCATGAATATCTAAAGGAACCTTCCTTTTTAAAGATACACAGACGCGCCACGATTAAGTCCCTTGGTTTTTTTCTGGGTAGCTGTGACCCATATAGAAATGCCCCCATGTTCAAATTGAGGCTGCTCTTTAAAATGATGAATCGCTTTGAATTTGGGGGCATTTGTATGGTAGTGAGACCTGGTCAAAACAAGATTTCTTTCCAGAGGGAAAACGCGTGAAACCCGTGATTTTGACACGTGATCTGGTGGGTCTTTAAGATGCCTACCCCATTACAACATTTGATTAAAATCCGTCCAGTAGTTTTTGAGAAAATTGAAGGACAGACAGACAGACAGACAGGCAGGCAAGCAGACAGACAGCCCCAAAACAAAACCCGTCAGACTCTGTCTGACCAGGTAACAAGAATGTCTCCAAGAACGGCAGCAGGCCCTCCAATGTTATAGATACTGGATGGGACACATCCGCGATTCAGGTAACATACCGCAACTTTGAAGTGATTCTGCGCAGTGGTTCACTCGGTATTATACAGACAGACAAACAAGCAAACAGAAAGGAACGATCGCACTAGCCGTCCCATTCCACAGAGTGTGTCGGAGGACAAAACATCAGTCCGATCCAAGCGATGCCTCAGACAAGAGGAGACAATGTCACTGTCAGTGCTGTTGGTTGCAGCAGCAGTGTGCATTTTAAAGAAGTTGCTTCCCTTTAGTCTAGAAAGTGGAACACAACGGAGCTCATCTGCCTAATGACTTATCTCCCGTTGATGGATGGCCACCCAAGTGCTCTCCCTTGGACTTCAGGGGGAATAACTGCGTGTCAGCCGCTAGGGGGCAGAATTGAAGAAGAAGGGAAAGGTGTGAAATGAGGTGCCTCTTTCCGTCTTTCAGGAAAACGTGTTCGCTCGCGTACAAACGCGCATACGTAGACACACAGATATGCAGACATAAAGACACAGGCACACAGAGACAGACATGGCAGACGCAACACACACACACGCGCGCGGCGCGCGCACGCACGCACGCACGCGCGCACAGACACACACACACGTGACACACACACGCACGCACGCACTCTCTCTCTCTCTAGGCTCGACTTTGTCATGTATCAGTGTTTACAAGAAATTCAGTTGATCAAAGATCAACAGGAGGCTAAACAGTGTTGTATTGCACTTCAAAAGTGTAAAATAATAATGAACATGTCTTTTCAAAATATCTTCAACGTGATGTAGTTGGTTACCTTAGGAAAGAAGAAGAGAAAAAGTGACATAACATATGAACGTGTCGTAAAAGACGTTTGTCATCGATCGCTCAGACAGGAACAAAAAGAAGTTCAACGCAATAAAGCGAGATCATATTATATTGCTGAAAATGTAGGTTTAGTTCTGTAAGCAGATGAGATTCATCTTCCAAAGTATTTGTGATCCTAAGTTGTTTAAAAATATACTTATGGAGAGTTCACGTTTCCAAGATTTTGTTTCACAATGTCAGAAAAGGCTTTTAAATAACAAAATGCTGTTTTCGTTAAGACATAATGAGAGTGACATCAACAATAAGAAGCACCAATTCAAACAAATGTACACTTTACACATTTTCATGAAACCAGACAAAGATGATAGGGTTAGGATCAGCCTAGAGTTGTTGTCATGAAACTGAAAGAAACCAGACTTTGAGATCAAGAGTCATAAACATGAAGAGAATAGGATTAGAATCAGCCTAGGGTTGTTGTGAGTAAACTGAAAACAAACCCCAGACTTTTAGATTGAGACTCATCAACACGAAAAGGATAGGGCTAGGATCAGCTTAGGGTTGTTGTCATGAAACAGAAAGAAACCAGACTTTGAGATCGAAAGTTGTAAACACGAAGAGCATAGGGTTAGGATCAGGCCAATATTGTTGTCATGAAACTGATGAAAACCAGACTTTGAGATTGACAATCATAAACACGAAGAGAATAGGGTTAGGATCAGCCTAGGAGTGTTGTCATAAAACTTAAATAAACCAGACTTTGTAATTGAGAGTCGGAAACGCAAAGAATATAGGGTTAAGATGAGCCTAGGGTTGTCAGTAAACTGAAAAGAAGCAGACTTTGAGATCGAGAATCATAAACATGAAGAAGATAAGGTTAGAATCAGTCTAGGGTTGTGGTCATTAAACTGACAAAAAGCAGACTTTGAGATAGAGAATCATAAACACAAAGAGGAGAGGGAGGATGAGTTTTTGCAAGAAATATGTCGAGATCACCAGAAAGACAGCCTTTTCAAGGATCAGAAAACTCACTTTGCTGTGGTTTCCTAGAAATTAAACTGTAAAAACAGCGTGATTCCTCTTTGGCAGAGATACTGGAGAAAAGCCATTTTGGATGGGGTGGATGAAGTTCACTTATTGTGGTTGAAGCGTTTTCTTTTTTTGTAGTGCAGTAACAAACAAAATGGATCTGGTTCTTTTGTTGTGAGTAAAACTCCTTTAGATAAACGGGTAAAGGTAAAGATGTGCCCCCCCCCCTGCATTTCTCGGTTAATTTGCAATTTTCCGTTTTTGCCTTTCTTACCAAACATAAAGCTGTATTTTATTAACCTTTTTAGCTAATAACCTTTTTGGAATACTAACCCTAGCCCTAACCCTAGCCCTAAGCTTAACCTTACCACCCACCCAACCCTACAAGACGGAAAAACGCAATCAACCACGACTGTGACAAATGGCGCCGTACACTGCAGTACATGGGGGGGGGGGGGGGGTCCTATTAGATAATGGCCTAGGGTTATGGGATAGGGTTAGTATTCCAAAAAGGTTATTAGCTAAAAAAAAGGTTAATGAAATACAGCTTTATGCTTAGTAAGAAAGGCAAAAACGGCAAAATGGAATTAACCGAGAAATGCAGGGGGGTGGCACATCTTGACCTTAATTTTTTTTTTTTTAATGCTTGTATTGCAAAACTTTCGTGCAAACGATTTAGCAGCCATCAGAAAAGAGACAGCGCTCGCCTTCTCTTTGAGTGAAAGCATTTGACTTCCTGCTCCTCCGCCAAAGAGGAATCGCCGATTTGACTTATAGAAAACCAGAGCAAAGTAAGTGTTGCAATCTCTGTAAAGGGTGTTTTCCTGGTGATCTCGGCGTGTTTCTTACAAAAACTCATAAGTCAGAGTGCCCCTTTAACGGTGTGCCATTTGAGGCCCTGAAAAGGTTTTTCCCGCCTAAAAGGCGAGGAGTAAAAATGTTGTGTGCAGTCCTTTTATTATTTTTGTTGTCATTTTTATGATGAATGCAGCTTTTATTTATTTTTAACAATGCACTTGCTGTGATTTTGCAAAAGTTTAGCAATGCACTTCTGTGATTTTGCAAAGGTTTAGTAATGGTGGTTGTACACTTTTTAAAAAATACCAAAATGAGGATGAGGCCCTGTCAAGGGTATTATCATCATACAATTCACGCCTCGTTCTTACAACACAAAATTTGTTTTCTTCATAATTCTCTTTGCAGAAGCGTAATAATACACAACTTTAATGTAAAATCGTTTGGCTTTCAAAATTATGCAATTTTTTTGGCATGCTATTCGTATGCTATGCATAATATTTTTTTGGGACATGCAAGCTTAAGCAGACGACACAAACTCCAGTGAAAGCAAGACTGCTTACGCACAGAGAGAGAGAGAGAGAGAGAGAGAGAGAGAGAGAGAGAGAGAGAGAGAGAGAGAGAGAGAGAGAGAGAGAGAGAGAGAGAATAACGAGGTTTAGCAGACGACAGCAACCCCAGTGAAGAAAGTGTGGTGGAAGCACGCACGCACTAGGCCCTACTAGCCTAGCCTAGTTAAGAGAGAGAGAGAGAGAGAGAGAGAGAGAGAGAGAGAGAGAGAGAGAGAGAGAGAGAGAGAGAGAGAGAATTGAATTGAATGAATTTTATTTATAGAAGGTAATAGAGTAAGCAATAACATGCTTTTGTTTTGCTTTGTGTGTGTGTGTGTGTGTGTGTGTGTGTGTGTGTGAGAGAGAGAGAGAGAGAGAGAGAGAGAGAGAGAGAGAGAGAGAGAGAGAGAGAGAGAGAGAGAGAGAGAGAGAGAGAGAGAGACACACACAATCAGACAGACAGAGACAGACAGACAGACAGAGACAGAGAGCAGGGAGAGAGGCAGGAAAAGGCAGGGCAAAAGACAGAGACAAAAAGAGATAGTATGTGGAAACAAAATTGGAAGCCGTGCAAGGCAGAGAAAAAGAAACAGAGAGAGAGAGAGAGAGAGAGAGAGAGAGAGAGAGAGAGAGAGAGAGAGAGAGAGAGAGAGAGATTGACGCAGTCATAGCCTAACTCTGTCGGTTAACATGTTCTGGTCACCAGTCTGTTAGGCTGATGCATATTCATGAGGTTCTCAATGATCCACCAGCGCATCGCACCCACGGACCTACATTACATGTAGAGTCGCACGCTCAATTAAAAAGGGCAGACAACTTCAATGACAAAGGGAAGACAACTCTGATGCGCCCAGCAGGTCACGTGCTGATCCATGGACCATGGAACTGGACCCAAATCACGTGATCTCCACAGTAAAAAGTCACGTGATGCCCTGCCCGAAATTAATATGGAGGCTTCCTCTTGGAAGCCTCCAATAATGTTATGATTGTTAAAGCTATGCTTCCCTCTCTCACTCAGTCTATCTATTTCTGTCTCTCTCTCTCTCTCTCTCTCTCTCTCTCTCTCTCTCTCTCTCTCTCTCTCTCTCTCTCTCTCTCTCTCTCTCTCTCTCTCTCTCTCTCTCTCTCTCTCTCTCTCTCTCTCTCTCTCTCTCCTCAGTCTCTCAGTCTCTCTCTGTGTGTGTGTGTGTGTGTGAGTGTGTGCGCGCGCGCGTGTGTGTGTTTAGTGTCATAAAATAATTATTTAGTATACAAATTTAGTTTTTTCATTTTTAGGCTTATATTGTTATATTTTGTCTATTGTGACTTAGCCAGAATGTTTATATTTATGTAACGAAAAGTGTTTCTTTGATATTATTGTATTGGGGATCCTGTATGATGAGAGAGAGAGGGAAAGAGAGAGAGAGAAGGGGGACAGAGAGGGGGAGAGGGGGAGAGAGAGAGAGGGGGGAGAGGGGGAGAGAGGGGAGAAGGGGAGGGAGAGAGGGAGAGGGGGAGGGAGGGAGAGAGGGAGGGGGGAGAGAGAGAGTATGGGCCGTGTGTACGCACGTATTAATTGGTGCATTCCTTCCTGTTACTGTTTACATTTTTATTAGTTTTTGTGAGTGTGATGTGTTATCAGAGAGTGACAGTGTTGGCGAACGAGGGTGGATGTCTTTGTGAGTGAAAATCATGTTATCGTTACTTTATTTCTTTGCATTCGAATGTTGGTGGTATGACTTTCTTGTTGATTTTAATTAATGTTTTCCATCTTTCATTGTTGCTTTTGTAACGCGCAACGGGCATACTACTATGTTTAGCGCTATATGAATTATTATTATTATTATTATTATCATTATTATTATTATTATTATTATTATTATTATTATTATTATTATTATTGCTACTATTATTATTATAGGATTGGGTTTTATTTTGCTATGTATAAGTGTTTATTCCAAAATGTGTGTATGTTAAAAATGAGTATGTATAATAGGATTTGTTTTATTCTGTCATGTATATGTGCTTACATTTACGTTTGATGTATTTTTAAGATCAGTATGTAAAATGGGCTTAGGCTTGATTTTATTATGTGTATCGGCTTTAAATTTAAAATGTGTAGGTTACATGTTATGAGTATGTAAAATAGGATTAGTCTTAATTTTGTGATGAGTTAAGTTTTACTTATGTGCATGTTAAAGACGAGGACTAGAAAGTAGGCTTAGGCTTGATTTCGTTATGAGTAGTATTTATTTTTTAATATGTGTATTCGCTTGCAAACAATATGACTTGGTCTGCTTTTGTTACGAGTGTGTGTTTACTTTTTAATTTGTTTATGCTACAAATGAATAATGTAATATAGGAATAGGTCTCATGTTGCCATGGGTACGTACATGTATTTACATTTTAAATTGTGCATGTTAAGATGAGTAGGTAAAGAAATATTATGTTTGACTTATTATGTGCATGGGTTTCTTTTCAAATAAGTACATTTTAATGATGAAGTATGATTGAGGTATTTTTTTTTTATATGTTTGTGCACTTCTTTGAGTGTGAAAAGTAGGATTGGGTTTTATTTTCCCCGTGTGTATGCGCTTACGTCACACATTTTGAATTTTAATAATGAGTATAGTTAATAATAATAGGTTTGATTTTGTTATTGATGTGCTACAATATAGGGATGTTTTTTTTTGCATGCTTTATATTACTTTGTATGTGTTTATTTTCGTTTTCCATTTTCTACTTTTATAAATGTATTCTGTCCAGAGGGCTGGATGTAAAAAAAAGCATGTTATTGCTTACTCCATTACCCTCTATAAATAAAATTCAATCAATCAATCAATCAATCTCTCTCTCTCTCTCTCTCTCTCTCTCTCTCTCTCTCTCTCTCTCTCTCTCTCTCTCTCTCTCTCTCTCACACACACACACACACACACACACACACACACGTTCGCACGCGTAGTTGTGTACACCCCCACCCCATATATCTTGCCTTACAGGCCCTAAATGTACTGCTGTGGGCTATAGTTCTGAGGATCGGAGGATGAGTGAAGATTGGGACCCTGGCCGCATGCCCTCTGATGACTCAACAGTCAACTGGACCAGCACAAGATTAAGTCAACACGACCTTCACATTGAAAGGGGTCGCCATCGCAATATCCCAAGAGAAGACAGACTTTGTCAATCTTGTAGCGTGGTGGAGGATGAACTTCATTTTCTAGATGCATGTACCGATTTGCGGCTTGCTCTTATTAATGGTATTAACAGACAGATGCATTCTTCATTGTTAACAGATTTTCAGTCTCCAAGTCTCATACTGAAATCAAATTCCTTTCAACCTGAAATAGCAAGATACATTTATGAATGCTTTGCTGTCCGCAGTGAATAATTAGCAAGAATATATAAATGTTGTATTATTATTTTTATCTGCTGCATTTACTTCGTCACGAACTTTACCTTGTGCTTTTTGTTTTATTTTCTTTCTTCCGTGGTATGTGCTTACTACTTCTGTGTCAATAATTCCTTTGATGGTTTTGCGACAAATAAAAGAGTTTGAGTTTGAGTTTTGAGCTTTGTCTCAGTGGAAGAAGCAATGCCTATGGATGCTGGGGATGTTGGCACGCTGTAATGCTCGGTGTCCATCTGATAAAATGAAGCTAGGTTAAAAAACCAACAAAACAAAAACGAGAGAGAGAGAGAGAGAGAGAGAGAGAGAGAGAGAGAGAGAGAGAGAGAGAGAGAGAGAGAGAGAGAGTCACTGTCCGTGGGCATGCACGTTCCAAATTATGAGTCAATGTCCGGTCTGGTTACGCCGCGGTTTGTGAAAAGGTGAAGCGGCACTTATCGCGCATTTATGAATCATTCGCTTTCAATTTGGTACACGGATAGTCACCGTCCCGGATCATCTACCTGCCAATCGGCCCAGAAATACCGGAGATACGGGCGCCCAGAGGCCGGCGGATACGCGTTTCGCGCATTTGCCAAACCGCGCAAATGACACGGCCGCCTCGGTTGCCGTTGCCATCGCCCCGTTAGGGCTCACAGCAAATTTGAAGCGATTCGGTCGAAAAACGGCGGAGTTATAAGGCCCGTTTTGTGTTTCACACACACAGACACACACAGACACACACAGACAACCTTGCCTTTTTATTATATGATGAACTCACCAGGATTTCTTGTTGTTCATTTTCGTCCTCCGCCTTCAAGCCGGCTGGCTGGTGGTAGAGTGGCTATGATATCCCCCTCATCCCCCACCCCCCACACACACGCGCGCGCGCTCACTCGCACACACGCACGCATGCACTCACTCACGAGCTCGCGCACGCACGCACACACACACATATGCGCATGCATAACAGTTATGATTCTTTTAATGAATTTTTAACTTGCAATAGAACCAGTACATTTGCAGTCTGCTCGGTATTTGGGTACAGTAATTCAATCAGTGTACCTTCAGTACCGACCAAACCGTCCAAAAGTTTGCATGGGCCGACTCAAAAGCAAAGAAATTGACTAATAATCCTCATGTTTTCATGAATTTTCCTCTTGCAATAGAACCAGACATTCACAGTCTGCTCAGTACTTGGGCACAGAACTGCAATTCAATCATTGTACATTCAGTACTGGTTAAACCGTCAAAAAGTTTACATGTGCCGATTGCAAAGAAAACACTAGACCAGTAGTCATCATGAAATGTCCACTTAAAACAGAACCAGTACATTTGCAGTCGTCTCGGCACTTGGGCACAGTACTGCAGGGTCGGACCAAGTAATTCGTAAGGGGGGTTAATAGGTACTAGGTACCAGCTAAGCCGTTGCAAGTTTGCGTGGGGCCGACCCTAAAGTTGAAGTAGACAATTTAAAGATGGAAAAAGTTTCATCCTTTCGTCCAGTAGGTACCAAAATGGCCAAAAGTCGGACTTCAGAGCCCTAACTACATAACATGCATCGGAGAATCACTTGTGAACTCGCCAACCATCACAGACGTTCATAGTAAATCAGTATTGATCATTAGGTAAAACTGTTACGCATTGACATACAAACAGGCAGATTGCCAAATAAAAGAAAACCTTCTCGTCGGAGGTTAAAATGAGCCCCACAAAGATAAGGTAAAGACAGAAATAATATGTATACGTACGGCGGTGGAACTGCCCAGAATAAACAGTAGTAGGTCCTATAGTAGCTAAAGATAGAAACGATATGGAAGTTGCAACAGAAATGCCAGCAATAGCTCTGAGTCTGATAGTCAGTCCAGTAATGAACCGATTCAAGCAGCGGAATAAATGCCCAGAATACCTGCAGCGGTTGCAGATAGAAAGGAACGACATTGGATCGATACAGCTCACTGACTGAACACACCGTGAAGCAGGAACCGCTGCAGTGCCGTGTGTGACTTGGTGTCAGGTACAAGAACATGTCAGGATGACATGAAATCCAGGATGACATCCTGGATGACATCCACAGGAAAACATCATGAACGAGGAAAACACAATCATTCAGTGATTTGTTTAGCACCCCAGCTTTGATGGCTCGCATGGATAGATAGATAGATTGTGAGTGAGAGAGAGAGAGAGAGAGAGAGAGAGAGAGAGAGAGAGAGAGAGAGAGAGAGAGAGAGAGAGAGAGAGAGAGAGAGAGAGAGAGAGAAGCCTTGAGAGAGAGGGACTTGAAAACTTAAACTTTATTTTCCAAGGATATAGATTTTAGGCAACGCCTATTCTTCCAATATGTCCTTTATATATATATATATTATATACTAACACAGAACACAAACATGACAAGGCATACTATTGCACATACAGAGCTGAACACAAAGGTAGCAAAACAGTTGATATGATGATACAAAGATAGGCTAAAATATGGGTTTATGAAACTTGCATTCACACATGCAAATATTTTAATACTCGCGCGTACATATATGCATGCAACCATACTCATACACTTGCTGAATAGGCAGACAAGAAGAGGCCCTAAGACAGATCGTTGGGGTACACCAGTCTTTTATGATCTCAGTGCACGAGTACGAGTTTATGCCATTACTAAAGACAAACTGTGTTCTATTTGTACGATAGGATGCAAAGAAAGAGACAGTGTTTTCGTCTCTTAGACATAGTGCCAGTTTTTTAAAAGTAGTATTTCATGATTCACAAGATCAAACGCTTTCTTATAGTCTAGGAATACAGAACCCGTCATTTTGCCTTGCTTGATTGCTGAAAGCCATGTATCACATAGGTGGACTAGGGCAGTTTGACAAGAATGGTGATGTCGAAAGCCAGATTGTAATGGGTGAAAGAGATTATTAACTTCAAGATAGTGCATTAGATGTTTATGGATATGTTTTTGTAGCGGTTTAGACAGAACTGAAAGAAGAGAAATAGGCCCCAAATTGTTCAAATCAGAAAAAAATCTTTACTTTTAGGCAATGGTATAACCTTAGCTGATTTCAGACGAGGTGGAACTATGTTTTGGTCTACACACGCGTTGTCTTCTTCTTCTTCTCGTACGCCAGAGGGACACCCCAGCATCCAATATGAAGGCGGCCGTACGCTGCATGTCCTCCAGGCTTCCGAAGAGCTTTTGGGCCACAGAGACATGGTCTGGCCAGGTCTTTTTTCTTTGCTGTTGTAATAGTGGACATGACTGTAGGATGTGGTCACTTGTTGGGTTCTCAGTGCCTCATGGGCACTTGTCTGATTCACCGATGCATAGTTTGTTGAACACGTGGTGTTTCAGATGATTTTGACCTGTCCTGAGTCTGAAAACACAGACCTGTTCTTGGCGGGTTAGCATGTAATATGGGTCTGCCCTGTTGTGTTTTGGGTGTTGTCTGGCTCACTTCTTTTGCTGTTTGGCCTTGATGATGGTTTTGGCCTCTGGGAAGGTGGTGGATCTGTCGAGCTGCTCTTTTGTGGTGCCTTCCTTTGCTAGGGAATCAGCCGTTTCGTTTCCTTGCACGTTGCTGTGTGAAGGAATCCATTGCAGAACGGCTGTGACAGACATGGCGTCAGTCAGGAAAACAACATTGTGGGAGGTGTGGGGATTGTTCTCAACATGAGCTGCTGCAGTTTTCAGGGTCTCGACCTCTGCTTTGTAATTTGTGGAGTAGAGGCTGGTGGCAAGACTAAGCCTTTCTTCTGTGCCATCTGGATACTGCACATATATGCCATCACCACCATTGCGGACTATTTCTTCTGCAGAGCCGTCTGTGTAGGCGCGCGTCCAGGTTTCTCTTGGGAAAAGAGTTTGAAGATGCTCCAGAGTGTAGGTTTTCTTTTCAGGGCCGCTCTGCAGGATTCTGGAGGAGATTCCAGGGACACTGCACTGAATGAGAGGGAAGGCTCTTTCATTCCAGGGTGAAGCAGCATGACACCGGGGGATCTCTTTGGGGTCGTGGTCGAGGATGTCCGGGTGCTGTCGCTCCAGTACCCTGCTTTGGTGAACAAAGCTCCCTCGTTTCAGTCGTGCCTTGGTTGGCTGGGACAGTCGTTGTTTCATGGGGTGGTCTTGCAGCCTCTTCAGCTTGGAAGCCTGAGTGAGAAGCTTGGTGTCTCTGCGGTCCTCAAGAGTCTGGAGCCCTGAGATAGATTCAAGCTCCTGAATAGGCGTTGACTTCATGGCCCCTGTCATGATGCGGGCTGCTTGATTCTGCACTTTGCAGACACGGTTGAAGTTGGACTTGGCAGTAGTGCCCCATGCTGTCATGCCATATTCAAGCACTGGTCTGACTCTACCAGTGTACAGTCTCCTGAGGGTTGTAGCATCAGCACCCCAAATTGTTCGTGCCAGCTTCCTCATGAGTGCAAGATGCACCTTTGCTCTGGATTCTGCTTTCTGTATTTGGTGCTTCCATGTCAGCTGCTTGTCGAAGGTATAGCCCCAAGGTAAGTGTGGGGGGGGGGGGGGGGGGGGGGTCCTCAGCAAGCAGGGTTTGTTCGTTGACGTGCAGATTGGCCTTCATTTCTTTGGTTGAGAGGCTGAAGATGGTGTACGTGATCTTGTAGGGGTTTATCTTTACAAGCCACTGTTTGATCCAGCTTTCAAGGATATTTAGCGCCTGCTGCAGTCTGTAGTTGGCTGTTGTGATATGTTTCTCCGAGCACCAGAGGACAAGATCATCAGCATATATGACTCCTTGGACTTTGCGTGGCAAATCTCTGACGATATCATTGATGAAGACAAGGAACAAGGTTGGGCTCAGTACACCTCCCTGGAGCACTCCTTCTCTCGGTGTCTTCTTTCGTCTGTATGAGCCATTGACGTGGACTCGTGCCTTCCAGTTTGTCAAGTACTGATAAATCAACTGGTACATACATCCAGCCACACCACTCTTCTTGCGGTTTAGGCGTAGCCCATCCTTCCAAACCTTATCAAAGGCCTTTTCCATGTCTATCAGACTGTCAGAGTATGATGCTTGTCCTGGGAGCCATCCTCGATCTTCTGGGCAATGTAGGTCACCTGGTCCTCAGTGGAGCGATGCTGTCTGAAGCCTGCCTGCTCTGGAGTGATGATGTTGTTGCTTTCCAGATGCCATAGAAGGCGGGAGCTGATCATTTTCTCCATGATCTTTCCTACACAACTAGTGAGGCTGATGGAGCGGCAGCTATCTCTGCTAGCTCGGTTTTTCCCTTTCTTGTGAATGGGGACCATGTTAGCTTCTCACCAGCACTGTGGGAGGTGCCCTGTCTTCCAGCTGTTGTTGAAGATGGCCAGCAGTTTGGAGTTTGCTTAGGTGCCAAGGTGTTCCAGCATCTCATTTGTGATCTTATCTGGGCCTGGTGACTTCTTCTCATGGAGAGTGTTCATGGCTTCACCCAATTCCTTCTTGTTGAAAGGCCTGTTCATGTATTCAGGTGGATCTTGATCACACTGATGGTTCTTGATCTCATCATGAACTTGCTGTTTTCTTTCATCTGGGACAGAGATGTTGCTTACTTCTTCATAGCCATCATTGAAGCAGTCAGCTGCTTTCTTTCCTGTCAGTATCTCCTGGTCTTGCTCGATCATGACAGGGGCTGATCTTGTGTCTTCGTCACTCATGGCCTTGGTAAGCTTCCAGAGTTTCTTGCCATCTCTGTCAAAATTCAGCTTTTCTGTTTTCTCTCTCCAGCTTGTTCTCGCAGCTTGGATATAGGCCTTTTTGTATTTGGCAGAGCAGGCTTTAAGAGCAGTATTATTTTCCGGTGTTGGGTTGTTCTCCACTTCCTCTCTGGTTTTGTAAACTTCATCTTCAAGTTCCTGAAGCTTCTCAGTCCAGTATGGCCTGTAGTTCTTGCGAGCACCGCATGGGATTGTTTCTGAGGCAGCTTTCAGAATGGGTTGATTGAAGCTCTCTATAGGCCTGTTGATGTAGTCGTTAGCCTTTAGGTTCCTGCAATATTCATCAGAGAGGTTGAAGAACATGGAAGTTGGATGGAAGTTCAGTTTAACGTCGCGTATCGGCTTTCGCCATGTACGACGGGCTGAACAAACCAACCAGGTTATAAACAAAAATTTATGTTCCCGAATCACTATCTTAGCCAAAAGGCCGAGAAGCGATCAGAATTAAACATTAATGAAGAACATCTCCCAGTTGGCCTTTTTATAGTTCCACCTGGGAAAGGTCTTTGGGTTGCTGACCCTATAGTGCAGGTCAATGCTCAGTAGCACTGGTCTGTGGTCACTGCCAGCCAGCTGGCTCTGCACCTTTCTGGTGGTTTTGTGGGAAAGATCTTCTGTGGCAGAGGCTATGCCAGCGGTAGATGTGATCCATCGGCGTGAGAAGAAGCGTTGTATATCATATAATAAAAAGCCAAGTGTCCGTGTGTGTGTCTGTCTGTCTGTCCGAAACACAAAACGGGTCTTATAACTCCGCCGTTTTTTTGACCGAATCGCTTCAAATTTGCTGTGAGCCCTGACGGGGCGATGGCAACGGCAACCGAGGCGGCCGTGTCATTTGCGCGGTTTGGCAAATGCGCGAAACGCGTATCCGCCGGACTCTCGGCGCCCGTATCTCCGGCATTTCTGGACCGATTGCCTTCACATTTGGCAGATAGATGACCGGGGACGGTGACTATCGGTGTGCCAAACCGGAAGCGAATCGATTCAGAAATGCGCGCGCTATGCACCGCTTCACCTTTTCACGAATAACTCCGCCGTTTCTTAACCGAATCGCTTCAAATTTGCTATCAGGCTTGCTATTGCCCGGGGCAAAGCCTGGCATCAAATTTGAAGAGAATCGGGAGAGCGCGTCACTCTCAGAGCAGCGCCAACGGGAAACAGGGCCTTATAACTCCGCCGTTTCTTAACCGAATCGCTTCAAATTTGCTGTGCTCAGCGTTACCAGTACTTGGCGTTACCGTTACTAGGCGTTACCGTTACTAGGGAGAGAGCATTACTTTTATCACTCAGGCTTGCTATGACCCGGGCAAAGCCTGGCAGCAAATTTGAAGAGAATCGGGAGAGCGCGTCACTCTCAGAGCAGCACCAACGGGAAACGGGGCCTTATAACTCCGCCGTTTCTTAACCGAATCGCTTCAAATTTGCTGTACTCAGCGCTACCAGTACTTGGCGTCACCGTTACTAGGCGTTACCGGTACTCAGCGTTGCGCTAGTAATAATAATAATAAATGAAACTTATATAGCGCTGTTTGAGGGCAAGCCATAATCACAGCGCTTTACAAAGATAGAATAAAAAACTATTTCACCCACTCATACATACCCCCTCAAACACACACACACACACACACACACACACACACACACACACACACACACACACACACACACACACACACACACACACACACACACACACACACACACACACACACACACGCACAGGCACACACTAACAGAGGATTATAAGGACAGTGCACAGATATACAGATACCCAATGCAGATAACGAAGATACATTGCACACATACATAATTATGTAGACAATATACATGCACGCATGCATGCACATACACGCACATGTTTATGTACTAAGCAATAAACTGTTTATGTACTTTCTATATCATTCAGTGTGTGTACATTAGTTTGCAGCCATTTCATCAGTATGGCTTCTTGAGATTTCCTCCTTCTCTCTGCCCATGTGTTGTAGGTATAGATGAAAGGGTTGAGGGCAGAATTCAAAGGCAGCACGAATATAGCCAGGGCCACGTTGACTTCTCCTGGAACTGGAACATCGTTCAATGCCAACATGCCACACAGCCCAATGGGAAACCAGCACAGGAAATCTGTCACAGCAATATTGATCAAGCGCCGGGCTATGGTCATGTCTCGTGATATATGGGTAGTGTTTGTTTTTAAGACATTGCTCTGTACTGACCAATAGATAATGATTTGACCACAAGAGATAAGCAGGAATAAGGTAAAGTTAAAGATAATCATAATACCCACAGAATAGTACCTGCCTTTAAACTCATGTTTGGTAACTGGCAGTGGAATGCAGACACCTGACTGACTGTAAAACTCCCAGTGTTTTGTCATCGGGAGCAACGGGGAAACCGCTAAAACCCAACCAACCAACCAAGTCAAGAGACAAGCCACAGAGGCTGAGGTTTTCTCAAATCGCAGAGTGCTGAAGGGAAAGCGAAGAACGATGAATCGATCCAGTGTTATGAGACAGATGATCAGAGCGGACACTTCACTGGACAGGAGAGACAAGAAACCAGCCACCTGACAAGTGACACTGTGTTTCCACACGTCGTCAAAATAGAGATACTGACCACGAAACCTTTCATCAGCAGCTCCAATAAGGACCACGTACAGCCCCATCAGGAAATCACCCATGGTAAGTGTGATGACAAATATAGTGAAGCCAGACACAGAGCGAGTGTTGGTGAAAAACAAACGTGTACAAAACGAGAACAGATTACCTGACAGAGACAGAAAGCCCATCATCCACAGAAACACACGGTAAGTCCATGACTGCAGTAAATCGTCACAGGAGGAAACCTCATCTTTGGGAGCATGACAGGAACTGTCATCAAAGCTAGTGGGAAGGATTTGATTGCAGCAAAGTTTATAGTTGTCTGCGTGTATTGACACTAAATGTCGAAGATTTGTAAAAATGTCAGCTGGAAATGTTTTCACTGGGCTGCCTTCCAAGTGCAATTCAGCAAGTCGGGGTAAGGGCTGAAAACTGCTGAGAAAAGTGTGAATGGAAGTGGAAGTCAAATTCAGTTTCTTTACACGGGGAAAGAAAGAGAACATTTGAGGATCAAACACTGTGAGTTTGGTAAATGACAGGTCTACATATATCAGTGTGCTTAGCTGGACACCAGAGGTGTGGTCCCCAACCAGTGCAGTGAGAGGATTCCCAGACAGTGACAATGCTTCTAACTGCTGCAGATTAAGGAAGGATACCATGCTGACCTGCTTCAGTTGATTACCACTTAAGTCGAGGAACTTTAAATTCTGCAGTGTCACACACGGTATATGAGTTATTGAACACAAGGCAAGGACCAAGAAAATAAGATATGTGTTGTGGCTGACATCAGATAGTATCATGCCAGAACCTGTGGCATCCAGGTAACGGATATGAGGGAATGATGCTGCGCTAAATGGCTGACCACACTGGAATGTGTGTTCTTGACACTGGCAATTTGAAGGACAGGTCATGTTGCAGAATAATTCGTCATCGTGCTTTGGGCAATGAGAAAAACCGTCACAAACGTGATCTGATTGCAAACAAATCTTAGAGTTCCTGCATCGAAAATATCTTTGGCATGCCATTTTCGCACATCCCTGTTCATCCCTGCGATCAATACAGTCATACATTCCATTGCACAGTGTGTAGACAGGCAGGCAGTCATTGAACTCACCAGGACAACGGTAATGGCTGTCAGGACAGGACTCATTGGGTTTCATTGGTACTGAGGTGAAGCGAATGTCTTCAAAACTGATAAGAACTGGGGATGGCAAAAGGTCATATATGAGGGAAAGAGTATTGGTACGATAACAGTTTTCCTCATCAGATTCGTCCCAGCAGTGAGGCATTTTGTCACACCAGTGTTCAACGTGTTGTAAGCATTGACCATTATCACACATGATTTTATTCTCGCAACGGGGATGGTGACAGAATGATTCATCACTGTTGTCATTGCACTCAGCTACAAAGTTACACACCAGACTGAATGACAATTTGTGCTGGTTATCACTGCAGGAAAACAAAGGAATGAGAGTGGACTTCTGATCGGCTGAATCTGGGTTCTCATTGATGTGTAAACTATGATCATGAAATGCACAAGATCTTTCAGTTTGGCAAAGCTCTGTAAAAACACCAGGATCACATAGAAATGAGATGTAGGTCACGTGGCCACCACGACATGTAACTAAAGACAATGGCCACACTGCTGACATTGAGAGGGAAGCAGAGTTGGAATGAGGAGACCTCTGGTCTGGCACACTACCATTGATTACACACATTACCCCAGCTCTGTTACCAAAATAGGGTGCATAAATGCATTCTGGTGTATTAGTCTGTGACCAGGTCAAATAATCATTGTTTGCACAGATTCTTACAAGCAAACAATGCTCTATGGCAGTATAGCATTTCATATACTTTATAAATGTATGATGAAGGACAGTGTTGTCTTCAGCTATCCAACTGTATCGGTACATAGGATGTCCTAATGTAGACATGGACAGTCCAATGAAAAAAGGCAGAGTACACTTATAGTTCTTATAAAAATGAAAATGAATATAGTCATCATTATAATTTACCATGCACGTTCGCCCAACTCCAAACCCATCATAATTTTCAATGAACCACTTATTTAAACAGGTAGGAAAAGCCAGCCGTCCTCCCAATGACACACAGTAATCACTGGCTTGTTTCTGGCTGACACCATGTCTTCCATTTTCAGTAACACTGGTGTAAAGTTCCTCAGGTAACTTAGAATAGATTAACAGACCTTGACATCCCTTTACCAAGCTATTAAGATCTAATATGACTTCTAAAGGCGTTTCTGTATATTTGCAGAAACAAAATTGTCAAAGCTATTGAAAACTTTAAGCAAACAACCCACACACAAAAAAAAAAGCAGATTGTGAAGTAAACCATAACTATTGCTGCTGTAACAGATATCTTTATCCACTTGCAGCTTATTCATAAAACACTACCCCACACATTAAACTAAGTGTCAGCATTACAGAGACAGATAGGCAGACAGAGAGGCAGACATATGATTGAAACCTGGGGACAAAGAGATAGAGATGTAGACTATAGATATTTTGCGTTCAGTTGCCAAAATGTTCATGATATCATGCTATTATGACAACCAAGTGAGTGACCTCGGATCTCTTTCAAAAGCAGACGTAGATCCTCTATTAAAACCCATTAATGCCTAGCGTCCCATTTTTGGGACGGTTTATTTATAAGCCTCTCAAAAGTGAGTCTGACTGTTTTTGAGCATATGCTTGTTTCCATAAGTAAAGGGAGGCTACCTCTCCAATTAGACACGATTCTGGTGGATGACGTCCATTGGAACATCTTACAGCAGCCATTTGCGGGAACATTTTCAAGAAAACAATCATCAAAATGTCAGCCTCCGAAAGGTAAGACCATAGTTTATGCAGCATGCAACTTTTTAATAATGTCAAATAAAAAATAAATTGGGTTCATAATCTAAATTCGTGTTTCTCAGTTTTTGCTTTGAGAACATAGATCATGTATTCCACGTGCTGAAAGGTAAGTCCCAAAAATGGGATGCTATGCACGAGAGGGTAGGGTTTTTATTGTAACAGGACTCATGTAGTTCTTGTGTTTGTTTCAGGCATTTCACGGTGCATGAAGTAATAAGCATGATACAAGATGAACCAGCATTTGAAACAGCAAGAGTATACATAGAGCCACCATCAAATGATGATCTGATGGATGAGGATAGTGCGGATAAGAACGAAGGAGGAACTGTTGACAACCTGAACGGGTGCCAGCTGAGGGCAAGGGCACAAGCTGTGGTGCAAATCAACTGGAGAATTGTCCTTTGAAGTCAGTAAAGGAAATGGAAAAGATGAAGCGCGGCAGCTTTGACTTCGCAACTGATGCCATAAATTGACTCACTGTCGTCAGGTGGAACGACAACAGCGTAGTCAACCTTGTCTCAAACAAGGTCGGTGTCAATCCGGTTCAAGTAGGAAAGCGATGGACTCGAGCTGATAGTCGACGGAATGAGATACCTCAGCCTTACGTCATCAAGCACTACAACCAGACGATGGGGGGCGTTGACCGCATGGATCAAAACGTTGATCAGTACCATACAGCCATCCGGTCCAAAACGTGGTGGTGGCCTACTGCCTTGATGTGAGCGTGCAGCAGGCTTGGCATCTGTACAGAGAAGCATCAGCCAGCCAGGAAAAGCCTCTCGACTTGCTGGCAGTGCGTCACTCTATTGCTTGGACCTACCTGACCTGCGCACCAAACACCAAAGGAGCTGGACGTCCAAGTACCAAGGGAAGAAGCCCTGCCCTGGACAAGAGAGTGCCCACTGCTGTCCGATTTGATGGAATCAACCACCTTGTGGAGCCTTGGCCTACCCAGCTTCGCTGTGCTGCCTGTGGCATGAAAACCAAAAGGAGATGCCGAAAGTGTGGAGTGGGACTGCATGACAAGTGCTTTGCTGTTTTCCACACTCAGTGACTCAGTGGTGTCCAGGACACCAGAACCATGCTCATCAGAAATAATAATTAGCCTTTGCTAGATGAAAAGACATTTTTCTCCACCATGCTACCGTCTCCCCTTCTCATTTTATATTGCAAGCAGCAAGAGACTTGTTAGCAGATCAGTTTCATGTAATGTTTTTCAGATAAGTTGTTAGTACTAAAGGTTACTTTGTATGATCATATTCTTTTTTTAAAATTATTATTATTTTTCATCACACTGTGTTGTCTTCCATGGTTCAATGTCAAAACATTCATGAAACTAATAAAAGCAAGCCATAAGTTGTGCTGGAGATTATTGATATGTATATGAAAAACCCAGACCCTCTCGTGCCTATCGTCCCATTTTTGGGACAGGACTATTGCCCACCACAGCATCATTGAAAATACATATTTACCAAAAATACACATGACCACCTTCAAGCTATAGCAATTACAACATATGTTCATAATGTTTGTTAAAAACAAAACTTCAGGCATTAATGGCTTAAGAAAACAAAGTAGCATTTATTGAAAACAGCGCACAAATCAATAGGTAATATTCCATGGTTTCAGTAATACTTTAAAACTGAGGCAAACACCAAGCCGTTCCCCTGATACCCTTCAGCCTTTCTTGGATGTAAACTCGAAGACAAAAATCAATTTGAGAATGTTGCGTGACTGCCAGAGGCGATAGACATCAGTGGGTGTGTTATTCGAAATCACAAAACACCTTTACACAGTTGACAGATTGTTGGGTCACTGTTTTCTACCAGGCATTCAAGGCAATGCTTTCTCATGCTCTGGAACAATCTCCTGAAGATTTTCTGGAGGATTAATGTTTTTTCCCCCGGCGTCCCTAGATCCTCTTACGGCCGTTATAATGGTGCAAGCTGAAATTGAAGAAACGCCAGCGTTGGGCAGATTTTAACCTCCAAAATGACAGTTCGCGTCTCCATTGAGCACATTTTGTGAAGATCACCTTCACATCCACGAAACCCAGACTTCCCACGGTCTACAAGATCCGTCGACTATTTTTTAATCAAATACCCTGCTATACCATGCAGGAAACCGTGGTCCAACGCATTTTGGACTGTTTTATGACTATGTTTGTGACTTTTGAACATTGCACCCATTGATGTCCATCTTCTCTGGCAATCACGTGATGTTTCAAAATTAATTTTAGTCTTCGATTTTATGTTCAAGGAATAACATATTTTTTCTTTCAAATTGAATAGAACTTACAATTTCGTCATTGAACCCATGGTGGTCTTACAAAACACAATATCCCCTACGTATTGTGAGCAGTATATAGAATGTAAGCATCTACACACACACACACACACACACACACACACACACACACACACACACACACACACACGCACGCACGCACACGCACACGCACGCACACACACACACACACACACACACACACACACACACACACACCCAACTGAACGTGAAAGGGGACCTGTTTAACGCCCTTGTATCGTCCGAGCTGAGTGACATCAAGAACGTGTCGTTCATCAGTTACTCCAGCCTGCCAACGACCAGCAAGATCCTCCACGACGGTCTCCACCCCACCTTCACAGGGACCAGCATGCTGGCCAGGATCATCGGGCACCACCTCAATGGGGTACTCTGGTCTAGACCCAAGAAGACTGCACGGCCCCACCACTTCCACCCCAGGTCCTTCCATCCTCACCCAGAGGACCGACGCTTCTCCCCTGGACCGTGGGAAAGCATGTTCAGAGTTCATTATAACTGGTGATCATAACAAATTGCTTCATTGACATTGTGAATTTCATGCGCATCACATTTGACTGTTAAGTGTATAGCTACTTTACATAGTTAGCTTCTTGTGATTCTACATGATATACCACCGTGATCTTGTGTTGTTATCTTTTATCATACAAATTAGTTATAATTAGTTATAATTATCTAATTGTTTTCTTGTTGTGAGATAACATATGTTCGTTAAAGATTTTAAGGTATTGCAATGGAATTGTCGATCCATCACAACCAGTAAAGACCAACTGGTACAACAATCAACTGAAGAAAAATATAACATACTAGCTTTGCAGTCACTACATGTGCAAAAAGACAAACTACCTAAATTACCTAACTATTACTTTCCGCCTATTATCCAAAACGTTGGTAATGATGAAAAAATAAACGTGGCGATATACGTTCGTGAGGATGTGAAATACACACCATGTGCCAGTCCTGTTCCACCAGACATTCCCGGGTTGCATGCTTGTGCAGTCAGGGTACAAGTAGATTATAATGTACTAACAATTGTTTCTGTCTATTTACCCAACGGACCTAACGAAATTAATACAGAATGGTTACGCTCAATTCAGTCAGACCAGTCTAATAAATATTTTATCACTGGTGACTTCAATGCCCATTCACCATTCTGGGAAAAAGGATGTAAAGTCATAACCAATAATCGTTTTATTGAAAATATAGTTGATTCATCTCTTTACCTTTTAAACGACGGTAGTATAACCCGTATCCCTGACAATCCCAAACATAATCCTAGTGCCATCGATATATCGTTGATATCTCCAGAACTGGCTGTGTCTTGTGACTGGCAAACCCTTGATGACACGTTAAATAGTGACCATCTGCCTATCGTCATTTCATTTGAGACTATGAGACCAAAAACAAACAATGTCACACATGATAAAGTTCCGAAATTTAGTTACAAATTTGCAAACTGGAATACATTTTCGTATTTATTAAGTTCATTTTATATAGATATAAACAATATGAATTGTCAAGATGTTGATACACTATATGACAGATTTCAAAACGCAATCATTTCTGCTGCTAATGAATCGATTCCAACAATAAAATCTGTAAAATCAAAGGAACATTTGGGTAATGTGTGGTGGAATGAGACTTGCCAAGGTGCTAAGCAAGAGAAAAAGAACAAAATAAGAGAGTATAAAAGAGAGAAGGATCCTAAGGAAAAAGTTAAAAAACTTCTTGAAAAGAAAAGAGCAAAAAACAAACAAAATAGAATAAATGCGCAAGCAAAACGGCAATATTGGTCTTCTTTCTGTGAAAATGAGGTATCAAATTTTAAAGATGTTCAAAAAGTTTGGACACAATTAAAAACGATGAAAAGTGGGGTTAACCTACCACATTGTCCAGTTAAATTAAACAATTCCGAATTCCCATCTAATTTTGATAAAGCCGAAGCATTTGCTGATTTATTTGCAAAAAATAGTAGCATTGACAACTTATCAACAGATTATAAAAATAATTGTGAAAGTGAAGAAGAAAAAGACGTTTATAATAGTCCAAAACCAGTAGCAGATCATTATTTAAATGCTCCTATAACATTAGAGGAGGTAACAGAGTGCCTCAATACTTTGAAGAAAAAGACATCAGTGGGCTTAGATGGCATTTCCAATGAAATGTTAAGTCACCTTCCGCAAAATGTAATATATTTTCTTTATTTGTTGTTTCAAAAATATTGGAGCGATGGTAGAATGCCTTTAATTTGGAAGCATTCCATCATTGTTCCAATTCATAAGAAGGGGAAGCCACTTAGAGATATAAATAGTTACCGCCCTATTGCATTAACATCTAATACATGTAAATTAATGGAAAAGATTGTGTTAAAAAGACTTATTCATCATTGTAGTAAACATAGCATCATACCAATTAACCAAGCTGCATTCCAGACAGGCAGATCCACAATAGAACATCTAGTCAAACTTACAACCCATGTAAAACATCAGTTTGCACGTCGTAAGAACGTACTTGCAACATTTTTTGACATACGAAAAGCCTATGAACAAGTGTGGCACAAGCGGCTTTTGTATAAAATAAAAAATATTGGTATCAGTGGTAATATGTACAATTATATTCAAGATTTTCTACATTGTAGGCATATTCAAACAAGACTAGAAAATACATATTCGAACCCTAGGCCTTTACAAATGGGTTTACCTCAAGGATCAGTAATTTCGCCAATATTATTTAATATTTTGATTTCTGATCTACCCAAAGGTCTTTCTAAAGATACAGAGTTAGCTCAATTTGCAGACGATATATGCCTATGGATGAAAGTAACAATGAAACGACATACTCCATCAAGGTCACTGAATTATATCAAAATTAAATATCAACACGAACTTAATAAAATAAATAATTTTTTATATGAAAACGGGCTTTCTCTTTCGCCAGAAAAGACAAATCTGATGCTTTTTAACTCTGGATATGATCCAGATAAACTTCCAATTTTCATCTTGGATGGCATTGTTTTAAATTATGTTAAAAGCGTCAAATTCTTAGGTGTTTTCTTAAGTAGTAAGTTAACGTGGAATGCTCATATTGATTATATTTTAAATAAAGCAAGGAAAAGCTTAAACTTCCTTAAAATAGTTAGTAAACAATCTTGGGGGCAAGATACCAACACATTAATAATTTTAGCATCCGCCCTTGTACGCTCTAGACTATCATATGCTCAAGAAGTATTTTTTAATGCACCTCAATATCTTTTAAATAAACTTCAGAGTACTGACTGCAAAGCTTACAAAATTGCTCTTGGAGTTCCCACACATACATCTAACTTAGGGACATATAGCGAAGTGGGAGTTTTACCTCTCACAGAACTCCGTAAAGCTTCTGCTTCAAAATTTGTTTTGAAAAGTTTTTCTCAAAACAATTTTTGCTCAGAAGAGGTATGTTTAAAATCTGAAAAGGATTTTGGAAAACGTGCTCAGAATATTCTATCCACAAAATCTATTTATTCGTTTTCCTCCGATCTTCTAAGCGATACAAAACTAAATAAAAGTAACATCACTAAAACCCCCACATTTTCTCCCATTCCAAAATGGGAGCAATCAAAAGCTGTCTTTGATATTGATTACTCTCATTTATCTAAAAAGGGTTCTCCCAATATTTTGAGAACGTCTGTGTACACGCACTTAGAAAATACGTACAATCAATATTTAAAAATATTCACAGATGGTTCAGTTTTAGAAGATAATAACTCGGGAGCAGCTTTCATTATTCCTAGCTTAAAAGTAGAAAAGTTGTTCTATCTTGGTAAAAATTTGTCTATATATAGCGCTGAATTATTTGCTATTCTTATGTCCTTGGATTTCCTTTTAAGTTTTCCTATAAATAACAGACACATCTTAATATGTGTTGATTCTAAAGCAGCAATGTATGCTATTATGTCTCCCAATTCATGTATCCGACTTGACATGATAATTGAAATTAAACATATAATACACATTCTTTCCTTGAAAGGCATCACCATTACTTTTTGTTGGGTGCCTTCTCATTGCGGAATATCAGGAAATGAACGGGTAGACCAAGCTGCAAAAAATGCAGCTCAAAATAGTGACGACGCAGTATCAATTAATGTTCCTTTAGATCTGACAGAATGTTTCTCAATTATAAACAAAACTTCTCATGAAAATGTCAAAACTGAATTGATGAACTCAGACGTTCAATATTATAATAACTGTATTAAATCTAATGTTAGAGACAATGAGATAATATTACACAAACGTGTTACTTTCTCGTCCAGGGAGATTGAAAGTCTAATCCATAGACTACGTTTGAATTCATTTAAAACAAAATACTGTATTAATGTTAAATGCATGTGTGGTGAATCCTTGAGTGTCAGTCATTTACTGATTCAGTGTCCATTAGCAAGAGAACTTTTCAAGAATTCGGGTATTGATGGTTTTATTGATGGATCGACGCCATTGTCTCTACCCAGTATTCTAAACAATTATTCTGTTCTTGATTCAGTTTGTAAATGTTTATTAAGTAGTTCACTTAGTATGTATCTTTAACATTGTTCATTTATCGGTTATATTCTTTCAATGTAATTTGTTTTTTCTTTTTTTGGGGGCTGTTTGTTTTGGGGGGGGGGGGGGGGGGGTATGATTAGGTCTGCATCACTATCCTATCACTTACTCTAATGCTTACACACATTTACAGACACACCCACTCACACTCACCACACCAACATCAAACTACAATATATTGTCTGAATCACTTTTAGTGGAAGGACGTTAAACTGAAGAACAACAACAACACACACACACACACACACACACACACACACACACACACACACACACACACACAACACACACACACACACACACACACACACACACACACACACACACACACACACACACACACACACACAGATGTATGTAAAAGCACATTATCATTCCGTGCACAAATCGATATGTTGTCACAATAAATCACAATGAGCATTGAAAGAATTGCTTTGCTACCTCTGTGTTTGTAGTTTGATTTATGAGACCTGAAACAGTAAGTGGGTATTTTGTTTTGTTTATTATTATCATAAGCGTTGGTTCAACTGAGTAAGTTTCTAGTCTAGTGAAAACTACGCATGTTTTTAAACAAACGCATTCTGGACAACATCAAACTAATTTTGGGCTGTTTTTAGTTTGACCTTTTTTTAAAAACGTGAATGGCTCTATGGCCAACTATCACTCTATGCAAAGTTGTTAAAAATGCATATTAAGCTACTCAACTCAGGCCGCTACCTACCATACCTTTCTACAATCTAGAAAGAGGCCATTTGCAAAATATACGTGAAAAATTGGAAGGCTGGGGGAAGGGGTTATAGTGACACATAACATTCGCAAGAGAGAAAAAAAGAGAGGGAAAGTAAATGTGTGTGTGTGTGTGTGTGTGTGTGTGTGTGTGTGTGTGTGTGTGTGTGTGTGTGTGTGTGTGTGTGTGTGTGTGTGTGTGTGTGTGTGCGTGCGCGCGCGCGTGCGAGCGTGCATGCGTGCGAGTGTGTGCGTGCGTGTCTGTCTGTATGTATGTGTGTGTGTGTGTGTGTGTGTGTGTGTGTGTGTGTGTGTGTGTGTGTGTGTGTGTGTGTGTGTGTGTGTGTGTGTGTGTACATGTATGCGACTCTAACAATAATGGTTTATTCGTTTTTTCAATACAACCTGGCCCATATATGAACAGGAGAAAAGAATGGCGCAAAGTTTAGCATGCTTGAGGTGAGATATATACAAAGAGCATGGCGAAACGAAAATGCAACGTACGTGTGCGAGCGCGCAGGCACGTGCGAGCTTGTGTGTGTACGCGCATGTGTATGCACAAGAGTGAATGTGCGTGCATGGTGTGTGTGAGAGAGTGTCTGAGCAATAGAGAGAAAGAAAGAAAATAGAGAACGTCTGTGTGTGTATGCGCGTACCTATGCGTGGGCGTGAATATGTGCATGAGTGTGCGTGCGCATGTGTGTGTTGGGGTGATGTGAGTGCGTGCATTCTGTGTGTGTCTGAAGGACAGTGAAGGATGCTTTTAGAAACAAGATGAAAATGCAGACTCTCTCATTTGGCCTACGAGAGGTTTAGGGCCATGCTTTTAAAAAAAACCCACCTTTCGCCGCTAAAATTGCGTTTCTGCACCACACTGATTCACCACCCATATCACTAAAGGGCATGACATTAGGATCTGTTATCCAATTACCTTATGTTGTAATTTTTTTTAGGAGATTGTAAAATGCCTTATTCAATACAAGACAAAATGGGATTCCAGAAACCAACTTTTCTTGACCCAAGTAAGTTTCACACAAAAATGGACTGAAAATTGGCTGTCGGGGAAAGGGCTATCCCTTTGGCTTCCTGCTCCTGCTCCGTGACTACTACCAGGGAAGTGTGATGTCATTGATGATGTCATGGCTTTTGATGCTATAGTCCTGGAATGCGACTTTTTAATTTAGACAAACCAATAAAGAAATGTATCTTAGAAGCGATGTTTTGTAGGTGTTGACTGACCCAAGTACCCATCCTGACACCCCCCCCCTCCCCGTTCCAAAGTAGGGGGTGGGCGTTTACAATGTACATACCCCTGTGTAAAATTTTGCTCCAAAGTGGGAGGTGGTAATTTCTTCGGTAAGTACCCCTGTTGGGGTGGGCGTTTAAACGAACATGGGCTTATACACGGTACTTTACAGTACTCAGTTATGTTGTCACATTGAATATAATGTCTTAGTTTATTTGAAACACTTCGCCCTATTTAACATGACATGTCAAAGTCAAGGTCAAGGTTACTAAAAGTCACCAGTACATCATCGCCGTACACACGTCATATTCATTACGTTATACCTAGGTCTACCATATTTCCTGATGAACCAACCTGACAAGATTTGGATCCTTAACTGCGACAATGTAAAAGATACGGCTAAAATAAGAAAATGGAATTTCCAAGATCAAATTTCAAGGTCAAGGTTATCAAAATATCGTCATTGATTAATTACAACATGTATCGTGTAAGCCAATAAACCAACTAGTTAATGTTTAAAAATGTGACTGTGAAGATGCGACAGGTATGACCAAGCAAGGAGTGAAACATTTCAAGGTCAAAGGTCAAGGTCACCTAGGTAAAAGTCATTCAAGGAGAAAAAAACAACTCCAGGTAATTTATCCACGCTTAGAGTTGTAAGTAATTCTGACAAGTGGATCAAAACTTTGGGAAAGAAACACATTGACATTAAAGGTCAAAGGTCAAGGTCAAAGTGACCTTGTTACTAGAGAACATATAGCAGCATCCCATAATACCAATCTGGAAGTGAGTCTGTTCAATATTTCAAGTCATATTTCATAGAAAGACAAACAACTCAAAAACAGTTGAATTTTAACAATTTTAATAAAACTTACCCGTATAACACCTATTGTCCTCTTCCACCATGGTAGCGGGTTATATGTTTTTGGGATGGTATGGTGAGTAATAAAGCGTAACAGATGACACATAAAGTGGGTTTGTCTGTGGCACTTGTATTTAGCATGGCAAGAAAACGTTTTGACAGGCATAACTCATATTAAGACATCTAAATACTTTTTTTTACATAATAACTTGTCATAAAACATTTTTTTTTACCAAATTTAATCTCATGCGATTTGTGAGACCGACATTGTTCTATTTGTACCAAAAAGAGTTTTTATTCAATGTGTGATAACTTTTCTGCAAACGGGAAAAATGACGTCATGGTGAGACACAAGTATTTTTTCCAAACAATGCCGTTTAAAATGACGTCATACAACGGTTATTTATTTTCTAGCTTTGCAACTAGTGAAATCGTGTTCAGAAAGGAAAGAAGTACCCCAACACTCATTTTCAGCTTTGTTGTTGATGCTTCAATTTTTGAGTGCCAGTCCCTCTTTCTGTCACTGATAGCGTAGACATTCTCAAAATTCAATTATCCTCATTAAACAATTTGAGTTCGAGTTCGAGTTCTCTCCCAACGCTCCTCCTCCCTCCAAACTTCCAGCCCCTCTTTCACGCACATATACAGTGCTATGTGCACTAAGATGATCTAAAGGTATTAAATGGTATTAAAAGGCTTTTTATGTTTATCTTTGATAATTTTGTATGCTTAATATAACATCCTTGGCAAATTTTGAGCAGTATATCTGTTAAGCATTTCAATGTTGTCTAGTTTCGGCAAACGACCTTGAACATTATAATTTATAAATTTAATGTTTGCCTTTTGTGCATCTGGTTGTTGTGCTAAGCCTTGAACTGTGTGCATGCTCAACCTACCAGAATTCCTGTTACAGCAAGAATCTGGCTCAGCCAAATTCCTATTTTGTGGACCTTGAGACATTTGTGGATTTTGGTTTGCCATTGGATCGTGAATTTTGATCATTTTGCTACCCAATAGCAGAAGGATCAACGACGGAGGGAAATGCTACATGGTTAGAGTAAGAGTGCTCTCTGTGATTTTTTGGGCGACCAATGAAAATGGTTGGAGAATCCCCGCGCCTAGCGTTACAACTTTTATTTATGACAAGGAAGGTCTATTAAATTTTTCATCTATGATCACACATCGGCGGGCCAGCTGGGAAAAAGGAGAGAGAAAGCTACCTTAATCGTTGCTGCTTTGCTTCCTTGACTTGCTGCCTTTTGGCTGCTCTCCAGCGATTTACAGGGCCGCCCTGAGTCTGCCCACACCTCCAGCCATCTCTAATCTTGACTGTACGGCGGATCCTGACAGGATGTGGACATTCAACACTCTTTGAGCCCTCCTGCCAGCTCCGCCGCATGACACCGGTGTTTCACCACCTGCTCTGGGAGCAGATACACCCCAGCAGCCCACCTGTTCCAGTGCGGGGGCTCCCAGTGTCTCCTGCAGAGCCGGATCTTCAATTTCGTGAGCATTAATAGGGCATTAGGGTTTTGTTTTTTTCCTTTTTTTTGCAGTATGATGTTTTATTCAGCTGCCTAGTGGCTAGGGTTCGTAGGACGTGCTACAAAAGTAGTACACCTGGGAGTACTGCGTTGGCCACCCGAGCCTTTGCACAGCAGGACTCCCAGGGCTAGGGCCTAGGACGCCTAGTCAGTTTAGTTTCTACCGGATTTTTCCTTTTTTTCTCTTTCCTCACTGTCTTTTTTTTCGACTTTTTTGTCGCTTCCCAACGATCTATCTATCCCCCCACTCGTAGGCTTTTGCCTGGTGGGTACGGACCACATAGCATAAGTCTCTGTTAGGATAGCTTTCCATTCTGTTAGGGTTCCTGCCAACCCCCTAATTTGTTGGGGATCTTTGTGTGCGGGCAACAAAACTAGTTGAGAATAGGTCTTTCATAAAAATGTAGGTCTTTCCTGTCTTTCCAAATTGATTAAATTAAATAATAATATTTTCGGACTTTTCTGTTATTATTTGACCCGGCTTTGTAGGAGATATAAGAGTAAAGATAAATACGAATAGGTTTACTAACTAAAAGAAAACTAATTTAAAGAATAAAACTAAATTTAAAAGAGATCACCTGTAAAAGCTTGCTTTTTCAAAACAAATACTATAAATTAAAATCGCAATTAATCAAGCATAACTAAAGGTAATACTATACTTTTTTTGTGTTCTTAGTAACACTAAATAAGTGGCTAAAGATTATTAATAGTATTTTTTATATATAAATTGATCTGTGGTAGTTAACTTGATTTGCCTTTGGGGCATAACGTTGTACACTCCACATGGAGAACAGAAAACCGCTATAGACCTAGCCCTCCAGGCAGCTATGCGGCCAAGGTGTTAGGCTCTCAGACCACATCGTCCCAAGAGACAATACAGACAAATAGTCCTCCAAATTCTACTGAGACCAACATAACTAAGTTTACAAAACTAAAGCCCAACAAGAAAAAACACTTCAGACCCAGACTCAAGAGCCAAAACACTCAGAAACAGAGCCCAAGAAGTTAAACTAGCATTGGCCAACGCAGCAACGGGAAAAAAGAGAAGAAATTGTAAATAAACAAATTGAAAAGCAAACAGAATCCATTGGTACTAAATTGACAACATACATGGATACATTAATAACAAACTGCTTCACTAAGTTTCAAGAGCAAAGCTCAAAATCAACTCCAAATCAATCAGCTGGAGAGCTCAATACTTTCACCCAAACAGCTTCTAGCAAATCCCCACAAGAGTTGTTTATGACCAACATTTTGGTTAGCCTTGCTAAAGCAAAAACTACAAATAAACCTAGTCTTTTACTAGAAGGATTATCGTCCATCATCACACCGTCTAAGACTACTCCTGTCTCCATGACACAAGATAGCAATCTCTATCGCCTGGCACAGCTAGTGTGCGAACCAGGAGAAACACAAAGACAAAGACAAAGATTAACATCCCAGGCTTCCAAAGCCAAACAATATGGCTAGGCAACAGAAAACCTATTTTAAACCCATTTTAGCAGATAAGGTTAACTGAAACCTTCTACTACTATCCTGTCCAAACCCAAGGCCGCTTTAAATATCCTGCAGTCGAACTGCAGATCCATAAATACAACAAAGGACTATTTGATCAATTTTCT
>CM065686.1:58555609-58573390 GCA_017654935.2 Phymorhynchus buccinoides | reverse complement strand
ACGATACAAGGGCGTTAAACAGGTCCCCTTTCACGTTCAGTTGGGTGTGTGTGTGTGTGTGTGTGTGTGTGTGTGTGTGTGTGTGTGCGTGCGTGTGCGTGTGCGTGCGTGCGTGTGTGTGTGTGTGTGTGTGTGTGTGTGTGTGTGGTGTGTGTGTGTGTGTGTGTGTGTAGATGCTTACATTCTATATACTGCTCACAATACGTAGGGGATATTGTGTTTTGTAAGACCACCATGGGTTCAATGACGAAATTGTAAGTTCTATTCAATTTGAAAGAAAAAATATGTTATTCCTTGAACATAAAATCGAAGACTAAAATTAATTTTGAAACATCACGTGATTGGCAGAGAAGATGGACATCAATGGGTGCAATGTTCAAAAGTCACAAACATAGTCATAAAACAGTCCAAAATGCGTTGGACCACGGTTTCCTGCATGGTATAGCAGGGTATTTGATTAAAAAATAGTCGACGGATCTTGTAGACCGTGGGAAGTCTGGGTTTCGTGGATGTGAAGGTGATCTTCACAAAATGTGCTCAATGGAGACGCGAACTGTCATTTTGGAGGTTAAAATCTGCCCAACGCTGGCGTTTTTCAATTTCAGCTTGCACCATTATAACGGCCGTAAGAGGATCTAGGGACGCCGGGGGAAAACATTAATCCTCCAGAAAATCTTCAGGAGATTGCTCCAGAGCATGAGAAAGCATTGCCTTGAATGCTTGGTAGAAAACAGCGACTCAACAATCTGTCAACTGTGTAAAGGTGTTTTGTGATTTCGAATAGCACACCCACTGATGTCTATCGCCTCTGGCAGTCACGCAACATTCTCAAATTGATTTTTGTCTTCGAGTTTACATCCAAGAAAGGCTGAAGGGTATCAGGGGAACGGCTTGGTGTTTGCCTCAGTTTTAAAGTATTACTGAAACCATGGAATATTACCTATTGATTTGTGCGCTGTTTTCAATAAATGCTACTTTGTTTTCTTAAGCCATTAATGCCTGAAGTTTTGTTTTTAACAAACATTATGAACATATGTTGTAATTGCTATAGCTTGAAGGTGGTCATGTGTATTTTTGGTAAATATGTATTTTCAATGATGCTGTGGTGGGCAATAGTCCTGTCCCAAAAATGGGACGATAGGCACGAGAGGGTCTGGGTTTTTCATATACATATCAATAATCTCCAGCACAACTTATGGCTTGCTTTTATTAGTTTCATGAATGTTTTGACATTGAACCATGGAAGACAACACAGTGTGATGAAAAATAATAATAATTTTAAAAAAAGAATATGATCATACAAAGTAACCTTTAGTACTAACAACTTATCTGAAAAACATTACATGAAACTGATCTGCTAACAAGTCTCTTGCTGCTTGCAATATAAAATGAGAAGGGGAGACGGTAGCATGGTGGAGAAAAATGTCTTTTCATCTAGCAAAGGCTAATTATTATTTCTGATGAGCATGGTTCTGGTGTCCTGGACACCACTGAGTCACTGAGTGTGGAAAACAGCAAAGCACTTGTCATGCAGTCCCACTCCACACTTTCGGCATCTCCTTTTGGTTTTCATGCCACAGGCAGCACAGCGAAGCTGGGTAGGCCAAGGCTCCACAAGGTGGTTGATTCCATCAAATCGGACAGCAGTGGGCACTCTCTTGTCCAGGGCAGGGCTTCTTCCCTTGGTACTTGGACGTCCAGCTCCTTTGGTGTTTGGTGCGCAGGTCAGGTAGGTCCAAGCAATAGAGTGACGCACTGCCAGCAAGTCGAGAGGCTTTTCCTGGCTGGCTGATGCTTCTCTGTACAGATGCCAAGCCTGCTGCACGCTCACATCAAGGCAGTAGGCCACCACCACGTTTTGGACCGGATGGCTGTATGGTACTGATCAACGTTTTGATCCATGCGGTCAACGCCCCCCATCGTCTGGTTGTAGTGCTTGATGACGTAAGGCTGAGGTATCTCATTCCGTCGACTATCAGCTCGAGTCCATCGCTTTCCTACTTGAACCGGATTGACACCGACCTTGTTTGAGACAAGGTTGACTACGCTGTTGTCGTTCCACCTGACGACAGTGAGTCAATTTATGGCATCAGTTGCGAAGTCAAAGCTGCCGCGCTTCATCTTTTCCATTTCCTTTACTGACTTCAAAGGACAATTCTCCAGTTGATTTGCACCACAGCTTGTGCCCTTGCCCTCAGCTGGCACCCGTTCAGGTTGTCAACAGTTCCTCCTTCGTTCTTATCCGCACTATCCTCATCCATCAGATCATCATTTGATGGTGGCTCTATGTATACTCTTGCTGTTTCAAATGCTGGTTCATCTTGTATCATGCTTATTACTTCATGCACCGTGAAATGCCTGAAACAAACACAAGAACTACATGAGTCCTGTTACAATAAAAACCCTACCCTCTCGTGCATAGCATCCCATTTTTGGGACTTACCTTTCAGCACGTGGAATACATGATCTATGTTCTCAAAGCAAAAACTGAGAAACACGAATTTAGATTATGAACCCAATTTATTTTTTATTTGACATTATTAAAAAGTTGCATGCTGCATAAACTATGGTCTTACCTTTCGGAGGCTGACATTTTGATGATTGTTTTCTTGAAAATGTTCCCGCAAATGGCTGCTGTAAGATGTTCCAATGGACGTCATCCACCAGAATCGTGTCTAATTGGAGAGGTAGCCTCCCTTTACTTATGGAAACAAGCATATGCTCAAAAACAGTCAGACTCACTTTTGAGAGGCTTATAAATAAACCGTCCCAAAAATGGGACGCTAGGCATTAATGGGTTTTAATAGAGGATCTACGTCTGCTTTTGAAAGAGATCCGAGGTCACTCACTTGGTTGTCATAATAGCATGATATCATGAACATTTTGGCAACTGAACGCAAAATATCTATAGTCTACATCTCTATCTCTTTGTCCCCAGGTTTCAATCATATGTCTGCCTCTCTGTCTGCCTATCTGTCTCTGTAATGCTGACACTTAGTTTAATGTGTGGGGTAGTGTTTTATGAATAAGCTGCAAGTGGATAAAGATATCTGTTACAGCAGCAATAGTTATGGTTTACTTCACAATCTGCTTTTTTTTTTGTGTGTGGGTTGTTTGCTTAAAGTTTTCAATAGCTTTGACAATTTTGTTTCTGCAAATATACAGAAACGCCTTTAGAAGTCATATTAGATCTTAATAGCTTGGTAAAGGGATGTCAAGGTCTGTTAATCTATTCTAAGTTACCTGAGGAACTTTACACCAGTGTTACTGAAAATGGAAGACATGGTGTCAGCCAGAAACAAGCCAGTGATTACTGTGTGTCATTGGGAGGACGGCTGGCTTTTCCTACCTGTTTAAATAAGTGGTTCATTGAAAATTATGATGGGTTTGGAGTTGGGCGAACGTGCATGGTAAATTATAATGATGACTATATTCATTTTCATTTTTATAAGAACTATAAGTGTACTCTGCCTTTTTTCATTGGACTGTCCATGTCTACATTAGGACATCCTATGTACCGATACAGTTGGATAGCTGAAGACAACACTGTCCTTCATCATACATTTATAAAGTATATGAAATGCTATACTGCCATAGAGCATTGTTTGCTTGTAAGAATCTGTGCAAACAATGATTATTTGACCTGGTCACAGACTAATACACCAGAATGCATTTATGCACCCTATTTTGGTAACAGAGCTGGGGTAATGTGTGTAATCAATGGTAGTGTGCCAGACCAGAGGTCTCCTCATTCCAACTCTGCTTCCCTCTCAATGTCAGCAGTGTGGCCATTGTCTTTAGTTACATGTCGTGGTGGCCACGTGACCTACATCTCATTTCTATGTGATCCTGGTGTTTTTACAGAGCTTTGCCAAACTGAAAGATCTTGTGCATTTCATGATCATAGTTTACACATCAATGAGAACCCAGATTCAGCCGATCAGAAGTCCACTCTCATTCCTTTGTTTTCCTGCAGTGATAACCAGCACAAATTGTCATTCAGTCTGGTGTGTAACTTTGTAGCTGAGTGCAATGACAACAGTGATGAATCATTCTGTCACCATCCCCGTTGCGAGAATAAAATCATGTGTGATAATGGTCAATGCTTACAACACGTTGAACACTGGTGTGACAAAATGCCTCACTGCTGGGACGAATCTGATGAGGAAAACTGTTATCGTACCAATACTCTTTCCCTCATATATGACCTTTTGCCATCCCCAGTTCTTATCAGTTTTGAAGACATTCGCTTCACCTCAGTACCAATGAAACCCAATGAGTCCTGTCCTGACAGCCATTACCGTTGTCCTGGTGAGTTCAATGACTGCCTGCCTGTCTACACACTGTGCAATGGAATGTATGACTGTATTGATCGCAGGGATGAACAGGGATGTGCGAAAATGGCATGCCAAAGATATTTTCGATGCAGGAACTCTAAGATTTGTTTGCAATCAGATCACGTTTGTGACGGTTTTTCTCATTGCCCAAAGCACGATGACGAATTATTCTGCAACATGACCTGTCCTTCAAATTGCCAGTGTCAAGAACACACATTCCAGTGTGGTCAGCCATTTAGCGCAGCATCATTCCCTCATATCCGTTACCTGGATGCCACAGGTTCTGGCATGATACTATCTGATGTCAGCCACAACACATATCTTATTTTCTTGGTCCTTGCCTTGTGTTCAATAACTCATATACCGTGTGTGACACTGCAGAATTTAAAGTTCCTCGACTTAAGTGGTAATCAACTGAAGCAGGTCAGCATGGTATCCTTCCTTAATCTGCAGCAGTTAGAAGCATTGTCACTGTCTGGGAATCCTCTCACTGCACTGGTTGGGGACCACACCTCTGGTGTCCAGCTAAGCACACTGATATATGTAGACCTGTCATTTACCAAACTCACAGTGTTTGATCCTCAAATGTTCTCTTTCTTTCCCCGTGTAAAGAAACTGAATTTGACTTCCACTTCCATTCACACTTTTCTCAGCAGTTTTCAGCCCTTACCCCGACTTGCTGAATTGCACTTGGAAGGCAGCCCAGTGAAAACATTTCCAGCTGACATTTTTACAAATCTTCGACATTTAGTGTCAATACACGCAGACAACTATAAACTTTGCTGCAATCAAATCCTTCCCACTAGCTTTGATGACAGTTCCTGTCATGCTCCCAAAGATGAGGTTTCCTCCTGTGACGATTTACTGCAGTCATGGACTTACCGTGTGTTTCTGTGGATGATGGGCTTTCTGTCTCTGTCAGGTAATCTGTTCTCGTTTTGTACACGTTTGTTTTTCACCAACACTCGCTCTGTGTCTGGCTTCACTATATTTGTCATCACACTTACCATGGGTGATTTCCTGATGGGGCTGTACGTGGTCCTTATTGGAGCTGCTGATGAAAGGTTTCGCGGTCAGTATCGCTATTTTGATGACTTGTGGAAACACAGTGTCACTTGTCAGGTGGCTGGTTTCTTGTCTCTCCTGTCCAGTGAAGTGTCAGCTCTGATCATTTGTCTCATAACACTGGATCGATTCATCGTTCTTCGCTTTACCTTCAGCACTCTGCGATTTGAGAAAACCTCAGCATCTGTGGCTTGTCTCTTGACTTGGTTGGTTGGTTGGGTCTTAGCGGTCTTCCCTTTGCTCCCGATGACAAAACACTGGGAGTTTTACAGTCAGTCAGGTGTCTGCATTCCACTGCCAGTTACCAAACATGAGTTTAAAGGCAGGTACTATTCTGTGGGTATTATGATTATCTTTAACTTTACCTTATTCCTGCTTATCTCTTGTGGTCAAATCATTATCTATTGGTCAGTACAGAGCAATGTCTTAAAAACAAACACTACCCATATATCACGAGACATGACCATAGCCCGGCGCTTGATCAACATTGCTGTGACGGATTTCCTGTGCTGGTTTCCCATTGGACTGTGTGGCATGCTGGCATTGAACGATGTTCCAGTTCCTGGAGAAGTCAACGTGGCCCTGGCTATATTCGTGCTGCCTTTGAATTCTGCCCTCAACCCTTTCATCTATACCTACAACACATGGGCAGAGAGAAGGAGGAAATCTCAAGAAGCCATACTGATGAAATGGCTGCAAACTAATGTACACACACTGAATGATATAGAAAGTACATAAACAGTTTATTGCTTAGTACATAAACATGTGCGTGTATGTGCATGCATGCGTGCATGTATATTGTCTACATAATTATGTATGTGTGCAATGTATCTTCGTTATCTGCATTGGGTATCTGTATATCTGTGCACTGTCCTTATAATCCTCTGTTAGTGTGTGTCCTGTGCGTGTGTGTGTGTGTGTGTGTGTGTGGGTGTGTGTGTGTGTGTGTGTGTGTGTGTGTGTGTGTGGTGTTTTTTGTGTGTGTGTATGTGTGTGTGTGTGTGTGTGTGTGTGTGTGTGTTTTGGAGGGGGTATGTATGAGTGGGTGAAATAGTTTTTTATTTCTATCCTTTGTAAAGCGCTGTGATTATGGCTTGCCCTCAAACAGCTGCTATATAAGTTTCATTTATTATTATTATTACTAGCGCAACGCTGAGTACCGGTAATGCACTAGTAACGGTGACGCCGAAGTACTGGTAACGCTGAGTACAGCAAATTTGAAGCGATTCGGTTAAGAAACGGCGGAGTTATAAGGCCCCGTTTCCCGTTGGCGCTGCTCTGAGAGTGACGCGCTCTCCCGATTCTCTTCAAATTTGCTGCCAGGCTTTGCCCGGGTCATAGCAAGCCTGAGTGATAAAAGTAATGCTCTCTCCCTAGTAACGGTAACACCAAGTAACGGTAACGCCAAGTACTGGTAACGCTGAGCACAGCAAATTTGAAGCGATTCGGTTAAGAAACGGCGGAGTTATAAGGCCCTGTTTCCCGTTTGGCGCTGCTCTGAGAGTGACGCGCTCTCCCGATTTCTCTTCAAATTTGATGCCAGGCTTTGCCCGGGCAATAGCAAGCCTGATAGCAACTTTGGAAGCGATTCAGTTAATAAATGGCGGAGTTATTCGTGCAAAGGTGAAGCGGGTGCATAGCGCGCGCATTTCTGAACCTGATTCGCTTCCGGTTAGGCACACCGATAGTCCCCGTCCCCGGTCATCTACCTGCCAAATGTGAAGGCAATCGTGAATGTGAATGTGAGAAATCGATTCCGAAGATACCAGAGATACGCGCTGAGAGTCCGGCGGATACGCGTTTTTTTTTTTGCGCATTTGCCAAACCGCGCAAATGACACGGCCGCCTCGGTTGCCGTTGCCATCGCCCCGTTAGGGCTCACAGCAAATTTGAAGCGATTCGGTCCAAAAAACGGCGGAGTTATAAGGCCCGTTTTGTGTTTCGGACAGACAGACAGACACACACACGGACACTTGGCTTTTTATTATATGATATACAACGCTTCTTCTCACGCCGATGGATCACATCTACCGCTGGCATAGCCTCTGCCACAGAAGATCTTTCCCACAAAACCACCAGAAAGGTGCAGAGCCAGCTGGCTGGCAGTGACCACAGACCAGTGCTACTGAGCATTGACCTGCACTATAGGGTCAGCAACCCAAAGACCTTTCCCAGGTGGAACTATAAAAAGGCCAACTGGGAGATGTTCTTCATTAATGTTTAATTCTGATCGCTTCTCGGCCTTTTGGCTAAGACAGTGATTCAGGAACATGAAATTGTTTGTTTAATAACCTGGTTGGTTTGTTTCAGCCCGTCGTACATGGCGAAAGCCGATACGTGACGTTAAACTGAACTTCCATCCAACTTCCATGTTCTTCAACCTCTCTGATGAATATTGCAGGAACCTAAAGGCTAACGACTACATCAACAGGCCTATAGAGAGCTTCAATCAACCCATTCTGAAAGCTGCCTCAGAAACAATCCCATGCGGTGCTCGCAAGAACTACAGGCCATACTGGACTGAGAAGCTTCAGGAACTTGAAGATGAAGTTTACAAAACCAGAGAGGAAGTGGAGAACAACCCAACACCGGAAAATAATACTGCTCTTAAAGCCTGCTCTGCCAAATACAAAAAGGCCTATATCCAAGCTGCGAGAACAAGCTGGAGAGAGAAAACAGAAAAGCTGAATTTTGACAGAGATGGCAAGAAACTCTGGAAGCTTACCAAGGCCATGAATGACGAAGACACAAGACCAGCCCCTGTCATGATCGAGCAAGACCAGGAGATACTGACAGGAAAGAAAGCAGCTGACTGCTTCAATGATGGCTATGAAGAAGTAAGCAACATCTCTGTCCCAGATGAAAGAAAACAGCAAGTTCATGATGAGATCAAGAACCATCAGTGTGATCAAGATCCACCTGAATACATGAACAGGCCTTTCAACAAGAAGGAATTGGATGAAGCCATGAACACTCTCCATGAGAAGAAGTCACCAGGCCCAGATAAGATCACAAATGAGATGCTGGAACACCTTGGCACCTAAGCAAACTCCAAACTGCTGGCCATCTTCAACAACAGCTGGAAGACAGGGCACCTCCCACAGTGCTGGCGAGAAGCTAACATGGTCCCCATTCACAAGAAAGGGAAAAACCGAGCTAGCAGAGATAGCTGCCGCTCCATCAGCCTCACTAGTTGTGTAGGAAAGATCATGGAGAAAATGATCAGCTCCCGCCTTCTATGGCATCTGGAAAGCAACAACATCATCACTCCAGAGCAGGCAGGCTTCAGACAGCATCGCTCCACTGAGGACCAGGTGACCTACATTGCCCAGAAGATCGAGGATGGCTCCCAGGACAAGCATCATACTCTGACAGTCTGATAGACATGGAAAAGGCCTTTGATAAGGTTTGGAAGGATGGGCTACGCCTAAACCGCAAGAAGAGTGGTGTGGCTGGATGTATGTACCAGTTGATTTATCAGTACTTGACAAACCGGAAGGCACGAGTCCACGTCAATGGCTCATACAGACGAAAGAAGACACCGAGAGAATGAGTGCTCCAGGGAGGTGTACTGAGCCCAACCTTGTTCCTTGTCTTCATCAATGATATCGTCAGAGATTTGCCACGCAAAGTCCAAGGAGTCATATATGCTGATGATCTTGTCCTCTGGTGCTCGGAGAAACATATCACAACAGCCAACTACAGACTGCAGCAGGCGCTAAATATCCTTGAAAGCTGGATCAAACAGTGGCTTGTAAAGATAAACCCCTACAAGATCACGTACACCATCTTCAGCCTCTCAACCAAAGAAATGAAGGCCAATCTGCACGTCAACGAACAAACCCTGCTTGCTGAGGACCCCCCCCCCCCCCCCCCCCTTACCTTGGGGCTACCTTCGACAAGCAGCTGACATGGAAGCACCAAATACAGAAAGCAGAATCCAGAGCAAAGGTGCATCTTGCACTCATGAGGAAGCTGGCACGAACAACTTGGGGTGCTGATGCTACAACCCTCAGGAGACTGTACACTGGTAGAGTCAGACCAGTGCTTGAATATGGCATGACAGCATGGGGCACTACTGCCAAGTCCAACTTCAACCGTGTCTGCAAAGTGCAGAATCAAGCAGCCCGCATCATGACAGGGGCCATGAAGGCAACGCCTATTCAGGAGCTTGAATCTATCTCAGGGCTCCAGACTCTTGAGGACCGCAGAGACACCAAGCTCCTCACTCAGGCTTCCAAGCTGAAGAGGCTGCAAGACCACCCCATGAAACAACGACTGTCCCAGCCAACCAAGGGACGACTGAAACGAGGGAGCTTTGTTCACCAAAGCAGGGTACTGGAGCGACAGCACCCGGACATCCTCGACCACGACCCCAAAGAGATCCCCCGGTGTCATGTTGCTTCACCCTGGAATGAAAGAGCCTTCCCTCTCATTCAGTGCAGTGTCCCTGGAATCTCCTCCAGAATCCTGCAGAGCGGCCCTGAAAAGAAAACCTACACTCTGGAGCATCTTCAAACTCTTTTCCCAAGAGAAACCTGGACGCGCGCCTACACAGGCGGCTCTGCAGAAGAAATAGTCCGCAATGGTGGTGATGGCATATATGTGCAGTATCCAGATGGCACAGAAGAAAGGCTTAGTCTTGCCACCAGCCTCTACTCCACAAATTACAAAGCAGAGGTCGAGACCCTGAAAACTGCAGCAGCTCATGTTGAGAACAATCCCCACACCTCCCACAATGTTGTTTTCCTGACTGACGTCATGTCTGTCACAGCCGTTCTGCAATGGATTCCTTCACACAGCAACGTGCAAGGAAACGAAACGGCTGATTCCCTAGCAAAGGAAGGCACCACAAAAGAGCAGCTCGACAGGTCCACCACCTTCCCAGAGGCCAAAACCATCATCAAGGCCAAACAGCAAAAGAAGTGGGCCAGACAACACCCAAAACACAACAGGGCAGACCCATATTACATGCTAACCCGCCAAGAACAGGTCTGTGTTTTCAGACTCAGGACAGGTCAAAATCATCTGAAACACCACCTGTTCAACAAACTACGCATCGGTGAATCAGACAAGTGCCCATGAGGCACTGAGAACCCAACAAGTGACCACATCCTACAGTCATGTCCACTATTACAACAGCAAAGAAAAAAGACCTGGCCAGACCACGTCTCTGTGGCCCAGAAGCTCTTCGGAAGCCTGGAGGACATGCAGCGTACGGCCGCCTTCATATTGGATGCTGGGGTGTCCCTCTGGCGTACGAGAAGAAGAAGAAGACAACGCGTGTGTAGACCAAAACATAGTTCCACCTCGTCTGAAATCAGCTAAGGTTATACCATTGCCTAAAAGTAAAGATTTTTTTTCTGATTTGAACAATTTGGGGCCTATTTCTCTTCTTTCAGTTCTGTCTAAACCACAACGCTAGAAAAACATATCCATAAACATCTAATGCACTATCTTGAAGTTAATAATCTCTTTCACCCCTTACAATCTGGCTTTCGACATCACCATTCTTGTCAAACTGCCCTAGTCCACCTCTGTGACACATGGCTTTCAGCAATCAACCAAGGCAAAATGACGGGTTCTGTATTCCTAGACTTTAAGAAAGCGTTTGATCTTGTGAATCATGAAATACTACTTTAAAAATAAAAAACTGGCACTATGTCTACGAGACGAAAACACTGTCTCTTTCTTTGCATCATTCTATCTTACAAATAGAACACAGTTTGTCTTTAGTAATGGCATAAACTCGTACTCGTGCACTGAGATCATAAAAGACTGGTGTACCCCAAGGATCTGTCTTAGGGCCTCTTCTTGTCTGCCTATTCAGCAAGTGTATGAGTATGGTTGCATGCATATATGTACGCGCGAGTATTAAAATATTTGCATGTGTGAATGCAAGTTTCATAAACCCATATTTTAGCCTATCTTTGTATCATCATATCAACTGTTTTGCTACCTTTGTGTTCAGCTCTGTATGTGCAATAGTATGCCTTGTCATGTTTGTGTTCTGTGTTAGTATATATAATATATATATATAAAGGACATATTGGAAGAATAGGCGTTTCTATCTGCAACTGCTGCAGGTATTCTGGGCATTTATTCCGCTGCTTGAATCGGTTCATTACTGGACTGACTATCAGACTCAGAGCTATTGCTGGCATTTCTGTTGCAACTTCCATATCGTTTCTATCTTTAGCTACTATAGGACCTACTACTGTTTATTCTGGGCAGTTCCACCGCCGTACGTATACATATTATTTCTGTCTTTACCTTATCTTTGTGGGGCTCATTTTAACCTCCGACGAGAAGGTTTTCTTTTATTTGGCAATCTGCCTGTTTGTATGTCAATGCGTAACAGTTTTACCTAATGATCAATACAGATTTACTATGAACGTCTGTGATGGTTGGCGAGTTCACAAGTGATTCTCCGATGCATGTTATGTAGTTAGGGCTCTTAAGTCCGACTTTTGGCCATTTTGGTACCTACTGGACGAAAGGATGAAACTTTTTCCATCTTTAGGGTCGGCCCCACGCAAACTTGCAACGGCTTAGCTGGTACCTAGTACCTATTAACCCCCCTTACGAATCACTTGGTCCGGCCCTGTAGTACTGTGCCCAAGTAGCGAGACGACTGCAAATGTACTGGTTCTGTTTTAAGTGGACATTTCATGACGACTACTGGTCTAGTGTTTTCTTTGCAATCGGCACATGTAAACTTTTTGACGGTTTAACCAGTACTGAATGTACAATGATTGAATTGCAGTTCTGTGCCCAAGTACTGAGCAGACTGTGAATGTCTGGTTCTATTGCAAGAGGAAAATTCATGAAAACATGAGGATTATTAGTCAATTTCTTTGCTTTTGAGTCGGCCCATGCACACTTTTGGACGGTTTGGTCGGTACTGAAGGTACACTGATTGAATTACTGTACCCAAATACCGAGCAGACAGCAAATGTACTGGTTCTATTGCAAGTTAAAAATTCATTAAAAGAATCATAACTGTTATGCATGCGCATATGTGTGTGTGCGTGCGTGCGCGAGCTCGCGTGAGTGAGTGCAATGCGTGCGTGTGTGCGAGTGAGCGTGCGCGCGCGTGTGTGTGGGGGGGGGGGGTGGGGGGGGGTGGGGGGGATATCATAGCCACTCTACCACCAGCCAGCCGGCTTGAAGGCAGAGGACGAAAATGAACAACAAGAAATCCTGGTGAGTTCATCATATAATAAAAAGGCAAGGTTGTCTGTGTGTGTGTGTCTGTGTGTCTGTATGTGTGTCTGTGTGTGTGAAACACAAAACGGGCCTTATAACTCCCGCCGTTTTTCGACCGAATCGCTTCAAATTTGCTGTGAGCCCTAACGGGGCGATGGCAACGGCAACCGAGGCGGCCGTGTCATTTGCGCGGTTTGGCAAATGCGCGAAACGCGTATCCGCCGGCCTCTGGGCGCCCGTATCTCCGGTATTTCTGGGCCGATTGGCAGGTAGATGATCCGGGACGGTGACTATCCGTGTACCAAATTGAAAGCGAATCGATTCATAAACGCGCGCGATAAGTGCCGCTTCACCTTTTCACAAACCGCGGCGTAACCAGACCGGACATTGACTCATAATTTGGAACGTGCATGCCCACGGACAGTGACTATCTCTCTCTCTCTCTCTCTCTCTCTCTCTCTCTCTCTCTCTCTCTCTCTCTCTCTCTCTCTCTCTCTCTTCGTTTTTGTTTTGTTGGTTTTTTAACCTAGCTTCATTTTATCTCAACTGCATAGAATCGTATATCGTATATATTATGTTGCACAATTTTCAACCTTTTGAACGACTTATTATCTCATAAGACAGCCAAGCCAACAAAAAAACACATAGTACCTGTCAAGCAAGGATTTTATCAGAGGGAGGAGGGTGTTATTGTTGTTGTCGTTGTCGTGTTCTTTTCACATGAATTATAATCTACTATAGGCCTAAGATTTTTGTATTTTCATGCACGTGTATCAAATCGAATAACATTTTAAATATACAGTGAAACCTCGCTACCAAGACCTTGATCCCTATTAAGACTCCCTCGAAGAAGTGACCCGGTGTCATGAGAAATAAGTACTTACCGTGAAATAAATACCCTTCAAAAGCGCACTAGAGCCATTCTTCTTTCATGTGATAAATAAGTCAACTATTATTTAAAATATAGATCTTTAAGTGCTCAATCTACACGGAAAGAACCAAGAAATAGAGCGGGAGGGTGTAAATCTACATTTGTGCCGATAAATCGATAATCAAAGCCATGTCACTTAGTTTCGTATTTTTCAAAATGGCGGAAAACATAAACAACCATCCGTGCAAACAAAAATAAATAATAATAAATATTAGAAAAATATCCCTGACTTCTCAGTTTTTAATGATGAATCTTCTGTTCTTCCTGCATACCACAAGACGCCTCTGAATGTATTTAGGGGCGAATCTTTCCCAAACAGCAAACAATTTGAATGAGGAAAAGAGTATTTATTTCATGGGTAAAACATTTTATGCTACACCGGAAATTGTTCACCGAGTTTTGCCCCCTTCATAAATGGACTCCTGGGTGTCCACCTCCATAATAGGAATTGTTCGGAAATAATTAAGGGGAGTAATTTCATGGTGTGTGGGAGTGATCTTGCCTAATTCAATCGGTCAAACAGGGGAAAACTACTCTACCATCAGGTAGATCCCCAGCTCTCGATCGTGCGTTTGATTAGACTTACAACTTAAAACACCGTGCGTCATTCTAAATTTGATGTAATTTATATTTTTACGTCACATTTTGCAAGTTCTATCGGTTTGCGGATACTGGCCGCCCCTCATTTTTCTAGTTAAAAAAAAGATGTTTGCAAGTCGCTGACTCGCATCCTGCGGTTTCAAGCTTCGACGCCATGCCGCCATTGTTGCTATGGTTTTGACCGAGTAAGTCGAGGTAATCAACTCTAATTTTCACGAAGTGCTCTCCCATAGGGTTTTTGTTTGTGGCTCAAGCCAAAATCGTCTATAGACCACTTTTTCAAGTCTTCGGTCTGACTAAGGGTCGTTCCACTGTATGTCGACATTTTGACAAAATTGTCGCACTTCAAATCGAGGTAACACGGGGTAAACAGCTCTTTAAAATGATATATTTTAAAAGCGTACAAAATCTCATAAACATAGCAAATTTCAGTCACTACAACAGACATGAGACCATGCGGTGCTTTATTTCATGAGATAAGTAGGATATGGGCTTTAAATGTTTTCCAAAAGATATAAAAAGTTACCCTAAATCAGGTGCAGAGATAACATTCTGGTTTACACTGTTAAAATTGTTGCCTCACCCCTCCTTCCACTCATGATAGGAGTGGTAAAAACAGACCGTGTGCCAACAAACTATTGCGATTTCGCGCTTGTTTCTCGAAAATCGTCTATTGACACCTTATTTTTCAGGATCTTAATAGGGACTAAGGGAGGTGCCGCTGTATATTGACATTATCAAAGTATTTCCGCCTGTCAATAATAACTAACTATATGGGGAAGACGGGGTAAAACAGCCCATTCGGCGGGTAAGAAGCCCATGCCAATTATCTCATGAAATAAAGAAAGGAGGGGGTCACATTTTGCCCATGAGACGAGTGTTAATGTTTAGCATTCGTCTCATGGGAAAATTTGACTGAAATTTTCTTTATTTCATGAGATAATTGGCATGGGCATCTTAGCCGCCCTGGTCTAAAGTCTCTCTCTCTCTCCTCTCTCTCTCTCTCTCTACTCTCTCTCTCTCTCTCTCTCTCTCTTCTCTCTGTCTCTCTCTGTCTCTCTCTCTCTCTCTCTCTCTCTCTCTCTCTCTCTCTCTCTCTCTCTCTCTCTGTCTCTCTCTCTCTCTCTCTCTCTCTCTCTCTCTCTCTCTCTCTCTCTTTCTCTCTGTCTCTCTCTCTATATATTCCCATCTTATCCTTTTTTCTCTTTTTTTCCTTCCTTAAAAGTGCTATTATTTTGAAAAAAATTCATTTGTCTCAGAATTGTTTTTTTTTTTCGTAATCAATTCAAACCACCAATTCAAGTTCACCATTGCTCATTATTATCCATGTTTGCTTTGAATTCCCATTTTGATTCTCCATTTCATGTGCCAATTTTGGTTTCATTTTCTTGACTTGATTGTTTTTATGTCAATTTTTCTTTGCCTGATGCATGGTGTGAGTGTGTGAGTGAGAGGGCCAGGTGCAAAGAAGCTATTGTAGCTTATCCTTTTTACCCTCAATAAAACATTCGTTTTCGTATTTGTCTTCTCTCTCTCTCTCTCTCTCTCTCTCTCTCTCTCTCTCTCTCTCTCTCTCTCTCTCTCTCTCTCTCTCTCTCTCTCTCTCTCTCTCTCTCTCACACACACACACACACACACACACACACACACACACACACACACACACACACACACACACACACACACACACACACACACCAGCTGTTGTCAGAGTGTCACAACACAGACACCCTGTGACACACAGTGACAGCTTCCCCCTTCTCTCTTTCACTGGTTCCCTCTGTCGCTCCTGGAGGAAAAACAAGCAAAACATAGGCCTACCTCCTAATTACTCTTCTCCGCATCATACAGAATGGGAAGAAAGGGGTAACTGATGAGGGAGGGGGGGGGGGGGTAAAGGGCAGTATGAGTAACACTTTTAGTGCTTGGACCGTTTTTCTGAACTTGAAAATCGCTACCATTGTTGTTACCAGCCGCGAAGCAAAGCTGAGCGAAGCTGGTAATGTTTTCAGAGAATTATCTTCCTATCTATCTGACTAACTGACTATCTGGCTATGTTAACACGATAACGTTTGAACGGAGAGACCTAGGAGGCTCATATTTTGCATGCTGGTAGGTACTAACGCTATCCAGGCCAAGTTCGCAATTGAATATCATAGGTCAAAGGTCAAGGTCACTGGAGCCGAAAATGCAGCCAAGCACCTGGCACGATAACGTTTGAACGGAGGGATCTAGCACGCTCACATTTTGCATGCGGATAGGTACTAAAGCTATCTAGACCAAGCTCAAAAATAAGGGTCATAGGTCAAAGGTCAAGGTCACTGAAGCAAAAAATGCTACCAGGCACGATAATAGGACGCTCAAATGTTGCATGCGGTTAGGTACTACAAATATCTAGGCCACGTTCGAAAATGAAGGTCATAGGTCCAAGGTCAAGGTCATTGGAGCTGAAAATGGATAGGTACTGAGAATATCTACACCAAGTTCGAAAATAAAGGGGCAAATGTTAAGATCAGCTCGCTCCGCTGTTCCATGGTGAAGTTGGCCAATCAGAGGGAGCTGATTGGCCCTAACCCTAAGCCTTCACCCTGGAACAGCGGAGGGAGATGATCTTAACATTAGCCATGAAAGGTCAAGGTCACTGAAGCCGAAAATGCTGCCATGCACGATAACGTTTGAACGGAGGAGCCTAGGACGCTCAAATTTTGCATGCGGGTAGGTACTAAACATATCTAGGCCACGTTCGAAAATGAAGGTCATGGATCAAAGGTCAAGGTCATTTGAGATGAAAATGCTTCCAAGCACCTGGCACGATAATGTTTGAACGAGGGAACCTAGGACACTCGAATGCTGCATGCGGATAGGTACTTAGGATATCTAGGTCAGGTTGGAACATGAAAATCAGTGGTCAAAGGTCAAGGTCAGGTTCCTTACCAGCTGCGAGGTGAAGCACTGCAGCCGAAAATACTACCGTGCGGCTGGTGATCTAGCATCTTAACGCTCTAGTTGTTGTTATTGTCGTCGTTGTCGTTGTTGCTGTTGTGCTCTCTCTCTCTCTCTCTCTCTCTCTCTCTCTCTCTCTCTCTCTCTCTCTCTCTCTCTCTCTTCTCTCTCTCTCTTTTTTATTTTTTTTGTTTATTTGATTTGTGTATTACTATCATACTATTACTGATAATAATAATGCTGAGGAGTGTTATCCTTTGCTGATTTTATGTTTGCATGATGTGACATTTTTATTTATTTTTTTGCCTGTACTTTAATTCCCAAAAGTTCCCCATCCTTACCCCCCTCTATGCCTCCCCCCCCCCCCCCTCTCCCTCCCTTTTCTTCTCATTTCTGCATGTACATATATTATTTAGCTTTCTTGTTTGATTTACTTTATTTTTCCCCAGGGCTGGGTGGAAAAAAGCATGTAACTTGCTTATCTCATGTTCCCTGGTTAAATAAATAAAATTTCGTTAAAGTGTCGTTAATCTCTCTCTCTCTCTCTCTCTCTCTCTCTCTCTCTCTCTCTCTCTCTCTCTCTCTCTCTCTCTCTCTCTCTCTCTCTCTCTCTCTCTCTCTCTCTCTCTCTCTCTCTCTCTCTCTCTCTCTCTCTCTCTCTCTCTCTCTCTCTCTCACACACACACACACACACAC
>CM065686.1:58535609-58550609 GCA_017654935.2 Phymorhynchus buccinoides | reverse complement strand
GGTTGAAATTAGCGTCCTGCAAAATAAATCGTTTTATAGCGCGTGTTTATGAACGGATGGTGTTGAAATTTTGCACGACAATAGTCACTATCCCTGGTCACGCATGTTCCAAATCTCGAGTCCATGCGAAACCGCGTAAATGACACGGCCGCCTCGGTTGCCGTTGCCATCGCCCCGTGAGGGCTCACAGCAAATTTGAAGCGATTCGGTCGAAAAACGGCGGAGTTATAAGGCCCGTTTCGTGTTTCAGACACACACACACAGACACACACACACACACACGGACAGTTGGCTTTTTACTATATGATGATTAAACTGCAAAAAAAAACCAATTCTGGGGGCTTTACCATCTGGGCCCCGACAAGAGCACTACCCCTTTATCCCAGACCTATGCAGCTCCGGTTTGGTCCTGTCCTGCAATAAGGCAAGCCTTTAACGTGTTAACGAATAACCTGATGTAGCCTATGACGCAGTAGTTTAGGTCAACCAGTTGTCGTCATAGCCGCCATCTTAGGATAAATCTATCTAGTGAACTAGTTTGAAACGACGCCGTATTTATTTCAAGATGGTCGCTGGACCTCTTTTAAGCCATTGCTTGTAGAAGGAAAGTGGCGACTATTGATACCAAGCAAAAATACCATATTTGCCAAACAATGAAAGCGATAGAGAAATGCCCTAAGGTGCTGATGGAACCCAGAGATGCACCAACCCATATGCCCTACCAACACAAGAGCAGCCCTACCCCAGCCTTGGAATTCCGTGCTATGTTATGTAGGTGTAAGCATGCACGGTGTTAAAGGCAAGTGTTAAAGGCATAACAACCGATCCCAGGGATCGGGTCTCGCTAGTCAGAAAATGTCTGCCTCGCAGTGGATCGCTGCCTCGCAGTGGATTGCACAACAGGGAAAAAAGAAAGGCTGAAGTGTTGCTATCGCGAATAGTGATTCAAATCATGGTTCACGTTTCACGTGAAAGCTTTATATATGCTGACTGTGGGTTTAAGCATGCAAGGCACATACCTGCTCTCAACACAGCACACTAAAACTTCAGATTTGCACAATTACTACCAACCAAACCCGACCAATTTATACGTCTCATCACTTGATTGCAATAGAAACCACGAATCTGTCCTGTAACATGGAAACTATTGCACATCCAAAGATGGTGTCGAACATTAATAACTTTAAACTTAAACCACGGTAGTTGCAATGGAAATCATATACATGTAATTCAAATTATTGAAGACAGAGAGAAATTGTGGGGAGAACAAAGTGTGAGAGAGAGAAGAAGAAGAAGAAGAAGAAGAAGAAGAAGAAGAAGAAGAAGAAGAAGAAGAAGAAGAAGAAGAAGAAGAAAAAGAAGAAGAAGAAGAAGAAGAGACAGAGAGAAAAAAGTAGGCCCTAGTTACCGTTGTGAATAAAAGAAAAACATTAATTGCAGAAAAGTCAAGACGCGTATCCAAAGGAAATGTATGAAAATCATACCATGTGTATTAAATTGCGAATCCTATACCATAATCAATACTTGAGTGTACATAGCTCACTATAATTCACTACTTCAAACATCTCTTACTTTTCAAAGCTTCTGCGATTGTATTACCGACACATGTCAGAGAAACAAAACCTTCAAGTGTTGACCTATGGTTTGGCTTGTTGCATATTTCCATTTCCAAAGTGCGTAAGACAACTCTGTACAAATCAATCACAATGTTTTATGAGCAAAATACATGTAATCAGTTTTGTTATTAAAACAATCAATAGTAAAAAATAATTCCATCTTCTATTTTTATTTTCAGACTTTGTTAAATGATAAATCCTGATTGTCAAACTTTATATCACTGCAAAATCGAAACAAGTGAAATATTTCAATTCTGTTTTCTATTAAAAAAAATTATATAATTGTATCTTAATCCTATCAAATCAAGACATCACTTTATAGAAAAAATATTCAGCCATGTCAAGTTTTCTCGTGCACTGACAGCTTTTCCTAAAACTTATCTCGTGATTTTAGAAGTTTTAACATTTTTTCTTCCTGAGTTCGCCCCCTTTGTTCTGTGAGCACAGCCCACACATAGATAACAGGACAGAGGGCAGAGTGGAGTGGTAAGACAAACACCACCATGGCCTCCTGGATCCTGTGTAAAGCAGCGACACCAGCTGTGCTCAGCATCACAACCAAACCCAACGTCAGCCAACAAGCAGTGATTGTAACAGCGATCTTTGTGGTCAAGTGGGCTGAAAAATACAGAGACCTTTTGGTGGGGTCTAACTGAATTCTGTAAGCTGGTAACTGTTTTTGAATGACACAAATAAAGAATACAAGTGGTAAGCAAACAACGAAATTCACGATGCAAACAACAGAAAACCACTTCAACGTCTTGAGATCTCCATACCGAGTAAAGATGGCCAGACGACACAGACCAGACTGGCCATGGACACCCCAGTGTGACAAACCAGGAAGAAACGGTATTACTGACAACACAATTCCCACACACCATGCCACAGAGAACGTTAAGTCTGTTATATGGTCACTAACCTGTTTAGTTTTACTTGAAAAACGAAGGATGCTGAAATGATTCAAATTAATCAACACAATGACTAAGACAGCCATTTTATGGGACACAAACCACAGAAAACCACTCACTTTGCAAAGTACACTATTGACCCAGTCCCTTTCTGTGATAACGTATTTTCCATGCAGAATTCCATCTCCAACAATTGTTATTCCAACATGCACTCCCATACATGTATTTGCAAACTGTAAGTGCCCAATGGCCTTCCAAAACTCCTTGCCAAACAGTTTAATTAGTGTAAACGAAGCACAAAAACAAGCTACATTTCCTACTATGGCAAATATGCTAATTAGCAAGAAAAATAGTCTATGTAATTCTGATGGCAACAGCTTTTCACATGCCTGCAAAATGGTGAAAGGTGAATGACACTGCAGTTTTACTAAATGTTGGTGGAATAAACTCTGACAGCAAAATCTGTAATCAGATGAAAATATGTTTTTTAAGTGCAGTGACTCTAACAAGGAATCCCATGGGAAAGTGCTAATAGGATTCCACTGTAAGTCAACCTCACACAAATGAGGTGCATTTACAAAACCAAGAGATCCGAAAGTCTCTATACCAGAACGAGACAGATTAACGTATTCCAACTGATAAAAGTATACAGACAACATAATGTTGACTATATTGGGATGCGTTTGGGACAGACTGACACGTCTTATGGGATAGTTCACATGTTTCCTCAACGTATTTGTACTGTGACTTAAAGGATTGTTTGTCAGGATCAGTATTTTTAGATGTGGTAACTGAAGAACATGAGCAAGATTCAGAGTCTTTATGTAGTTTGTGGAAATGTCAATGTATTGCAGATTTGTATGAATTATGCTAGATATATTAAACAAGGAGCAGTTAGACAGAATCAGTACTACTAAATAAATATGCATCCTGAAATCTGTCAAAGTCATTCCTGTCCCTGTAACGTCTGAATATCGAAGTTGAGGAAAAAGATCAGGGAGAAATTTACTGTTGCACACAAACCAGTGACCTTCACACAGACAGCCTTTGGGACAGGTGGCCATGTCACACATCAGTTCATCATCCCGCTGTGGACACTGACCCCAGCCATCACACAGATGATCTCCATGCACACACACTCTGGAATCTTGACACTGATAGAACCCAGGACATGTCGCCCTCTCACAGACCTGTTCGTCTTCTCCATAAACACAGTCAGACATCCCGTTACACCGAGTGTAGACAGGCAGACAGTACAGCCACTCTGCTGTACAACGATAATGACTGTCTGGACATGGTTCGTCATCTCCTATCAGCTGCCGGGTAAAGTAGCCAGTGCCATCTAAGTTGATGTAAAGGCCTTTGTTTTGGGGATTGAAGGTGAGGTTCTCTTGTTTCCTGTTAATGCAAATATGTGATAGACGTTCATCTGAGTTATCCAAGCAGTCAGAATATCCATTACACCGCTGACTGTCCAACACACACTGTCCATTTCCACACAGAAACCCAGGACACTGGGGATGTTCACAGAAAGACTCATCACTGAGGTCCAGACAGTCTTTGTTGAAGTCACACACCACAGTGTAGTGCACTGCCTTTTCATCGTCGTCACATTCAAACATGACCATTCCACTGGCCAACTCCCTGTGATTAAACACAGTGACATTATGTTTGTCACGTAGGCCTGTGTCCATCAACAGTGTGTCACGTGTTCTTTGAAGACAACTGTCACTGCTGCAGTCACCCAACATGAATTGATGCATGACATGTTTGTCAGTGCCAACTGATACCATCTGCTGAGTGTTGCTGAACAGAAATGAGCTTGAAAGTGAGTCGCAAATGGAAACAGCAGGGGGGGAAATGCTGCCATCTTGTGATTTGAATTCACATAAAATGCTAGTGTAATATGACATTTTGTCTAGTTTCAGAAACGATAGCAAATAGAAAACGAAACTGGATCTTGGTGATGGATCTCCCTTGCGCACATAAGAAAAATGGTCTATAGTGTAAGCCACAGTTTTATCAACCCAGTAAGCGTTGAAACGATACATGAACGGTAGAAAGCGATGTCCTCCCAACAAACCAAAAGCTGTATCAAAATATTCATAACGTTTAAAAATATAAACAGCGTCTTTCTTTTCTTTTAGTGTTTTTACAGTAGCAAGTGTTTTGTTTCTGATATCACAATGAGGTCTAGGGGGAGCTGTTGCAAATTTATTTTCAACCTCAATCAGCTGATAGCATTTGTTGTGAGATGCCACCATCCCCTGACATCCAGGACTACTGAAGGGACAGTGTTCTGTTTCATCCTGCCCTCCTTCACACTCTGTCTTCAGGTTGCACTGCAGGATGTCTTGGTGTTTAGGATAGTGCACACTGGAACAGTTGAACAAACCACCTGGGAGTTTCTCCAGTCTGGCGTCCCCAGGAGAAACAGCAAATTGGGTCATAATGAAGTAAGGTCTATGAGGACATAAGTAAGGCACAGACTCAAATTGTATCATGATACGGGAGTGATAGAAAATATGAGTTGCAGTTTGAAACGCTAACTTCATAAAGAAACACAAGATTACTTCCTTTCCTCTTCTGCATAAAAAATTCAACTGATAAGTTACATCCACTGTGCTCAAACAGTCTATTAGGGTGTTTTGAATACTTATTGCTACAGTCGATTTAGATTTAGAGGCTACCTTTAATTCATGCAGCTGAGATGTGTAGCTTGTGCATCCTCTGCACGCTATGGGCACTGCAATGTATCCTGTGTTCTCTGTAAGATGCTTCACGGTGATACCAGACGTGTCAGTGGTATCAATGTTGATGCTGATCATTGGGCTGTTAACACTTTCAATCCACACTGATTCTTCACACTCATAAATTGTGTGTTCAAGTGAACTACTTCCACACTCAATTGAATAATCACCACACCCATACTCGGTTTTATAACATTTTATTTTGATTCTCCAGTGCCTGGTATCACATTCATATTCTAAACGGTTCATATAAACTCTGAGAAAAACATAACTGCCCTTCAGATGCATTCTGCAGAAAGACGTGGAATGGTGACACACACCATACACCACTCCCTGTTGTGCTGGAGACTGTGGTATATAATTCTGGCAGTCTGACACATTGACCTGCAGGAAATCACTGTGTGTGTAGTTCTGATTCAGGAGGAAATCTACTCCTGGGCAGATGCTGCTCATGTTGTCTGAATGGGGATCAACACTTTAAGATTAGGAATATACGTGTTCATCTAAATAAAATTCTCTCTCTCTGTCTCACCACCCTCCCTCCCTCTTTCTCTCTCTCTCTCTTTCTCTCTCTGTCTCTCTCTCTCTCTCTCCCCCTCTCTCTCTCTCTCTCTCTCTCTCTCTCTCTCTCTCTCTCTCTCTCTCGATTCTCTCAAAATGTAAATGCTTGCCCATGCATTAATGAACAATGTGTGCATCAGAATATCAACTCTTTGTGCAGAAATGTCACTAATTAAGCCGGAATCAATGTGTCAAGCATTAAGACAGAATATATAAGGACATATTTCAAGTGACGATTGTAAACTTCTTAGCGTTTGACAGGAATTTCTTCCATTGTGCACGTGTTAGCTGTATCACGCTGTTAGCACATAAGACCTGCTTGACCTCTTTTGAACCAAGCAAAACGCAAGAACTCACTAACAATTGTTTTCATCTATGAACTCCCCTCCCCCAACCCGATGAACGTTGTCATCCTTTTGCACTTCCGTGCTACGATGTGTATGTACTGCATGTGCTTAAGTAACCGTGTTAGTGTCAGTGATCTAAACACAGATGCTTGAAATAAAAAACGTCCCAACAAGATATGTCACCCCTTCCTCCTGGCATCGTGGAGTTGATTGATTGGCGACTAGCCCAGTTCCAAGTTCCAACAGGGGTTTGTGACTCATAATACCAGTGTGAGAAATAGCATGGATGAAATTTCAAAAAAACAAATTAAAAACATTTTCAGACCAGCATTCAGCGAGAGAGCAAGGTGGGCCAGCTGACTCAGAGAGAGACAGGTGACACATCTGCATTTTCTGCGCTGCTGCCTTCTCTTATTATTCTTCTTCGGCGCTGATTGCCGCCCAGCTACAGCAGACTACAATTTGCAGTACGGCAGTCCGCTGACAGAGGAGCGGCCACATTCCACTCTTGAGCCGCCTTCTGCCCGCACCGCCGCACGCCCATCTACCCACCTTGACTTCGGCCTCCTCCTTCACGCTCCAGCACGCCGTTGAGCAGGAGTGCCCTCGTCCATCAACTGTACGACCTGCCTTCTTGGAGCTCTCTCCACCAGTCTCCAAAAGGATTCCCCAGGTCGTATGACTAGCTTTTTTTTGGGGGGAGGGGCTTCCATGTCTTATTGGGGCCTCAGGATAGAGTAGGAAGCTGTGCAAAAGTACAGCCGCGGGAGCAAGTTGGCAGTGAGACCTTGCACTAATAGCCCACATTGCACGTCATTGCGCTCCCTTGGTCGCTTCGGCGACACTAACACCAGTGTTAGGCTTGGCTTTTTCCTCCTTCAGGACCTAGTCGGTCCTTAAACTTTTTGTTTTTTTGCATAGGTCTGCCCATTCGAGACACTGTTTGCGTGTCGGTGGGCAGGCCGATAATTAGGGTCTGGCAGTCTAAAATAGGAAATAGGATTTTATAAAAAGTAAAATATTAACATTTAAATTTCATCTAAAAGTATTTTCAGTAAATCATAGAGTGTAGGACCGACTAGTGTAGCACAGTTTCCAAAAATGTAAAGTTAATGATTAAAATTTAATAGACTACTATATTATGCTTTACGTCCTCCCGCTCTTAAAAAGAACATATGGGACATTAGTTATTTATAAAGTTGTGGGGAGGGGGGGGGGGGAGAAAAATTGTAAGTATTTTTTAATAAAGTTTTTTATTTTTATTTAAATAAAGTTAAAGTGCCATGGCTCGTATTAATTTGACCCGTTATCTAGCTAGCTAGTAGTTATAATTTTTTATTTTAGGTATAAAACTTATAGTAAGATTGTGTTTGAGCATCCACAGATTAAAATTTTCAGGATCACTTTTTAAAATGAATTCAAAAAGATTTTAAAAAATCATTTAAGGTCTGCCCTACGAAGAGGGCAAGATTATTTACACAAAATACTTTATTTCCAAAAAAAAGGTTAAAAGAACTGTACATCTAATCCTTGACTTTGGGACTACAAGTGTCACGAGCCAAGGACCGTTTTCTTTTTAAAAAAAATAAGCGGGAGCTATCGCATTGGTTTCCACCGAAACCAATACAGTGTTAAAAGTTTTAAATGGGTCCCTGTTGGGTTTAGTTAAAAAGTTATTAAGGTTTTTAAACCTGGGACTCTAAAAGGCGCAAACAAATGAGGCCGAGTCCTGGTAAACCTAGTTAAGAGATGGGGCATTTTTACAGGGGGAGAAAAAACAGGTCAAACGGAGGGGAGGGGAGAAAAAGACTCCAGTCTTTCCCCCCCCCCACCTGCCAGACCCGGAGTCCAACAGGGATTAAATGTTTGATAATGTTTGATTCATTACTTACATTTATAAAAATTAGCTATTAAAAAGGCTACGATTCCTACATGTTTGGCCGGGGGGAGGGAGGGAGAGGGACCCCTCCTCCCCGGAACAAACAGGGGCAGGTCGTCGCGAACAGGGTCCTTATGCGGGGGGACTCTGAAGCTTATTTACATTTAAGCTAAACGCGACTACGGAGCAGTTAAGAACAATCTGGATTTATTTGTTTTTATTGTTAAAAAAGGTTAGTTTTTAAGAGATGTTCCTTTTGTGATTTACTATAGCCTATCAAAAGTGACAGCTGAGGGGTGTCTGCCTGAGGGTCTCTGCCAGCCATACAGCTGGGGACCATCCTTCCGACCCCTTAGTGAGAATGTCTTTTTTAGTGTATTGAATATTGTGTAATTTCAATTTATCTAGTAGTTCTTTAAGTTCTATCTTTATTTGTACGCATGGGTTGAAGAGATGATTTACGTTCAATGCCTCATTGCATTTACATATTATTGTTGCAAACTTACATCGTTCTGATTTTGTTCTTAGTCTGAAAATTGTTGATTGTAAAGATCGTTGTATATTAAGGAATAGGCCTTGAAAGACTATTTTATGATCTTGTGGATGAGTTTTAGTGTATTCTTCTAGTTCTTCTGCCCATTCCTGAAAAGCTGATGTTTTTAATTTTGCCTTTGCTTCTTTAATAGATAGCTTTATATTTATTTTGGTCCCAGCATGGCCCTGGGCTGCATGTTTTGCGGCCCTATCTGCTTGGTCATTACCTTTTATACCTGTATGGGATGGAATCCATATTATTTGTAGGTTTGTTCCTTTTATTTTAATACAATGTAGCAGTAAATTAATTTCACTTATCACTTCAGATCTATTTGTTGTTTCATTTTGAATAGCTTGGATCGAAGATAGTGAGTCTGTAAAAATAGTCACGTTAATTGGTGGGTTTGGTAGACTATTTATGTAGCTGCAGGCCTCTAACAGGGCCCATAATTCAGCACTGAAAATGGACAAATAGTCATTTAATTGAAATGATTTCACTATATTAAGTGAGGGGATGGCAAAAGCACATCCGATCTTATTATCAATTTTAGAGCCGTCGGTGAAAATTTGCATGTAGTGTCTTAAACCATGGACTTTTTCTTTGGTTGTGGCGCCAATTATATTTATGTCTTGTTTAGAGTATTGCTCGTGTAAAGTTACATCAAATTAGTTTCTTCCCTTTCCCACGTGGGGAAGGTGGTAACCGGGTGAGGGGCAATATCCTTTAGTTCGAGATTTGCTTTAACAAATAGGCTTTTTGAGTAACTAATTATGTCTTTTGTTTTTAAACATAAAAGAGGTTGTTTCTTTTGTAGGTTTGGATAGTCCAAGGAGGGTTCGTGTATATCCCTTATAAATTCTTGGTTTGTCTCTGATTTTACTGCATACCATCTGATGATGAATTTGGCGCAGTTTAACTTCATAAGGTTTTCGAGTGGCAGCCATCCCACATCTCTATAAACCAATTTATTAATCACGTAGGATGGTATGCCTAGGGCTACTTTGAGTGCTCTGCACTCTGTTGATTGCAGCCGTTGTACCTGGTCTTTACTTAGGGAGTGGAAAACTTCCATTCCGTAAGTTAGTCTACTTCTTACTAAAGCACCAACCAAATGGGTTAAAAATTTGGGGGGTTTTGCCCATTGTTCTGTTGATATGGTTTTTATGAAACCTATTGCCTGGTTGGCTTTCTTGATTAAGTATGTAATATGTTCGTTCCAGTTAAGGTTTGGAGTTAGGGTTACTCCTAAAAACTTTTTACTTTGGGGCTCTGTTGTTTCACGTTCCCCAGAATATCTAGAGTTATGTTTGTTGTTTTTAGGTTTGCGAAAACCATAAAATGACACTTATCATATGATAGCATAAAGCCATTCTCCTCAAGATAAGTTGCTATGGCAGTTGTATTCTTTTGGTGACTTTTATAGAACTTTTGAAAAGTTCTACTTTTAGCATTAGCTTTGCACGCGGACGTCCATATCGCAATGTCGTCTGCGTACATTGAAATTTTAGATAGTTGAAGTGAGGTCAGGTTTATGTCATGTAACATGATATTAAAAAATATTGGGGCGACTATGCTTCCCTGAGGTACGCCCATGTCCAGCTTGTGTGATGTTGAAAAAGAATTTCCTACTTTGACTTTCATCCTGCGATTTTCTAAAAATGTTTTTATAAAATTGAACATGTTGCCCTCTATACCGAGCTTGCTTATTTTTTGTAGCAGCCTCCCATGCCAGACCGTGTCATAGGCCCCTTTGATGTCGAAGAAGGTGGCCAGAACCTTCCTCTTTCGGGTGAAAGCCTTTCTGACATGGGAGGCTAACTTGACTACTTGCTCAATGCAGCTTCTATGTTTACGAAAACCTGCTTGAAAGGGGGGTAAAATATTATTTTTTTGAAGAAAATATTCCAATCGTTGTTTAACGATTTTTTCGTATATCTTCCCCAGGTGGGGGGTGAGGGAGATGGGCCAGTAGCTTTTTGGGTCCCGTCTCGGTTTTCCGGGTTTCGGGATGCCCACCACCTGTGCCTCTTTCCAGGCCTGTGGCACCTCCCCCCTCACCCAGCATCTAGAGTAAAAATTATGAATAATTTTCAAATATGATTGGGGTAATTTTTTTATTATTCCATATGAGATTGGATCTTCTCCTGTACCCTTTTTTACTTTCTTTGTTAATCATAGGGCTCTAGCAAGCTCGGTAAAGGTAAGTGGTGCATTGATTACGTCGTTGATGTTATTTGATTTTTCAATAGTTGGTATTTTGGCTCTTCTATTTTGTTCATGTTGTGGGAGAGACTTAGTTTGACTTGCACTAGCAAATGTTTCTGCTAGGGTGTTAGCTGTTTCTTGGTTGTTTGTAGTGAGTTTTTCGTTCTTGTTAAGTACTCTGGTTTTCCTTAAGCATCCTTTTAATTTTAACTTTTTTAATTTCTTCCAGGCCTTTCCCAAATCTGTATAATTCGTAATTGTTTCGTCCGTAAAGTATTCTAATTTGGCCTTTGCTACGATCTTTTTACTATATTTTTCAGCTGTTTTTTTATCATCAAAGTTTTCTGTTGTTGGAAATTTATTAAATGTATTACTTTTTGGGTGTTTGTTTGTGACTGCTTCTGCACACTCTCCGTTCCACCAGGGGTTATTTCTGGTGAAACTGACAGTGGTTTCGTTTTGTGTGGTCATTGGTATCGATTGTTGACAAGCTTTTAGTATATTGTTTCTTATATTTTGATAGTACATTTCGAGGTCTTGATGTTCTATCTCCTCTATAGTAAATAAACTTAGGGCCGTTTGAAATATTGGCCAGTTTGCTTTTTCTAAATTGAATGTTTTTGAAGTTGATGTTTCTTGATCTATTTCTTCGTTAAACGTTATGGAAATCGGTTTGTGATCTGATCCCAAGGGATCTACTAAAGGAGTCCAGTCACTATTTATTTGTAGGTTAGAACTAACAATAGTAAGATCTATGGCTGACATATTTATTCCCTGTTGGTCTGGGTAATGTGTGTAAGTTCCATCATTTAATAAAATTAAGTTTGAGTCTGAAATTTCTTGTGTTAGCTGACTTCCTCCTCTGGAACTGGTGGTTCCTTTCCTTTCCCAGGACGGGTGTTGGGCATTAAAATCCCCAACCACCGCCCAGGAATTAGAGGATGATAGGGAGGACAGCCAATTTGTTGTAGGGGCTACATTATAGCCTTTTGGAAAATACATATTTAGAATATTTAGTGGTTTTTGTTCCAGTTGGATTTGGATAGTGTTGGAATACTGAATATCCTTTATATTTGGAATAGTAGGCAGTTGTTTAGTATAGTGTAAATTTATACTTACATAAGTTGCAGTTTTAACTTTGTCTTCAGTGTTGCTAACACTAGGTGGGTAACAAAAACCATCTATGTTTGGTAACTGGGGGAAAATTACATTTAGGGATTGAATGCACAGTATATGATACTGTGTAGAGGTTGTAGCTAGAAAATTGATCAAATAGTCCTTTGTTGTATTTATGGATCTGCAGTTCGACTGCAGGATATTTAAAGCGGCCTTGGGTTTGGACAGGATAGTAGTAGAAGGTTTCAGTTAACCTTATCTGCTAAAATGGGTTTAAAATAGGTTTTCTGTTGCCTAGCCATATTGTTTGGCTTTGGAAGCCTGGGATGTTAATCTTTGTCTTTGTCTTTGTGCTTCTCCTGGTTCGCACACTAGCTGTGCCAGGCGATAGAGATTGCTATCTTGTGTCATGGAGACAGGAGTAGTCTTAGACGGTGTGATGATGGACGATAATCCTTCTAGTAAAAGACTAGGTTTATTTGTAGTTTTTGCTTTAGCAAGGCTAACCAAAATGTTGGTCATAAACAACTCTTGTGGGGATTTGCTAGAAGCTGTTTGGGTGAAAGTATTGAGCTCTCCAGCTGATTGATTTGGAGTTGATTTTGAGCTTTGCTCTTGAAACTTAGTGAAGCAGTTTGTTATTAATGTATCCATGTATGTTGTCAATTTAGTACCAATGGATTCTGTTTGCTTTTCAATTTGTTTATTTACAATTTCTTCTCTTTTTTCCCGTTGCTGCGTTGGCCAATGCTAGTTTAACTTCTTGGGCTCTGTTTCTGAGTGTTTTGGCTCTTGAGTCTGGGTCTGAAGTGTTTTTTCTTGTTGGGCTTTAGTTTTGTAAACTTAGTTATGTTGGTCTCAGTAGAATTTGGAGGACTATTTGTCTGTATTGGGACGATGTGGTCTGAGAGCCTATCACCCTTGGCCGCGTAGCTGCCTGGAGGGCTAGGTCTATAGCGGTTTTCTGTTCTCCATGTGGAGTGTACAACGTTATGCCCCAAAGGCAAATCAAGTTAACTACCACAGATCAATTTATATATAAAAAATACTATTAATAATCTTTAGCCACTTATTTAGTGTTACTAAGAACACAAAAAAAGTATAGTATTACCTTTAGTTATGCTTGATTAATTGCGATTTTAATTTATAGTATTTGTTTTGAAAAAGCAAGCTTTTACAGGTGATCTCTTTTAAATTTAGTTTTATTCTTTAAATTAGTTTTCTTTTAGTTAGTAAACCTATTCGTATTTATCTTTACTCTTATATCTCCTACAAAGCCGGGTCAAATGATAACAGAAAAGTCCGAAAATATTATTATTTAATTTAATCAATTTGGAAAGACAGGAAAGACCTACATTTTTATGAAAGACCTATTCTCAACTAGTTTTGTTGCCCGCACACAAAGATCCCCAACAAATTAGGGGGTTGGCAGGAACCCTAACAGAATGGAAAGCTATCCTAACAGAGACTTATGCTATGAAGTCCGTACCCACCAGGCAAAAGCCTACGAGTGGGGGGATAGATAGATCGTTGGGAAGCGACAAAAAAGTCGAAAAAAAAGACAGTGAGGAAAGAGAAAAAAGGAAAAATCCGGTAGAAACTAAACTGACTAGGCGTCCTAGGCCCTAGCCCTGGGAGTCCTGCTGTGCAAAGGCTCGGGTGGCCAACGCAGTACTCCCAGGTGTACTACTTTTGTAGCACGTCCTACGAACCCTAGCCACTAGGCAGCTGAATAAAACATCATACTGCAAAAAAAAGGAAAAAAACAAAACCCTAATGCCCTATTAATGCTCACGAAATTGAAGATCCGGCTCTGCAGGAGACACTGGGAGCCCCCGCACTGGAACAGGTGGGCTGCTGGGGTGTATCTGCTCCCAGAGCAGGTGGTGAAACACCGGTGTCATGCGGCGGAGCTGGCAGGAGGGCTCAAAGAGTGTTGAATGTCCACATCCTGTCAGGATCCGCCGTACAGTCAAGATTAGAGATGGCTGGAGGTGTGGGCAGACTCAGGGCGGCCCTGTAAATCGCTGGAGAGCAGCCAAAAGGCAGCAAGTCAAGGAAGCAAAGCAGCAACGATTAAGGTAGCTTTCTCTCTCCTTTTTCCCAGCTGGCCCGCCGATGTGTGATCGTAGATGAAAAATTTAATAGACCTTCCTTGTCATAAATAAAAGTTGTAACGCTAGGCGCGGGGATTCTCCAACCATTTTCATTGGTCGCCCAAAAAATCACAGAGAGCACTCTTACTCTAACCATGTAGCATTTCCCTCCGTCGTTGATCCTTCTGCTATTGGGTAGCAAAATGATCAAAATTTACGATCCAATGGCAAACCAAAATCCACAAATGTCTCAAGGTCCACAAAATAGGAATTTGGCTGAGCCAGATTCTTGCTGTAACAGGAATTCTGGTAGGTTGAGCATGCACACAGTTCAAGGCTTAGCACAACAACCAGATGCACAAAAGGCAAACATTAAATTTATAAATTATAATGTTCAAGGTCGTTTGCCGAAACTAGACAACATTGAAATGCTTAACAGATATACTGCTCAAAATTTGCCAAGGATGTTATATTAAGCATACAAAATTATCAAAGATAAACATAAAAAGCCTTTTAATACCATTTAATACCTTTAGATCATCTTAGTGCACATAGCACTGTATATGTGCGTGAAAGAGGGGCTGGAAGTTTGGAGGGAGGAGGAGCGTTGGGAGAGAACTCGAACTCAAATTGTTTAATGAGGATAACTGAATTTTGAGAATGTCTACTCTATCAGTGACAGAAAGAGGGACTGGCACTCAAAAATTGAAGCATCAACAACAAAGCTGAAAATGAGTGTTGGGGTACTTCTTTCCTTTCTGAACACCATTTCACTAGTTGCAAAGCTAGAAAATAAATAACCGTTGTATGACGTCATTTTAAACGGCATTGTTTGGAAAAAAATACTTGCGTCTCACCATGACGTCATTTTTCCCGTTTGCAGAAAAGTTATCACACATTGAATAAAAACTCTTTTTGGTACAAATAGAACAATGTCGGTCTCACAAATCGCATGAGATTAAATTTGGTAAAAAAAAATGTTTTATG
>CM065686.1:58515609-58530609 GCA_017654935.2 Phymorhynchus buccinoides | reverse complement strand
CATCCATCAGATCATCATTTGATGGTGGCTCTATGTATACTCTTGCTGTTTCAAATGCTGGTTCATCTTGTATCATGCTTATTACTTCATGCACCGTGAAATGCCTGAAACAAACACAAGAACTACATGAGTCCTGTTACAATAAAAACCCTACCCTCTCGTGCATAGCATCCCATTTTTGGGACTTACCTTTCAGCACGTGGAATACATGATCTATGTTCTCCAAGCAAAAACTGAGAAACACGATTTTAGATTATGAACCCAATTTATTTTTTTAACGCTAGGCATTAATGGGTTTTAATAGAGGATCTACGTCTGCTTTTGAAAGAGATCCGAGGTCACTCACTTGGTTGTCATAATAGCATGTTATCATGAACATTTTGGCAACTGAACGCAAAATATCTATAGTCTACATCTCTATCTCTTTGTCCCCAGGTTTCAATCATATGTCTGCCTCTCTGTCTGCCTATCTGTCTCTGTAATGCTGACACTTAGTTTAATGTGTGGGGTAGTGTTTTATGAATAAGCTGCAAGTGGATAAAGATATCTGTTACAGCAGCAATAGTTATGGTTTACTTCACAATCTGCTTTTTTGTGTGTGTGTGGGTTGTTTGCTTAAAGTTTTCAATAGCTTTGACAATTTTGTTTCTGCAAATATACAGAAACGCCTTTAGAAGTCATATTGGATCTTAATAGCTTGGTAAAGGGTTGTCAAGGTCTGTTAATCTATTCTAAGTTACCTGAGGAACTTTACACCAGTGTTACTGAAAATGGAAGACATGGTGTCAGCCAGAAACAAGCCAGTGATTACTGTGTGTCATTGGGAGGACGGCTGGCTTTTCCTACCTGTTTAAATAAGTGGTTCATTGAAAATTATGATGGGTTTGGAGTTGGGCGAACGTGCATGGTAAATTATAATGATGACTATATTCATTTTCATTTTTATAAGAACTATAAGTGTACTCTGCCTTTTTTCATTGGACTGTCCATGTCTACATCAGGACATCCTATGTACCGATACAGTTGGATAGCTGAAGACAACACTGTCCTTCATCATACATTTATAAAGTATATGAAATGCTATACTGCCATAGAGCATTGTTTGCTTGTAAGAATCTGTGCAAACAATGATTATTTGACCTGGTCACAGACTAATACACCAGAATGCATTTATGCACCCTATTTTGGTAACAGAGCTGGGGTAATGTGTGTAATCAATGGTAGTGTGCCAGACCAGAGGTCTCCTCATTCCAACTCTGCTTCCCTCTCAATGTCAGCAGTGTGGCCATTGTCTTTAGTTACATGTCGTGGTGGCCACTTGACCTACATCTCATTTCTATGTGATCCTGGTGTTTTTACAGAGCTTTGCCAAACTGAAAGATCTTGTGCATTTCATGATCATAGTTTACACATCAATGAGAACCCAGATTCAGCCGATCAGAAGTCCACTCTCATTCCTTTGTTTTCCTGCAGTGATAACCAGCACAAATTGTCATTCAGTCTGGTGTGTAACTTTGTAGCTGAGTGCAATGACAACAGTGATGAATCATTCTGTCACCATCCCCGTTGTGAGAATAAAATCATGTGTGATAATGGTCAATGCTTACAACACGTTGAACACTGGTGTGACAAAATGCCTCACTGCTGGGACGAATCTGATGAGGAAAACTGTTATCGTACCAATACTCTTTCCCTCATATATGACCTTTTGCCATCCCCAGTTCTTATCAGTTTTGAAGACATTCGCTTCACCTCAGTACCAATGAAACCCAATGAGTCCTGTCCTGACAGCCATTACCGTTGTCCTGGTGAGTTCAATGACTGCCTGCCTGTCTACACACTGTGCAATGGAATGTATGACTGTATTGATCGCATGGATGAACAGGGATGTGCGAAAATGGCATGCCAAAGATATTTTCGATGCAGGAACTCTAAGATTTGTTTGCAATCAGATCACGTTTGTGACGGTTTTTCTCATTGCCCAAAGCACGATGACGAATTATTCTGCAACATGACCTGTCCTTCAAATTGCCAGTGTCAAGAACACACATTCCAGTGTGGTCAGCCATTTAGCGCAGCATCATTCCCTCAGATCCGTTACCTGGATGCCACAGGTTCTGGCATGATACTGTCTGATGTCAGCCACAACACCTATCTTATCTTCTTGGTCCTTGCCTTGTGTTCAATAACTCATATACCGTGCGTGACACTGCAGAATTTAAAGTTCCTCGACTTAAGTGGTAATCAACTGAAGCAGGTCAGCATGGTATCCTTCCTTAATCTGCAGCAGTTAGAAGCATTGTCACTGTCTGGGAATCCTCTCACTGCACTGGTTGGGGACCACACCTCTGGTGTCCAGCTAAGCACACTGATATATGTAGACCTGTCATTTACCAAACTCACAGTGTTTGATCCTCAAATGTTCTCTTTCTTTCCCCGTGTAAAGAAACTGAATTTGACTTCCACTTCCATTCACACTTTTCTCAGCAGTTTTCAGCCCTTACCCCGACTTGCTGAATTGCACTTGGAAGGCAGCCCAGTGAAAACATTTCCAGCTGACATTTTTACAAATCTTCGACATTTAGTGTCAATACACGCAGACAACTATAAACTTTGCTGCAATCAAATCCTTCCCACTAGCTTTGATGACAGTTCCTGTCATGCTCCCAAAGATGAGGTTTCCTCCTGTGACGATTTACTGCAGTCATGGACTTACCGTGTGTTTCTGTGGATGATGGGCTTTCTGTCTCTGTCAGGTAATCTGTTCTCGTTTTGTACACGTTTGTTTTTCACCAACACTCGCTCTGTGTCTGGCTTCACTATATTTGTCATCACACTTACCATGGGTGATTTCCTGATGGGGCTGTACGTGGTCCTTATTGGAGCTGCTGATGAAAGGTTTCGTGGTCAGTATCTCTATTTTGACGACTTGTGGAAACACAGTGTCACTTGTCAGGTGGCTGGTTTCTTGTCTCTCCTGTCCAGTGAAGTGTCAGCTCTGATCATCTGTCTCATAACACTGGATCGATTCATCGTTCTTCGCTTTCCCTTCAGCACTCTGCGATTTGAGAAAACCTCAGCTTCTGTGGCTTGTCTCTTGACTTGGTTGTTGGGTTGGGTCTTAGCAGTCTTCCCTTTGCTTCCGATGACAAAACACTGGGAGTTTTACAGTCAGTCAGGTGTCTGCATTCCACTGCCAGTTACCAAACATGAGTTTAAAGGCAGGTACTATTCTGTGGGTATTATGATTATCTTTAACTTTACCTTATTCCTGCTTATCTCTTGTGGTCAAATCATTATCTATTGGTCAGTACAGAGCAATGTCTTAAAAACAAACACTACCCATATATCACGAGACATGACCATAGCCCGGCGCTTGATCAACATTGCTGTGACAGATTTCCTGTGCTGGTTTCCCATTGGACTGTGTGGCATGTTGGCATTGAACGATGTTCCAGTTCCAGGAGAAGTCAACGTGGCCCTGGCTATATTCGTGCTGCCTTTGAATTCTGCCCTCAACCCTTTCATCTATACCTACAACACATGGGCAGAGAGAAGGAGGAAATCTCAAGAAGCCATACTGATGAAATGGCTGCAAACTAATGTACACACACTGAATGATATAGAAAGTACATAAACAGTTTATTGCTTAGTACATAAACATGTGCGTGTATGTGCATGCATGCGTGCATGTATATTGTCTACATAATTATGTATGTGTGCAATGTATCTTCGTTATCTGCATTGGGTATCTGTATATCTGTGCACTGTCCTTATAATCCTCTGTTAGTGTGTGCCTGTGCCTGTGTGTGTGTGTGTGTGTGTGTGTGTGTGTGTGTGTGTGTGTGTGTGTGTGTGTGTGTGTGTGTGTGTGTGTGTGTGTGTGTGTGTGTGTGTGTGTGTGTGTGTGTGTTTGAGGGGGTATGTATGAGTGGGTGAAATAGTTTTTTATTCTATCTTTGTAAAGCGCTGTGATTATGGCTTGCCCTCAAACAGCGCTATATAAGTTTCATTTATTATTATTATTACTAGCGCAACGCTGAGTACCGGTAACGCCTAGTAACGGTAACGCCAAGTACTGGTAACGCTGAGTACAGCAAATTTGAAGCGATTCGGTTAAGAAACGGCGGAGTTATAAGGCCCCGTTTCCCGTTGGTGCTGCTCTGAGAGTGACGCGCTCTCCCGATTCTCTTCAAATTTGCTGCCAGGCTTTGCCCGGGTCATAGCAAGCCTGAGTGATAAAAGTAATGCTCTCTCCCTAGTAACGGTAACGCCAGTAACGGTAACGCCAAGTACTGGTAACGCTGAGCACAGCAAATTTGAAGCGATTCGGTTAAGAAACGGCGAAGTTATAAGGCCCTGTTTCCCGTTGGCGCTGCTCTGAGAGTGACGCGCTCTCCCGATTCTCTTCAAATTTGCTGCCAGGCTTTACCCGGGCAATAGCAAGCCTGATAGCAAATTTGAAGCGATTCAGTTAATAAATGGCGGAGTTATTCGTGCAAAGGTGAAGCGGTGCATAGCGCGCGCATTTCTGAACCGATTCGCTTCCGGTTAGGCACACCGATAGTCCCCGTCCCCGGTCATCTATCTGCCAAATGTGAAGGCAATCGGTTCAGAAATGCCGGAGATACCGGCGCCGAGAGTCCGGTTGGATACGCGTTTCGCGCATTTGCCAAACCGCGCAAATGACACGGCCGCATCGGTTGCCGTTGCCATCGCCCCGTCAGGGCTCACAGCAAATTTGAAGCGATTCGGTCAAAAAACGGCGGAGTTATAAGGCCCGTTTTGTGTTTCGGACAGACAGACAGACACACACACGGACACTTGGCTTTTTATTATATGATATACAACGCTTCTTCTCACGCCGATGGATCACATCTACCGCTGGCATAGCCTCTGCCACAGAAGATCTTTCCCACAAAACCACCAGAAAGGTGCAGAGCCAGCTGGCTGGCAGTGACCACAGACCAATGCTACTGAGCATTGACCTGCACTATAGGGTCAGCAACCCAAAGACCTTTCCCAGGTAGAACTATAAAAAGGCCAACTGGGAGATGTTCTTCATTAATGTTTAATTCTGATCGCTTCTCGGCCTTTTGGCTAAGATAGTGATTCGGGAACATAAATTTTTGTTTATAACCTGGTTGGTTTGTTCAGCCCGTCGTACATGGCGAAAGCCGATACGCGACGTTAAACTGAACTTCCATCCAACTTCCATGTTCTTCAACCTCTCTGATGAATATTGCAGGAACCTAAAGGCTAACGACTACATCAACAGGCCTATAGAGAGCTTCAATCAACCCATTCTGAAAGCTGCCTCAGAAACAATCCCATGCGGTGCTCGCAAGAACTACAGGCCATACTGGACTGAGAAGCTTCAGGAACTTGAAGATGAAGTTTACAAAACCAGAGAGGAAGTGGAGAACAACCCAACACCGGAAAATAATACTGCTCTTAAAGCCTGCTCTGCCAAATACAAAAAGGCCTATATCCAAGCTGCGAGAACAAGCTGGAGAGAGAAAACAGAAAAGCTGAATTTTGACAGAGATGGCAAGAAACTCTGGAAGCTTACCAAGGCCATGAGTGACGAAGACACAAGATCAGCCCCTGTCATGATCGAGCAAGACCAGGAGATACTGACAGGAAAGAAAGCAGCTGACTGCTTCAATGATGGCTATGAAGAAGTAAGCAACATCTCTGTCCCAGATGAAAGAAAACAGCAAGTTCATGATGAGATCAAGAACCATCAGTGTGATCAAGATCCACCTGAATACATGAACAGGCCTTTCAACAAGAAGGAATTGGGTGAAGCCATGAACACTCTCCATGAGAAGAAGTCACCAGGCCCAGATAAGATCACAAATGAGATGCTGGAACACCTTGGCACCTAAGCAAACTCCAAACTGCTGGCCATCTTCAACAACAGCTGGAAGACAGGGCACCTCCCACAGTGCTGGTGAGAAGCTAACATGGTCCCCATTCACAAGAAAGGGAAAAACCGAGCTAGCAGAGATAGCTGCCGCTCCATCAGCCTCACTAGTTGTGTAGGAAAGATCATGGAGAAAATGATCAGCTCCCGCCTTCTATGGCATCTGGAAAGCAACAACATCATCACTCCAGAGCAGGCAGGCTTCAGACAGCATCGCTCCACTGAGGACCAGGTGACCTACATTGCCCAGAAGATCGAGGATGGCTCCCAGGACAAGCATCATACTCTGACAGTCTGATAGACATGGAAAAGGCCTTTGATAAGGTTTGGAAGGATGGGCTACGCCTAAACCGCAAGAAGAGTGGTGTGGCTGGATGTATGTACCAGTTGATTTATCAGTACTTGACAAACTGGAAGGCACGAGTCCACGTCAATGGCTCATACAGACGAAAGAAGACACCGAGAGAAGGAGTGCTCCAGGGAGGTGTACTGAGCCCAACCTTGTTCCTTGTCTTCATCAATGATATCGTCAGAGATTTGCCACGCAAAGTCCAAGGAGTCATATACGCTGATGATCTTGTCCTCTGGTGCTCGGGGAAACATATCACAACAGCGAACTACAGACTGCAGCAGGCGCTAAATATCCTTGAAAGCTGGATCAAACAGTGGCTTGTAAAGATAAACCCCTACAAGATCACGTACACCATCTTCAGCCTCTCAACCAAAGAAATGAAGGCCAATCTGCACGTCAACGAACAAACCCTGCTTGCTGAGGACCCCCCCACTTACCTTGGGGCTACCTTCGACAAGCAGCTGACATGGAAGCACCAAATACAGAAAGCAGAATCCAGAGCAAAGGTGCATCTTGCACTCATGAGGAAGCTGGCACGAACAATTTGGGGTGCTGATGCTACAACCCTCAGGAGACTGTACACTGGTAGAGTCAGACCAGTGCTTGAATATGGCATGACAGCATGGGGCACTACTGCCAAGTCCAACTTTGACCATGTCTGCAAAGTGCAGAATCAAGCAGCCCGCATCATGACAGGGGCCATGAAGGCAACGCCTATTCAGGAGCTTGAATCTATCTCAGGGCTCCAGACTCTTGAGGACCGCAGAGACACCAAGCTTCTCACTCAGGCTGCCAAGCTGAAGAGGCTGCAAGACCACCCCATGAAACAACGACTGTCCCAGCCAACCAAGGGACGACTGAAACGAGGGAGCTTTGTTCACCAAAGCAGGGTACTGGAGCGACAGCACCCGGACATCCTCGACCACGACCCCAAAGAGATCCCCCGGTGTCATGCTGCTTCACCCTGGAATGAAAGAGCCTTCCCCCTCATTCAGTGCAGTGTCCCTGGAATCTCCTCCAGAATCCTGCAGAGCGGCCCTGAAAAGAAAACCTACACTCTGGAGCATCTTCAAACTCTTTTCCCAAGAGAAACCTGGACGCGCGCCTACACAGACGGCTCTGCAGAAGAAATAGTCCGCAATGGTGGTGATGGCATATATGTGCAGTATCCAGATGGCACAGAAGAAAGGCTTAGTCTTGCCACCAGCCTCTACTCCACAAATTACAAAGCAGAGGTCGAGACCCTGAAAACTGCAGCAGCTCATGTTGAGAACAATCCCCACACCTCCCACAATGTTGTTTTCCTGACTGACGCCATGTCTGTCACAGCCGTTCTGCAATGGATTCCTTCACACAGCAACGTGCAAGGAAACGAAACGGCTGATTCCCTAGCAAAAGGAAGGCACCACAAAAGAGCAGCTCGACAGATCCACCACCTTCCCAGAGGCCAAAACCATCATCAAGGCCAAACAGCAAAAGAAGTGGGCCAGACAACACCCAAAACACAACAGGGCAGACCCATATTACATGCTAACCCGCCAAGAACAGGTCTGTGTTTTCAGACTCAGGACAGGTCAAAATCATCTGAAACACCACGTGTTCAACAAACTATGCATCGGTGAATCAGACAAGTGCCCATGAGGCACTGAGAACCAAACAAGTGACCACATCCTACAGTCATGTCCACTGTTCCAACAGCAAAGAAAAAAGACCTGGCCAGACCATGTCTCTGTGGCCCAGAAGCTCTTCGGAAGCCTGGAGGACATGCAGCGTACGGCCGCCTTCATATTGGATGCTGGGGTGTCCCTCTGGCGTACGAGAAGAAGAAGAAGACAACGCGTGTGTAGACCAAAACATAGTTCCACCTCGTCTGAAATCAGCTAAGGTTATACCATTGCCTAAAAGTAAAGATTTTTTTTCTGATTTGAACAATTTGGGGCCTATTTCTCTTCTTTCAGTTCTGTCTAAACCGCTACAAAAACATATCCATAAACATCTAATGCACTATCTTGAAGTTAATAATCTCTTTCACCCATTACAATCTGGCTTTCGACATCACCATTCTTGTCAAACTGCCCTAGTCCACCTATGTGATACATGGCTTTCAGCAATCAACCAAGGCAAAATGACGGGTTCTGTATTCCTAGACTATAAGAAAGCGTTTGATCTTGTGAATCATGAAATACTACTTTAAAAAAACTGGCACTATGTCTAAGAGACGAAAACACTGTCTCTTTCTTTGCATCCTATCTTACAAATAGAACACAGTTTGTCTTTAGTAATGGCATAAACTCGTACTCGTGCACTGAGATCATAAAAGACTGGTGTACCCCAACGATCTGTCTTAGGGCCTCTTCTTGTCTGCCTATTCAGCAAGTGTATGAGTATGGTTGCATGCATATATGTACGCGCGAGTATTAAAATATTTGCATGTGTGAATGCAAGTTTCATAAACCCATATTTTAGCCTATCTTTGTATCATAATATCAACTGTTTTGCTACCTTTGTGTTCAGCTCTGTATGTGCAATAGTATGCCTTGTCCATGTTTGTGTTCTGTGTTAGTATATATATATATATATATAAAGGACATATTGGAAGAATAGGCGTTGCCTAAAATCTATATCCTTGGAAAATAAAGTTTAAGTTTTCAAGTCCCTCTCTCTCTCTCTCTCTCTCTCTCTCTCTCTCTCTCTCTCTCTCTCTCTCTCTCTCTCTCTCCTCTCTCTCTCTCTCTCTCTCTCTCTCTCACTCACAATCTATCTATCTATCCATGCGAGCCATCAAAGCTGGGGTGCTAAACAAATCACTGAATGATTGTGTTTTCCTCGTTCATGATGTTTTCCTGTGGATGTCATCCAGGATGTCATCCTGGATTTCATGTCATCCTGACATGTTCTTGTACCTGACACCAAGTCACACACGGCACTGCAGCGGTTCCTGCTTCACGGTGTGTTCAGTCAGTGAGCTGTATCGATCCAATGTCGTTCCTTTCTATCTGCAACCGCTGCAGGTATTCTGGGCATTTATTCCGCTGCTTGAATCGGTTCATTACTGGACTGACTATCAGACTCAGAGCTATTGCTGGCATTTCTGTTGCAACTTCCATATCGTTTCTATCTTTAGCTACTATAGGACCTACTACTGTTTATTCTGGGCAGTTCCACCGCCGTACGTATACATATTATTTCTGTCTTTACCTTATCTTTGTGGGGCTCATTTTAACCTCCGACGAGAAGGTTTTCTTTTATTTGGCAATCTGCCTGTTTGTATGTCAATGCGTAACAGTTTTACCTAATGATCAATACAGATTTACTATGAACGTTTGTGATGGTTGGCGAGTTCACAAGTGATTCTCCGATGCATGTTATGTAGTTAGGGCTCTGAAGTCCGACTTTTGGCCATTTTGGTACCTACTGGACGAAAGGATGAAACTTTTTCCATCTTTAAATTGTCTACTTCAACTTTAGGGTCGGCCCCACGCAAACTTGCAACGGCTTAGCTGGTACCTAGTACCTATTAACCCCCCTTACGAATCACTTGGTCCGGCCCTGTAGTACTGTGCCCAAGTGCCGAGACGACTGCAAATGTACTGGTTCTGTTTTAAGTGGACATTTCATGATGACTACTGGTCTAGTGTTTTCTTTGCAATCGGCACATGTAAACTTTTTGACGGTTTAACCAGTACTGAATGTACAATGATTGAATTGCAGTTCTGTGCCCAAGTACTGAGCAGACTGTGAATGTCTGGTTCTATTGCAAGAGGAAAGTTCATGAAAACATGAGGATTATTAGTCAATTTCTTTGCTTTTGAGTCGGCCCATGCAAACTTTTGGACGGTTTGGTCGGTACTGAAGGTACACTGATTGAATTACTGTACCCAAATACCGAGCAGACTGCAAATGTACTGGTTCTATTGCAAGTTAAAAATTCATTAAAAGAATCATAACTGTTATGCATGCGCATATGTGTGTGTGTGCGTGCGTGCGCGAGCTCGTGAGAGTGAGTGCATGCGTGCGTGTGTGCGAGTGAGCGCGCGCGCGTGTGTGTGGGGGGTGGGGGATGAGGGGGATATCATAGCCACTCTACCACCAGCCAGCCGGCTTGAAGGCGGAGGACGAAAATGAACAACAAGAAATCCTGGTGAGTTCATCATATAATAAAAAGGCAAGGTTGTCTATGTGTGTCTGTGTGTGTCTGTGTGTGTGAAACACAAAACGGGCCTTATAACTCCCGCCGTTTTTCGACCGAATCGCTTCAAATTTGCTGTGAGCCCTAACGGGGCGATGGCAACGGCAACCGAGGCGGCCGTGTCATTTGCGCGGTTTGGCAAATGCGCGAAACGCGTATCCGCCGGCCTCTCGGCGCCCGTATCTCCGCGTATTTCTGGGCCGATTGGCAGGTAGATGATCTGAAAACTGAGGATCGCCGAATTTGGCAGGTAGACGGTGACTATCCGTGTACCAAATTGAAAGCGAATGATTCATAAATGCGCGATAAGTGCCGCTTCACCTTTTCACAAACCGCGGCGTAACCAGACCGGACATTGACTCATAATTTGGAACGTGCATGCCCACGGACAGTGACTCTCTCTCTCTCTCTCTCTCTCTCTCTCTCTCTCTCTCTCTCTCTCTCTCTCTCTCTCTCTCTCTTCGTTTTTGTTTTTTGTTGGTTTTTTAACCTAGCTTCATTTTATCAGATGGACACCGAGCATTACAGCGTGCCAACATCCCCAGCATCCATAGGCATTGCTTCTTCCACTGAGACAAAGCTCAAAACTCAAACTCAAACTCTTTTATTTGTCGCAAAACCATCAAAGGAATTATTTCGGACACAGAAGTAGTAAGCACATACCACGGAAGAAAGAAAATAAAACAAAAAGCACAAGGTAAAGTTCGTGACGAAGTAAATGCAGCAGATAAAAATAATAATACAGCATTTATATATTCGTGCTAATTATTTACTGCGGACAGCAAAGCATTCATAAATGTATCTTGCTATTTCAGGTTGAAAGGAATTTGATTTCAGTATGAGACTTGGAGACTGAAAATCTGTTAACAATGAAGAATGCATCTGTCTGTTAATACCATTAATAAGAGCAAGCCGCAAATCGGTATACATTGTGCATTCATAGAAAATGAAGTTCATCCTCCACCACGCTACAAGATTGACAAAGTCTGTCTTCTCTTGGGATATTGCGATGGCGACCCCTTTCAATGTGAAGGTCGTGTTGACTTAATCTTGTGCTGGTCCAGTTGACTGTTGAGTCATCAGAGGGCATGCGGCCAGGGTCCCAATCTTCACTCATCCTCCGATCCTCAGAACTATAGCCCACAGCAGTACATTTAGGGCCTGTAAGGCAAGATATATGGGGTGGGGGTGTACACAACTACGCGTGCGAACGTGTGTGTGTGTGTGTGTGTGTGTGTGTGTGTGTGTGAGAGAGAGAGAGAGAGAGAGAGAGGAGAGAGAGAGAGAGAGAGAGAGAGAGAGAGAGAGAGAGAGAGAGAGATTGATTGATTGATTGATTGAATTTTATTTATAGAGGGTAATGGAGTAAGCAATAACATGCTTTTTTACATCCAGCCCTCTGGACAGAATACATTTATAAAAGTAGAAAATGGAAAACGAAAATAAACACATACAAAGTAATATAAAGCATGCAAAAAAAACATCCCTATATTGTAACACATCAATAACAAAATCAAACCTATTATTATTAACTATACTCATTATTAAAATTCAAAATGTGTGACGTAAGCGCATACACACGGGAAAATAAAACCCAATCCTACTTTTCACACTCAAAGAAGTGCACAAACATATAAAAAAAAATACCTCAATCATACTTCATCATTAAAATGTACTTATTTGAAAAGAAACCCATGCACATAATAAGTCAAACATAATATTTCTTTACCTACTCATCTTAACATGCACAATTTAAAATGTAAATACATGTACGTACCCATGGCAACATGAGACCTATTCCTACATTACATTATTCATTTGTAGCATAAACAAATTAAAAAGTAAACACACACTCGTAACAAAAGCAGACCAAGTCATATTGTTTGCAAGCGAATACACATATTAAAAAATAAATACTACTCATAACGAAATCAAGCCTAAGCCTACTTTCTAGTCCTCGTCTTTAACATGCACATAAGTAAAACTTAACTCATCACAAAATTAAGACTAATCCTATTTTACATACTCATAACATGTAACCTACACATTTTAAATTTAAAGCCGATACACATAATAAAATCAAGCCTAAGCCCATTTTACATACTGATCTTAAAAATACATCAAACGTAAATGTAAGCACATATACATGACAGAATAAAACAAATCCTATTATACATACTCATTTTTAACATACACACATTTTGGAATAAACACTTATACATAGCAAAATAAAACCCAATCCTATAATAATAATAGTAGCAAATAATAATAATAATAATAATAATAATAATAATAATAATAATAATAATGATAATAATAATAATAATAATAATTCATATAGCGCTAAACATAGTAGTATGCCCGTTGCGCGTTACAAAAGCAACAATGAAAGATGGAAAACATTAATTAAAATCAACAAGAAAGTCATACCACCAACATTCGAATGCAAAGAAATAAAGTAACGAAATAACATGATTTTCACTCACAAAGACATCCACCCTCGTTCGCCAACACTGTCACTCTCTGATAACACATCACACTCACAAAAACTAATAAAAATGTAAACAGTAACAGGAAGGAATGCACCAATTAATACGTGCGTACACACGGCCCATACTCTCTCTCTCTCTCCCTCTCCCTCTCTCCCTCTCTCCCCTCTCTCCCTCTCTCCCTCCCCTTCTCCCTCTCTCTCCCCCCTCTCCCCTCTCTCTCTCCCCCTCCCCTCTCCCCCTCTCTGTCCCCCTTCTCTCTCTCTCTTTCCCTCTCTCTCTCATCATACAGGATCCCCAATACAATAATATCAAAGAAACACTTTTCGTTACATAAATATAAACATTCTGGCTAAGTCACAATAGACAAAATATAACAATATAAGCCTAAAATGAAAAAACTAAATTTGTATACTAAATAATTATTTTATGACACTAAACACACAAGATAGAGAGAGAGAGAGAGAGAGAGAGGAGAGAGAGAGGAGAGAGGAGAGAGAGACAGAAATAGATAGACTGAGTGAGAGAGAGAAGCATAGCTTTAACAATCATAACATTATTGGAGGCTTCCAAGAGGAAGCCTCCATATTAATTTCGGGCAGGGCATCACGTGACTTTTTACTGTGGAGATCACGTGATTTGGGTCCAGTTCCATGGTCCATGGATCAGCACGTGACCTGCTGGACGCATCAGAGTTGTCTTCCCTTTGTCATTGAAGTTTGTCTGCCCCTTTTTAATTGAGCGGCGCGCCTCTACATGTAAATGTAGGTCCGTGGGTGCGATGCGCTGGTGTGATCATTGAGAACCTCATGACTATGCATCAGCCTAACAGACTGGTGACCAGAAAATGTTAACCTCACAGAGTTAGGCTGTGACTGCGTCAATCTTCTCTCTCTCTTTCTCTCTCTCTCTTATTCCCTCTACCTCTCTCACCTCTCTCTCTCTCTCTCTGTGCTTCTTTTCTCTCTCTTGCTCGGCTTCCAATTTTGTTTCCACATACTATCTACTTTTGTGTCTCTGGGCGTTGGGGGGCACTGCCTTTCCTGCTCTCTCCCTGCTCTCTGTGTCTCCGTCTGTCTGTCTGTCTCTGTCTGTATGATTGTGTGTGTCTCTCTCTCTCTCTCTTTCTCTTTTCTCTCTTTCTCTTTTCTCTCTCTCTCTTTTCTCTCTCTGTGTATCTTCTCTCACACACCACACACACACACACACAACACACAACACAAAGCAAAACAAAAGCATGTTATTGCTTACTCTATATTACCCTCTATAAATAAAATTCAATAAAATTCAATCAATCTCTCTCTCTCTCTCTCTCCATCTCTCCTCTCTCTCTATTCTCTCTCTCTCTCTCTCTCTTCTCTCTCTAATAGGCTAGCGCTAGTAGGGCCTAGTGCGTGCGTGCTTCCACCACACTTTCTTCACTGGGGTTGCTGTCGTCTGCTAAACCTCGTTACTCTCTCTCTCTCTCTCTCTCTTCTCTCCTCTCCTCTCTCTCCTCGTCTCATCTCATCTTCTCTCTCTCTCTCGCTCTCTCTCATCTCTGTGGCGTAAGCAATCTTGCTTTCACTGGAGTTTGTGTCGTCTGCTTAAGCTTGCATGTCCAAAAAAATATTATGCATAGCATACGAATAGCATGCCAAAAAATTGCATAATTTTGAAAGCCAAACGATTTTACATTAAATTTGTGTATTATTACGCTTCTGCAAAGAGAATTGTGAAGAAAACAAATTTTGTGTTGTAGGAACGAGGCGTGAATTGTATGATGATACTACACCTGACAGTGCTTCATCCTCATTTTCGTATTAAAAAAAAAAAAGTGTACAACCACCATTACTAAAACTTTGCAAAATCACAGAAGTGAATTGCTAAACTTTTGCAAAATCACAGCAAGTGCATTGTTAAAAATAAATAAAGCTGCATTCATCATAAAAATGACAACAACAATAATAAAAGGACTGCACACAACAAAATTTACTCCTCGTCCTTTAGGCGGGAAAAAACCTTTTCAGGGCATCAAATGGCACACCGTTAAAGGGGCACT
>CM065686.1:58485196-58515109 GCA_017654935.2 Phymorhynchus buccinoides | reverse complement strand
CCCACCTCACCGGAATCTATTCCAAGACGCCAGGCAGTATTACTATCAGGACCCGGAAACTAGCACCCCCCGACTCGGTAACTATTTCACCCACTCATACTACCCCCCCAAACACACACACACACACCACCACACACACATACACACACACACACACACTACACACACACACACCCACACACCACACACAACACAACACACACACACGCACAGGCACACACGAACAGAAGGATCTATAAGGACAGTGCACAGATATACAGATACCCAATGCAGATAAACGAAGATACATTAGCCACACATCATAATTGGTAGACAAAATACAGCACGCATGCATGCACATACACGCACATGTTTATGTACTAAACAATAAACTGTTTATTGTACTTTCTATATCATTCAGTGTGTGTACATTAGTTTGCAGACATTTCATCAGTATGGCTTCTTGAGATTGCCTCCTTCTCTCTGCCCATGTGGTGTAGGTCATAGGATGAAAGTGGGTTTTAGCGGCCCCAGCCAGAATCAAAGGCAGCCACGAATATAGCCAGGGCCACGTTGACTTCTCCAGGAACTGGAACATCGTTCAATGCCAGTATGCCGCACAGTCCGATGGGAAACCAGCACAGGAAATCGGTCACAGCAATGTTGATCAATCGCCGCGCTATGGTCATGTCTCGTGACATTTGGGTAGTGTTTGTTTTTAAGACATTGCTCTGTACTGACCAATAGATAATGATTTGACCACAAGAGATAAGCAGGAATAAGGTAAAGTTAAAGATAATCATAATACCCACAGAATAGTACCTGCCTTTAAACTCATGTTTGGTAACTGGCAGTGGAATGCAGACACCTGTCTGACTGTAAAACTCCCAGTGTTTTGTCATCGGAAGCAAAGGGAAGACTGCTAAGACCCAACCCAACAACCAAGTCAAGAGACAAGCCACAGAGGCTGAGGTTTTCTCAAATCGCAGAGTGCTGAAGGGAAAGCGAAGAACGATGAATCGATCCAGTGTTATGAGACAGATGATCAGAGCTGACACTTCACTGGACAGTAGAGACAAGAAGCCAGCCACCTGACAAGTGACACTGTGTTTCCACAAGTCGTCAAAATAGAGATACTGACCACGAAACCTTTGATCAGCAGCTCCAATGATGACCACGTATAATCCCATCAGGAAATCTCCCATTGTGAGTGTGATGACAAATATAGTGAAGCCAGACACAGAGCGAGTGTTGGTGAAAAACAAACGTGTACAAAACGAGAACAGATTACCTGACAGAGACAGAAAGCCCATCATCCACAGAAACACACGGTAAGTCCATGACTGCAGTAAATCGTCACAGGAGGAAACCTCATCTTTGGGAGCATGACAGGAACTGTCATCAAAGCTAGTGGGAAGGATTTGATTGCAGCAAAGTTTATAGTTGTCTGCGTGTATTGACACTAAATGTCGAAGATTTGTAAAAATGTCAGCTGGAAATGTTTTCACTGGGCTGCCTTCCAAGTGCAATTCAGCAAGTCGGGGTAAGGGCTGAAAACTGCTGAGAAAAGTGTGAATGGAAGTGGAAGTCAAATTCAGTTTCTTTACACGGGGAAAGAAAGAGAACATTTGAGGATCAAACACTGTGAGTTTGGTAAATGACAGGTCTACATATATCAGTGTGCTTAGCTGGACACCAGAGGTGTGGTCCCCAACCAGTGCAGTGAGAGGATTCCCAGACAGTGACAATGCTTCTAACTGCTGCAGATTAAGGAAGGATACCATGCTGACCTGCTTCAGTTGATTACCACTTAAGTCGAGGAACTTTAAATTCTGCAGTGTCACGCACGGTATATGAGTTATTGAACACAAGGCAAGGACCAAGAAGATAAGATAGGTGTTGTGGCTGACATCAGACAGTATCATGCCAGAACCTGTGGCATCCAGGTAACGGATCTGAGGGAATGGTGCTGCGCTAAATGGCTGACCACACTGGAATGTGTGTTCTTGACACTGGCAATTTGAAGGACAGGTCATGTTGCAGAATAATTCGTCATCGTGCTTTGGGCAATGAGAAAAACCGTCACAAACGTGATCTGATTGCAAACAAATCTTAGAGTTCCTGCATCGAAAATATCTTTGGCATGCCATTTTCGCACATCCCTGTTCATCCATGCGATCAATACAGTCATACATTCCATTGCACAGTGTGTAGACAGGCAGACAGTCATTGAACTCACCAGGACAACGGTAATGGCTGTCAGGACAGGACTCATTGGGTTTCATTGGTACTGAGGTGAAGCGAATGTCTTCAAAACTGATAAGAACTGGGGATGGCAAAAGGTCATATATGAGGGAAAGAGTATTGGTACGATAACAGTTTTCCTCATCAGATTCGTCCCAGCAGTGAGGCATTTTGTCACACCAGTGTTCAACGTTTTGTAAGCATTGACCATTATCACACATGATTTTATTCTCACAACGGGGATGGTGACAGAATGATTCATCACTGTTGTCATTGCACTCAGCTACAAAGTTACACACCAGACTGAATGACAATTTGTGCTGGTTATCACTGCAGGAAAACAAAGGAATGAGAGTGGACTTCTGATCGGCTGAATCTGGGTTCTCATTGATGTGTAAACTATGATCATGAAATGCACAAGATCTTTCAGTTTGGCAAAGCTCTGTAAAAACACCAGGATCACATAGAAATGAGATGTAGGTCAAGTGGCCACCACGACATGTAACTAAAGACAATGGCCACACTGCTGACATTGAGAGGGAAGCAGAGTTGGAATGAGGAGACCTCTGGTCTGGCACACTACCATTGATTACACACATTACCCCAGCTCTGTTACCAAAATAGGGTGCATAAATGCATTCTGGTGTATTAGTCTGTGACCAGGTCAAATAATCATTGTTTGCACAGATTCTTACAAGCAAACAATGCTCTATGGCAGTATAGCATTTCATATACTTTATAAATGTATGATGAAGGACAGTGTTGTCTTCAGCTATCCAACTGTATCGGTACATAGGATGTCCTGATGTAGACATGGACAGTCCAATGAAAAAAGGCAGAGTACACTTATAGTTCTTATAAAAATGAAAATGAATATAGTCATCATTATAATTTACCATGCACGTTCGCCCAACTCCAAACCCATCATAATTTTCAATGAACCACTTATTTAAACAGGTAGGAAAAGCCAGCCGTCCTCCCAATGACACACAGTAATCACTGGCTTGTTTCTGGCTGACACCATGTCTTCCATTTTCAGTAACACTGGTGTAAAGTTCCTCAGGTAACTTAGAATAGATTAACAGACCTTGACAACCCTTTACCAAGCTATTAAGATCCAATATGACTTCTAAAGGCGTTTCTGTATATTTGCAGAAACAAAATTGTCAAAGCTATTGAAAACTTTAAGCAAACAACCCACACACACACAAAAAAGCAGATTGTGAAGTAAACCATAACTATTGCTGCTGTAACAGATATCTTTATCCACTTGCAGCTTATTCATAAAACACTACCCCACACATTAAACTAAGTGTCAGCATTACAGAGACAGATAGGCAGACAGAGAGGCAGACATATGATTGAAACCTGGGGACAAAGAGATAGAGATGTAGACTATAGATATTTTGCGTTCAGTTGCCAAAATGTTCATGATAACATGCTATTATGACAACCAAGTGAGTGACCTCGGATCTCTTTCAAAAGCAGACGTAGATCCTCTATTAAAACCCATTAATGCCTAGCGTTAAAAAAATAAATTGGGTTCATAATCTAAAATCGTGTTTCTCAGTTTTTGCTTGGAGAACATAGATCATGTATTCCACGTGCTGAAAGGTAAGTCCCAAAAATGGGATGCTATGCACGAGAGGGTAGGGTTTTTATTGTAACAGGACTCATGTAGTTCTTGTGTTTGTTTCAGGCATTTCACGGTGCATGAAGTAATAAGCATGATACAAGATGAACCAGCATTTGAAACAGCAAGAGTATACATAGAGCCACCATCAAATGATGATCTGATGGATGAGGATAGTGCGGATAAGAACGAAGGAGGAACTGTTGACAACCTGAACGGGTGCCAGCTGAGGGCAAGGGCACAAGCTGTGGTGCAAATCAACTGGAGAATTGTCCTTTGAAGTCAGTAAAGGAAATGGAAAAGATGAAGCGCGGCAGCTTTGACTTCGCAACTGATGCCATAAATTGACTCACTGTCGTCAGGTGGAACGACAACAGTGTAGTCAACCTTGTCTCAAACAAGGTCGGTGTCAATCCGGTTCAAGTAGGAAAGCGATGGACTCGAGCTGAAAGTCGACGGAATGAGATACCTCAGCCTTACGTCATCAAGCACTACAACCAGACGATGGGGGGCGTTGACCGCATGGATCAAAACGTTGATCAGTACCATACAGCCATCCGATCCAAAACGTGGTGGTGGCCTACTGCCTTGATGTGAGTGTGCAGCAGGCTTGGCACCTGTACAGAGAAGCATCAGCCAGCCAGGAAAAGCCTCTCGACTTGCTGGCAGTGCGTCACTCTACTGCTTGGACCTACCTGACCTGCGCACCAAACACCAAAGGAGCTGGACGTCCAAGTACCAAGGGAAGAAGCCCTGCCCTGGACAAGAGAGCGCCCACTGCTGTCCGATTTGATGGAATCAACCACCTTGTGGAGCCTTGGCCTACCCAGCTTCGCTGTGCTGCCTGTGGCATGAAAACCAAAAGGAGATGCCGAAAGTGTGGAGTGGGACTGCATGACAAATGCTTTGCTGTTTTCCACACTCAGTGACTCAGTGGTGTCCAGGACACCAGAACCATGCTCATTAGAAATAATAATTAGCCTTTGCTAGATGAAAAGACGTTTTTCTCCACCATGCTACCGTCTCCCCTTCTCATTTTATGTTGCAAGCAGCAAGAGACTTGTTAGCAGATCAGTTTCATTTCATGTTTTTCAGATAAGTTGTTAGTACTAAAGGTTACTTTGTATGATCATATTCTTTTTTTAAAATTATTATTATTTTTCATCACACTGTGTTGTCTTCCATGGTTCAATGTCAAAACATTCATGAAACTAATAAAAGCAAGCCATAAGTTGTGCTGGAGATTATTGATATGTATATGAAAAACCCATACCCTCTCGTGCCTATCGTCCCATTTTTGGGACAGGACTATTGCCCACCACAGCATCATTGAAAATACATATTTACCAAAAATACACATGACCACCTTCAAGCTACAGCAATTACAACATATGTTCATAATGTTTGTTAAAAACAAAAATTCAGGCATTAATGGCTTAAGAAAACAAAGTAGCATTTATTGAAAACAGCGCACAAATCAATAGGTAATATTCCATGGTTTCAGTAATACTTTAAAACTGAGGCAAACACCAAGCCGTTCCCCTGATACCCTTCAGCCTTTCTTGGATGTAAACTCGAAGACAAAAATCAATTTTAAAATGTCACGTGACTGCCAGAGGCGATAAACATCAGTGGGTGTGTTATTCGAAATCACAAAACACCTTTACACAGTTGACAGATTGTTGGGCCACTGTTTGCTACCAGGCATTCAAGGCAATGCTTTCTCATGCTCTGGAGCAATCTCCTGAAGATTTTCTGGAGGATTAATGTTTTCCCCCGGCGTCCCTAGATCCTCTTACGGCCGTTATAATGGTGCAAGCTGAAATAGAAAAACACCAGCGTTGGGCAGATTTTAACCTCCAAAATGACAATTCGCGTCTCCATTGAGCACATTTTGTGAAGATCACCTTCACATCCACGAAACCCAGACCTTCCCACGGTCTACAAGATCCCCTGACTATTTTTTAATCAAATACCCCGCTACGCCTTGCAGGAAACCGTGGTCCAACGCATTTTGGACTGTTTTATGACTTTTGTGACTTTTCAACACTGCACCCATTGATGTCCATCTTCTCTGACAGTCACGTGATGTTTGCAATATTAATTTTAGTCTTCGATTATATTTTCAAGGAATAACATATTTTTCCTTTCAAATTGAATAGAACTTACAATTTCGTCATTGAACCCATGGTGGTCTTACAAAACACAATATCCCCTACGTATTGTGAGCAGTATATAGAATGTAAGCATCTACACACACACACGCACACACACGCACGCACGCACACGCACACGCACGCACACACACACACACACACACACACACACACACACCTACACACACACACACACACACACACACACACACACGCACACACACGCACACGCACACGCACGCACGCACGCACGCACACGCGCGCACGCACACACACACACACACACACACACACACACACACACACACACACACAGAGGTATGTAAAAGCACATTATCATTCCGTGCACAAATCGATCTGTTGTCACAATAAATCACAATGAGCATTGAAAGAATTGCTTTGCTACCTCTGTGTTTGTAGCTTGATTTATGAGACCTGAAACAGTAAGTGGGTATTTTGTTTTGTTTATTATTATCATAAGCGTTGGTTCAACTGAGTAAGTTTCTAGTCTAGTGAAAACTACGCATGTTTTTAAACAAACGCATTCTGGACAACATCAAACTAATTTTGGGCTGTTTTTAGTTTGACCTTTTTTTAAAAACGTGAATGGCTCTATGGCCAACTATCACTCTATGCAAAGTTGTTAAAAATGCATATTAAGCTACTCAACTCAGGCCGCTACCTACCATACCTTTCTACAATCTAGAAAGAGGCCATTTGCAAAATATACGTGAAAAATTGGAAGGCTGGGGGAAGGGGTTATAGTGACACATAACATTCGCAAGAGAGAAAAAAAGAGAGGGAAAGTAAATGTGTGTGTGTGTGTGTGTGTGTGTGTGTGTGTGTGTGTGTGTGTGTGGTGTGTGTGTGTGTGTGTGTGTGTGTGTGTGTGTGTGTGTCTGTGTGTGTGTGTGTGTGTGTGTGTGTGTGTGTGTGTGCGTGTGCGTGTGCGTGTGCGTGCGCGCGTGTGTGCGTGTGCGCGCGCGTGCGAGCGTGCATGCGTGCGAGTGTGTGTGTGCGTGTCTGTCTGTCTGTGTGTGTGTGTGTGTGTGTGTGTGTGTGTGTGTGTATATGTATGCGACTCTAACAATAATGGTTTATTCGTTTTTTCAATACAACCTGGCCCATATATGAACAGGAGAAAAGAATGGCGCAAAGTTTAGCATGCTTGAGGTGAGATATATACAAAGAGCATGGCGAAACGAAAATGCAACGTGCGAGCTTGTGTGTGTACGCGCATGTGTATGCACAAGAGTGAATGTGCGTGCATGGTGTGTGTGAGAGAGTGTCTGAGCAATAGAGAGAAAGAAAGAAAATAGAGAACGTCTGTGTGTGTATGCGCGTACCTATGCGTGGGCGTGAATATGTGCATGAGTGTGCGTGCGCATGTGTGTGTTGGGGTGATGTGAGTGCGTGCATTCTGTGTGTGTCTGAAGGACAGTGAAGGATGCTTTTAGAAACAAGATGAAAATGCAGACTCTCTCATTTGACCTACGAGAGGTTTAGGGCCATGCTTTTAAAAAAACCCCACCTTTCGCCGCTAAAATTGCGTTTCTGCACCACACTGATTCACCACCCATATCACTAAAGGGCATGACATTAGGATCTGTTATCCAATTACCTTATGTTGTAAATTTTTTTAGGAGATTGTAAAATGCCTTATTCAATACAAGACAAAATGGGATTCCAGAAACCAACTTTTCTTGACCCAGGTAAGTTTCACACAAAAATGGACTGAAAATTGGCTGTCGGGGAAAGGGCTAACCCTTTTGCTTCCTGCTCCTGCTCCGTGACTACTACCAGGGAAGTGTGATGTCATTGATGATGTCATGGCTTTTGATGCTATAGTCCTGGAATGCGACTTTTTAATTTAGACAAACCAATAAAGAAATGTATCTTAGAAGCGATGTTTTGTAGGTGTTGACTTACCCAAGTACCCATCCTGACACCCCCCCCCTCCCCGTTCCAAAGTAGGGGGTGGGCGTTTACAATGTACATACCCCTGTGTAAAATTTTGCTCCAAAGTGGGAGGTGGTAATTTCTTCAGTAAGTACCCCTGTTGGGGTGGGCGTTTAAACGAACATGGGCTTATACACGGTACTTTACAGTACTCAGTTATGTTGTCACATTGAATATTATGTCTTAGTTTATTTGAAACACTTCGCCCTATTTAACATGACATGTCAAAGTCAAGGTCAAGGTTACTAAAAGTCACCAGTACATCATCGCCGTACACACGTCATATTCATGACGTTATACCTAGGTCTACCATATTTCCTGATGAACCAATCTGACAAGATTTGGATCCTTCACTACGACAATGTAAAAGATACGGCTAAGACATGAAAATGGAATTTCCAAGATCAAATTTCAAGGTCAAGGTTATCAAAATATCGTCATTGATTAATTACAACATGTATCGTGTAAGCCAATAAACCAACTAGTTAATGTTTAAAAATGTGACTGTGAAGATGCGACAGGTATGACCAAGCATTAGGAGTGAAACATTTCAAGGTCAAAGGTCAAGGTCACCTAGGTAAAAGTCATTCAAGGAGAAAAAAACAACTCCAGGTAATTTATCCCCGCTTAGAGTTGTAAGTAATTCTGACAAGTGGATCAAAACTTTTGGAAAGAAACACATTGACATTAAAGGTCAAAGGTCAAGGTCAAAGTGACCTTGTTACTAGAGAACATATAGCAGCATCCCATAATACCAATCTGGAAGTGAGTCTGTTCAATATTTCAAGTCATATTTCATAGAAAGACAAACAACTCAAAAACAGTTGAATTTTAACAATTTTAATAAAACTTTACCCGTATAACACCTATTGTCCTCTTCCACCATGGTAGCGGGTGTTATTTTTTTGGGATGGTATGGTGAGTAATAAAGCGTAACAGATGACACATAAAGTGGGTTTGTCTGTGGCACTTGTATTTAGCATGGCAAGAAAACGTTTTGACAGGCATAACTCATATTAAGACATCTAAATACTTTTTTTTACATAATAACTTGTCATAAAACATTTTTTTTTACAAAATTTAATCTCATGCGATTTGTGAGACCGACATTGCTCTATTTGTACCAAAAAGAGTTTTTATTCAATGTGTGATAACTTTTCTGCAAACGGGAAAAATGACGTCATGGTGAGACGCAAGTATTTTTTTCCAAACAATGCCGTTTAAAATGACGTCATACAACGGTTATTTATTTTCTAGCTTTGCAACTAGTGAAATGGTGTTCAGAAAGGAAAGAAGTACCCCAACACTCATTTTCAGCTTTGTTGTTGATGCTTCAATTTTTGAGTGCCAGTCCCTCTTTCTGTCACTGATAGAGTAGACATTCTCAAAATTCAGTTATCCTCATTAAACAATTTGAGTTCGAGTTCTCTCCCAACGCTCCTCCTCCCTCCAAACTTCCAGCCCCTCTTTCACGCACATATACAGTGCTATGTGCACTAAGATGATCTAAAGGTATTAAATGGTATTAAAAGGCTTTTTATGTTTATCTTTGATAATTTTGTATGCTTAATATAACATCCTTGGCAAATTTTGAGCAGTATATCTGTTAAGCATTTCAATGTTGTCTAGTTTCGGCAAACGACCTTGAACATTATAATTTATAAATTTAATGTTTGCCTTTTGTGCATCTGGTTGTTGTGCTAAGCCTTGAACTGTGTGCATGCTCAACCTACCAGAATTCCTGTTACAGCAAGAATCTGGCTCAGCCAAATTCCTATTTTGTGGACCTTGAGACATTTGTGGATTTTGGTTTGCCATTGGATCGTAAATTTTGATCATTTTGCTACCCAATAGCAGAAGGATCAACGACGGAGGGAAATGCTACATGGTTAGAGTAAGAGTGCTCTCTGTGATTTTTTGGGCGACCAATGAAAATGGTTGGAGAATCCCCGCGCCTAGCGTTACAACTTTTATTTATGACAAGGAAGGTCTATTAAATTTTTCATCTACGATCACACATCGGCGGGCCAGCTGGGAAAAAGGAGAGAGAAAGCTACCTTAATCGTTGCTGCTTTGCTTCCTTGACTTGCTGCCTTTTGGCTGCTCTCCAGCGATTTACAGGGCCGCCCTGAGTCTGCCCACACCTCCAGCCATCTCTAATCTTGACTGTACAGCGGATCCTGACAGGATGTGGACATTCAACACTCTTTGAGCCCTCCTGCCAGCTCCGCCGCATGACACCGGTGTTTCACCACCTGCTCTGGGAGCAGATACACCCCAGCAGCCCACCTGTTCCAGTGCGGGGGCTCCCAGTGTCTCCTGCAGAGCCGGATCTTCAATTTCGTGAGCATTAATAGGGCATTAGGGTTTTGTTTTTTTCCTTTTTTTTGCAGTATGATGTTTTATTCAGCTGCCTAGTGGCTAGGGTTCGTAGGACGTGCTACAAAAGTAGTACACCTGGGAGTACTGCGTTGGCCACCCGAGCCTTTGCACAGCAGGACTCCCAGGGCTAGGGCCTAGGACGCCTAGTCAGTTTAGTTTCTACCAGATTTTTCCTTTTTTCTCTTTCCTCACTGTCTTTTTTTTCGACTTTTTTGTCGCTTCCCAACGATCTATCTATCCCCCCACTCGTAGGCTTTTGCCTGGTGGGTACGGACTTCATAGCATAAGTCTCTGTTAGGATAGCTTTCCATTCTGTTAGGGTTCCTGCCAACCCCCTAATTTGTTGGGGATCTTTGTGTGCGGGCAACAAAACTAGTTGAGAATAGGTCTTTCATAAAAATGTAGGTCTTTCCTGTCTTTCCAAATTGATTAAATTAAATAATAATATTTTCGGACTTTTCTGTTATCATTTGACCCGGCTTTGTAGGAGATATAAGAGTAAAGATAAATACGAATAGGTTTACTAACTAAAAGAAAACTAATTTAAAGAATAAAACTAAATTTAAAAGAGATCACCTGTAAAAGCTTGCTTTTTCAAAACAAATACTATAAATTAAAATCGCAATTAATCAAGCATAACTAAAGGTAATACTATACTTTTTTTGTGTTCTTAGTAACACTAAATAAGTGGCTAAAGATTATTAATAGTATTTTTTATATATAAATTGATCTGTGGTAGTTAACTTGATTTGCCTTTGGGGCATAACGTTGTACACTCCACATGGAGAACAGAAAACCGCTATAGACCTAGCCCTCCAGGCAGCTACGCGGCCAAGGGTGATAGGCTCTCAGACCACATCGTCCCAATACAGACAAATAGTCCTCCAAATTCTACTGAGACCAACATAACTAAGTTTACAAAACTAAAGCCCAACAAGAAAAAACACTTCAGACCCAGACTCAAGAGCCAAAACACTCAGAAACAGAGCCCAAGAAGTTAAACTAGCATTGGCCAACGCAGCAACGGGAAAAAAGAGAAGAAATTGTAAATAAACAAATTGAAAAGCAAACAGAATCCATTGGTACTAAATTGACAACATACATGGATACATTAATAACAAACTGCTTCACTAAGTTTCAAGAGCAAAGCTCAAAATCAACTCCAAATCAATCAGCTGGAGAGCTCAATACTTTCACCCAAACAGCTTCTAGCAAATCCCCACAAGAGTTGTTTATGACCAACATTTTGGTTAGCCTTGCTAAAGCAAAAACTACAAATAAACCTAGTCTTTTACTAGAAGGATTATCGTCCATCATCACACCGTCTAACACTACTCCTGTCTCCATGACACAAGATAGCAATCTCTATCGCCTGGCACAGCTAGTGTGCGAACCAGGAGAAGCACAAAGACAAAGACAAAGATTAACATCCCAGGCTTCCAAAGCCAAACAATATGGCTAGGCAACAGAAAACCTATTTTAAACCCATTTTAGCAGATAAGGTTAACTGAAACCTTCTACTACTATCCTGTCCAAACCCAAGGCCGCTTTAAATATCCTGCAGTGGAACTGCAGATCCATAAATACAACAAAGGACTATTTGATCAATTTTCTAGCTACAACCTCTACACAGTATCATATACTGTGCATTCAATCCCTAAATGTAATTTTCCCCCAGTTACCAAACATAGATGGTTTTTGTTACCCACCTAGTGTTAGCAACACTGAAGACAAAGTTAAAACTGCAACTTATGTAAGTATAAATTTACACTATACTAAACAACTGCCTACTATTCCAAATATAAAGGATATTCAGTATTCCAACACTATCCAAATCCAACTGGAACAAAAACCACTAAATATTCTAAATATGTATTTTCCCAAAAGGCTATAATGTAGCCCCTACAACAAATTGGCTGTCCTCCCTATCATCCTCTAATTCCTGGGCGGTGGTTGGGGATTTTAATGCCCAACACCCGTCCTGGGAAAGGAAAGGAACCACCAGTTCCAGGGGAGGAAGTCAGCTAACACAAGAAATTTCAGACTCAAACTTAATTTTATTAAATGATGGAACTTACACACATTACCCAGACCAACAGGGAATAAATATGTCAGCCATAGATCTTACTATTGTTAGTTCTAACCTACAAATAAATAGTGACTGGACTCCCTTAGTAGATCCCTTGGAATCAGATCACAAACCGATTTCTATAACTTTTAACGAAGAAATAGATCAAGAAACATCAACTTCAAAAATATTCAATTTAGAAAAAGCAAACTGGCCAATATTCCAAACGGCCCTACGTTTACTCACTGTAGAGGAGATAGAGCATCAAGACCTCGAAATGTACTACCAAAATATAAGAAACAATATACTAAAAGCTTGTCAACAATCGATACCAATGACCACACAAAACGAAACCACTGTCAGTTTCACCAGAAATAACCCCTGGTGGAACGGAGAGTGTGCAGAAGCAGTCACAAACAAACACCCAAAAAGTAATACATTTAATAAATTTCCAACAACAGAAAACTTTGATGATAAAAAAACAGCTGAAAAATATAGTAAAAAGATCGTAGCAAAGGCCAAATTAGAATACTTTACGGACGAAACAATTACGAATTATACAGATTTGGGAAAGGCCTGGAAGAAATTAAAAAAGTTAAAATTAAAAGGATGCTTAAGGAAAACCAGAGTACTTAACAAGAACGAAAAACTCACTACAAACAACCAAGAAACAGCTAACACCCTAGCAGAAACATTTGCTAGTGCAAGTCAAACTAAGTCTCTCCCACAACATGAACAAAATAGAAGAGCCAAAATACCAACTATTGAAAAATCAAATAACATCAACGACGTAATCAATGCACCACTTACCTTTACCGAGCTTGCTAGAGCCCTATGATTAACAAAGAAAGTAAAAAAGGGTACAGGAGAAGATCCAATCTCATATGGAATAATAAAAAAATTACCCCAATCATATTTGAAAATTATTCATAATTTTTACTCTAGATGCTGGGTGAGGGGGGAGGTGCCACAGGCCTGGAAAGAGGCACAGGTGGTGGGCATCCCGAAACCCGGAAAACCGAGATGGGACCCAAAAAGCTACTGGCCCATCTCCCTCACCCCCCACCTGGGGAAGATATACGAAAAAATCGTTAAACAACGATTGGAATATTTTCTTACAAAAAAATAATATTTTACCCCCCTTTCAAGCAGGATTTCGTAAACATAGAAGCTGCATTGAGCAAGTAGTCAAGTTAGCCTCCCATGTCAGAAAGGCTTTCACCCGAAAGAGGAAGGTTCTGGCCACCTTCTTCGACATCAAAGGGGCCTATGACACGGTCTGGCATGGGAGGCTGCTACAAAAAATTAGCAAGCTCGGTATAGAGGGCAACATGTTCAATTTTATAAAAACATTTTTAGAAAATCGCAGGATGAAAGTCAAACTAGGAAATTCTTTTTCAACATCACACAAGCTGGACATGGGCGTACCTCAGGGAAGCATAGTCGCCCCAATATTTTTTAATATCATGTTACATGACACAAACCTGACCTCACTTCAACTATCTAAAATTTCAATGTACGCAGACGACATTGCGATATGGACGTCCGCGTGCAAAGCTAATGCTAAAAGTAGAACTTTTCAAAAGTTCTATAAAAGTCACCAAAAGAATACAACTGCCATAGCAACTTATCTTGAGGAGAATGGCTTTATGCTATCATATGATAAGTGTCATTTTATGGTTTTCGCAAACCTAAAAACAACAAACATAACTCTAGATATTCTGGGGAACGTGAAACAACAGAGCCCCAAAGTAAAGTTTTTAGGAGTAACCCTAACTCCAAACCTTAACTGGAACGAACATATTACATACTTAATCAAGAAAGCCAACCAGGCAATAGGTTTCATAAAAAACATATCAACAGAACAATGGGCAAACCCCCCCAAATTTTTAACCCATTTGGTTGGTGCTTTAGTAAGAAGTAGACTAACTTACGGAATGGAAGTTTTCCACTCCCTAAATAAAGACCAGGTACAACGGCTGCAATCAACAGAGTGCAGAGCACTCAAAGTAGCCCTAGGCATACCATCCTACGTGATTAATAAATTGGTTTATAGAGATGTGGGATGGCTGCCACTCGAAAACCTTATGAAGTTAAACTGCGCCAAATTCATCATCAGATGGTATGCAGTAAAATCAGAGACAAACCAAGAATTTATAAGGGATATACACGAACCCTCCTTGGACTATCCAAACCTACAAAAGAAACAACCTCTTTTATATTTAAAAACAAAAGACATAATTAGTTACTCAAAAAGCCTATTTGTTAAAGCAAATCTCGAACTAAAGGATATTGCCCCTCACCCGGTTACCACCTTCCCCACGTGGGAAAGGGAAGAAACTAATTTTGATGTAACTAGCAATTACACGAGCAATACTCTAAACAAGACATAAATATAATTGGCGCCGCAGCCAAAGAAAAAGTCCATGGTTTAAGACACTACATGCAAATTTTCACCGACGGCTCTAAAATTGATAATAAGATCGGATGTGCTTTTGCCATCCCCTCACTTAATATAGTTAAATCATTTCAATTAAATGACTATTTGTCCATTTTCAGTGCTGAATTATGGGCCCTGTTAGAGGCCTGCAGCTACATAAATAGTCTACCAAACCCACCAATTAACGTGACTATTTTTACAGACTCACTATCTTGGATCCAAGCTATTCAAAATGAAACAACAAATAGATCTGAAGTGATAAGTGAAATTAATTTACTGCTACATTGTATTAAAATAAAAGGAACAAACCTACAAATAATATGGATTCCATCCCATACAGGTATAAAAGGTAATGACCAAGCAGATAGGGCCGCAAAACATGCAGCCCAGGGCCATGCTGGGACCAAAATAAATATAAAGCTATCTATTAAAGAAGCAAAGGCAAAATTAAAAACATCAGCTTTTCAGGAATGGGCAGAAGAACTAGAAGAATACACTAAAACTCATCCACAAGATCATAAAATAGTCTTTCAAGGCCTATTCCTTAATATACAACGATCTTTACAATCAACAATTTTCAGACTAAGAACAAAATCAGAACGATGTAAGTTTGCAACAATAATATGTAAATGCAATGAGTCATTGAACGTAAATCATCACTTCAACTCATGCGTACAAATAAAGATAGAACTTAAAGAACTACTAGATAAATTGATATTACACAATATTCAGTACACTAAAAAAGACATTCTCACTAAGGGGTCGGAAGGATGGTCCCCAGCCGTATGGCTGGCAGAGACCCTCAGGCAGACACCCCTCGGCCGTCACTTTTGATAGGCTATAGTAAATCACAAAAGGCCCGTCTCTTAAAAACTAACCTTTTTAAACAATAAAAACAAATAAATCCAGATTGTTCTTAACTGCTCCGTAGTCGCGTTTAGCTTAAATGTAAATAAGCTTCAGAGTCCCCCCGCATAAGGACCCTGTTCGCGACGACCTGCCCCTGTTTGTTCCGGGGAGGAGGGGTCCCTCTCCCTCCCTCCCCCCGGCCAAACATGTAGGAATCGTAGCCTTTTTAATAGCTAATTTTTATAAATGTAAGTAATGAATCAAACATTATCAAACATTTAATCCCTGTTGGACTCCGGGTCTGGCAGGTGGGGGGGGGGGGGGGGGGGGGGGGGGGGGGGGGGAGGAGACTGGAGTCTTTTTCTCCCCCCCCCCCCGTTTGACCTGTTTTTTCTCCCCCTGTAAAAATGCCCCATCTCTTAACTAGGTTTACCAGGACTCGGCCTCATTTGTTTGCGCCTTTTAGAGTCCCAGGTTTAAAAACCTTAATAACTTTTTAACTAAACCCAACAGGGACCCATTTAAAACGTTTAACACTGTATTGGTTTCGGTGGAAACCAATGCGATAGCTCCGGCTTATTTTTAAAGAAAACGGTCCTTGGCTCGTGACACTTGTAGTCCCAAAGTCAAGGATTAGATGTACAGTTCTTTTAAACCTTTTTGGAAATAAAGTATTTTGTGTAAATAATCGCGCCCTCTTCGTAGGGCAGACCTTAAATGATTTTTTAAAATCCTTTTGAATTCATTTTAAAAAGTGATCCTGAAAATTTTAATCTGTGGATGCTCAAACACAATCTTACTATAAGTTTTATACCTAAAATAAAAAATTATAACTACTAGCTAGCTAGATAACGGGTCAAATTAATACGAGCCATGGCACTTTAACTTTATTTAAATAAAAATAAAAAACTTTATTAAAAAATACTTACAATTTTTCTCCCCCCCCCCCCTCCCCACAACTTTATAAATAACTAATGTCCCATATGTTCTTTTTAAGAGCGGGAGGACGTAAAGCATAATATAGTAGTCTATTAAATTTTAATCATTAACTTTACATTTTTGGAAACTGTGCTACACTAGTCGGTCCTACACTCTATGATTTACTGAAAATACTTTTAGATGAAATTTAAATGTTAATATTTTACTTTTTATAAAATCCTATTTCCTATTTTAGACTGCCAGACCCTAATTATCGGCCTGCCCACCGACACGCAAACAGTGTCTCGAATGGGCAGACCTATGCAAAAAAACAAAAAGTTTAAGGACCGACTAGGTCCTGAAGGAGGAAAAAGCCAAGCCTAACACTGGTGTTAGTGTCGCCGAAGCGACCAAGGGAGCGCAATGACGTGCAATGTGGGCTATTAGTGCAAGGTCTCACTGCCAACTTGCTCCCGCGGCTGTGCTTTTGCACAGCTTCCTACTCTATCCTGAGGCCCCAATAAGACATGGAAGCCCCTCCCCCCAAAAAAAAGCTAGTCATACGACCTGGGGAATCCTTTTGGAGACTGGTGGAGAGAGCTCCAAGAAGGCAGGTCGTACAGTTGATGGACGAGGGCACTCCTGCTCAACGGCGTGCTGGAGCGTGAAGGAGGAGGCCGAAGTCAAGGTGGGTAGATGGGCGTGCGGCGGTGCGGGCAGAAGGCGGCTCAAGAGTGGAATGTGGCCGCTCCTCTGTCAGCGGACTGCCGTACTGCAAATTGTAGTCTGCTGTAGCTGGGCGGCAATCAGCGCCGAAGAATAATAATAAGAGAAGGCAGCAGCGCAGAAAATGCAGATGTGTCACCTGTCTCTCTCTGAGTCAGCTGGCCCACCTTGCTCTCTCGCTGAATGCTGGTCTGAAAATGTTTTTAATTTGTTTTTTTGAAATTTCATCCATGCTATTTCTCACACTGGTATTATGAGTCACAAACCCCTGTTGGAACTTGGAACTGGGCTAGTCGCCAATCAATCAACTCCACGATGCCAGGAGGAAGGGGTGACATATCTTGTTGGGACGTTTTTTATTTCAAGCATCTGTGTTTAGATCACTGACACTAACACGGTTACTTAAGCACATGCAGTACATACACATCGTAGCACGGAAGTGCAAAAGGATGACAACGTTCATCGGGTTGGGGGAGGGGAGTTCATAGATGAAAACAATTGTTAGTGAGTTCTTGCGTTTTGCTTGGTTCAAAAGAGGTCAAGCAGGTCTTATGTGCTAACAGCGTCATACAGCTAACACGTGCACAATGGAAGAAATTCCTGTCAAACGCTAAGAAGTTTACAATCGTCACTTGAAATATGTCCTTATATATTCTGTCTTAATGCTTGACACATTGATTCCGGCTTAATTAGTGACATTTCTGCACAAAGAGTTGATATTCTGATGCACACATTGTTCATTAATGCATGGGCAAGCATTTACATTTTGAGAGAATCGAGAGAGAGAGAGAGAGAGAGAGAGAGAGAGAGGGGAGAGAGAGAGAGAGAGAGAGAGAGAGAGAGAAAGAAAGAGAGAGAGAGAGAAAGAGGGAGGGAGGGTGGTGAGACAGAGAGAGAGAATTTTATTTAGATGAACACGTATATTCCTAATCTTAAAGTGTTGATCCCCATTCAGACAACATGAGCAGCATCTGCCCAGGAGTAGATTTCCTCCTGAATCAGAACTACACACACAGTGATTTCCTGCAGGTCAATGTGTCAGACTGCCAGAATTATATACCACAGTCTCCAGCACAACAGGGAGTGGTGTATGGTGTGTGTCACCATTCCACGTCTTTCTGCAGAATGCATCTGAAGGGCAGTTATGTTTTTCTCAGAGTTTATATGAACCGTTTAGAATATGAATGTGATACCAGGCACTGGAGAATCAAAATAAAATGTTATAAAACCGAGTATGGGTGTGGTGATTATTCAATTGAGTGTGGAAGTAGTTCACTTGAACACACAATTTATGAGTGTGAAGAATCAGTGTGGATTGAAAGTGTTAACAGCCCAATGATCAGCATCAACATTGATACCACTGACACGTCTGGTATCACCGTGAAGCATCTTACAGAGAACACAGGATACATTGCAGTGCCCATAGCGTGCAGAGGATGCACAAGCTACACATCTCAGCTGCATGAATTAAAGGTAGCCTCTAAATCTAAATCGACTGTAGCAATAAGTATTCAAAACACCCTAATAGACTGTTTGAGCACAGTGGATGTAACTTATCAGTTGAATTTTTTATGCAGAAGAGGAAAGGAAGTAATCTTGTGTGTCTTTATGAAGTTAGCGTTTCAAACTGCAACTCATATTTTCTATCACTCCCGTATCATGATACAATTTGAGTCTGTGCCTTACTTATGTCCTCATAGACCTTACTTCATTATGACCCAATTTGCTGTTTCTCCTGGGGACGCCAGACTGGAGAAACTCCCCGGTGGTTTGTTCAACTGTTCCAGTGTGCACTATCCTAAACACCAAGACATCCTGCAGTGCAACCTGAAGACAGAGTGTGAAGGAGGGCAGGATGAAACAGAACACTGTCCCTTCAGTAGTCCTGGATGTCAGGGGATGGTGGCATCTCACAACAAATGCTATCAGCTGATTGAGGTTGAAAATAAATTTGCAACAGCTCCCCCTAGACCTCATTGTGATATCAGAAACAAAACACTTGCTACTGTAAAAACACTAAAAGAAAAGAAAGACGCTGTTTATATTTTTAAACGTTATGAATATTTTGATACAGCTTTTGGTTTGTTGGGAGGACATCGCTTTCTACCGTTCATGTATCGTTTCAACGCTTACTGGGTTGATAAAACTGTGGCTTACACTATAGACCATTTTTCTTATGTGCGCAAGGGAGATCCATCACCAAGATCCAGTTTCGTTTTCTATTTGCTATCGTTTCTGAAACTAGACAAAATGTCATATTACACTAGCATTTTATGTGAATTCAAATCACAAGATGGCAGCATTTCCCCCCCTGCTGTTTCCATTTGCGACTCACTTTCAAGCTCATTTCTGTTCAGCAACACTCAGCAGATGGTATCAGTTGGCACTGACAAACATGTCATGCATCAATTCATGTTGGGTGACTGCAGCAGTGACAGTTGTCTTCAAAGAACACGTGACACACTGTTGATGGACACAGGCCTACGTGACAAACATAATGTCACTGTGTTTAATCACAGGGAGTTGGCCAGTGGAATGGTCATGTTTGAATGTGACGACGATGAAAAGGCAGTGCACTACACTGTGGTGTGTGACTTCAACAAAGACTGTCTGGACCTCAGTGATGAGTCTTTCTGTGAACATCCCCAGTGTCCTGGGTTTCTGTGTGGAAATGGACAGTGTGTGTTGGACAGTCAGCGGTGTAATGGATATTCTGACTGCTTGGATAACTCAGATGAACGTCTATCACATATTTGCATTAACAGGAAACAAGAGAACCTCACCTTCAATCCCCAAAACAAAGGCCTTTACATCAACTTGGATGGCACTGGCTACTTTACCCGGCAGCTGATAGGAGATGACGAACCATGTCCAGACAGTCATTATCGTTGTACAGCAGAGTGGCTGTACTGTCTGCCTGTCTACACTCGGTGTAACGGGATGTCTGACTGTGTTTATGGAGAAGACGAACAGGTCTGTGAGAGGGCGACATGTCCTGGGTTCTATCAGTGTCAAGATTCCAGAGTGTGTGTGCATGGAGATCATCTGTGTGATGGCTGGGGTCAGTGTCCACAGCGGGATGATGAACTGATGTGTGACATGGCCACCTGTCCCAAAGGCTGTCTGTGTGAAGGTCACTGGTTTGTGTGCAACAGTAAATTTCTCCCTGATCTTTTTCCTCAACTTCGATATTCAGACGTTACAGGGACAGGAATGACTTTGACAGATTTCAGGATGCATATTTATTTAGTAGTACTGATTCTGTCTAACTGCTCCTTGTTTAATATATCTAGCATAATTCATACAAATCTGCAATACATTGACATTTCCACAAACTACATAAAGACTCTGAATATTGCTCATGTTCTTCAGTTACCACATCTAAAAATACTGATCCTGACAAACAATCCTTTAAGTCACAGTACAAATACGTTGAGGAAACATGTGAACTATCCCATAAGACGTGTCAGTCTGTCCCAAACGCATCCCAATATAGTCAACATTATGTTGTCTGTATACTTTTATCAGTTGGAGTACGTTAATCTGTCTCGTTCTGGTATAGAGACTTTCGGATCTCTTGGTTTTGTAAATGCACCTCATTTGTCCGAGGTTGACTTACAGTGGAATCCTATTGACACTTTCCCATGGGATTCCTTGTTAGAGTCACTGCACTTAAAAAACATATTTTCATCTGATTACAGATTTTGCTGTCAGAGTTTATTCCACCAACATTTAGTAAAACTGCAGTGTCATTCACCTTTCACCATTTTGCAGGCATGTGAAAAGCTGTTGCCATCAGAATTACATAGAATATTTTTCTTGCTAATTAGCATATTTGCCATAGTAGGAAATGTAGCTTGTTTTTGTGCTTCGTTTACACTAATTAAACTGTTTGGCAAGGAGTTTTGGAAGGCCATTGGGCACTTACAGTTTGCAAATACATGTATGGGAGTGCATGTTGGAATAACAATTGTTGGAGATAGAATTCTGCATGGAAAATACGTTATCACAGAAAGGGACTGGGTCAATAGTGTACTTTGCAGAGTGAGTGGTTTTCTGTGGTTTGTGTCCCATAAAATGGCTGTCTTAGTCATTGTGTTGATTAATTTGAATCATTTCAGCATCCTTCGTTTTTCAAGTAAAACTAAGCAGGTTAGTGACCATATAACAGACTTAACGTTCTCTGTGGCATGGTGTGTGGGAATTGTGTTGTCAGTAATACCGTTTCTTCCTGGTTTGTCACACTGGGGTGTCCATGGCCAGTCTGGTCTGTGTCGTCTGGCCATCTTTACTCGGTATGGAGATCTCAAGACGTTGAAGTGGTTTTCTGTTGTTTGCATCGTGAATTTCGTTGTTTGCTTACCACTTGTATTCTTTATTTGTGTCATTCAAAAACAGTTACCAGCTTACAGAATTCAGTTAGACCCCACCAAAAGGTCTCTGTATTTTTCAGCCCACTTGACCACAAAGATCGCTGTTACAATCACTGCTTGTTGGCTGACGTTGGGTTTGGTTGTGATGCTGAGCACAGCTGGTGTCGCTGCTTTACACAGGATCCAGGAGGCCATGGTGGTGTTTGTCTTACCACTCCACTCTGCCCTCTGTCCTGTTATCTATGTGTGGGCTGTGCTCACAGAACAAAGGGGGCGAACTCAGGAAGAAAAAATGTTAAAACTTCTAAAATCACGAGATAAGTTTTAGGAAAAGCTGTCAGTGCACGAGAAAACTTGACATGGCTGAATATTTTTTCTATAAAGTGATGTCTTGATTTGATAGGATTAAGATACAATTATATAATTTGTTTTAATAGAAAACAGAATTGAAATATTTCACTTGTTTCGATTTTGCAGTGATATAAAGTTTGACAATCAGGATTTATCATTTAACAAAGTCTGAAAATAAAAATAGAAGATGGAATTATTTTTTACTATTGATTGTTTTAATAACAAAACTGATTACATGTATTTTGCTCATAAAACATTGTGATTGATTTGTACAGAGTTGTCTTACGCACTTTGGAAATGGAAATATGCAACAAGCCAAACCATAGGTCAACACTTGAAGGTTTTGTTTCTCTGACATGTGTCGGTAATACAATCGCAGAAGCTTTGAAAAGTAAGAGATGTTTGAAGTAGTGAATTATAGTGAGCTATGTACAATCATGTATTGATTATGGTATAGGATTCGCAATTTAATACACATGGTATGATTTTCATACATTTCCTTTGGATACGCGTCTTGACTTTTCTGCAATTAATGTTTTTCTTTTATTCACAACGGTAACTAGGGCCTACTTTTTTCTCTCTGTCTCTTCTTCTTCTTCTTCTTCATTTTCTTCTTCTTCTTCTTCTTCTTCTTCTTCTTCTTCTTCTTCTTCTTCTTCTTCTTCTTCTTCTTCTTCTTCTCTCTCTCACACTTTGTTCTCCCCACAATTTCTCTCTGTCTTCAATAATTTGAATTACATGTACATGATTTCCATTGCAACTACCGTGGTTTAAGTTTAAAGTTATTAATGTTCGACACCATCTTTGGATGTGCAATAGTTTCCATGTTACAGGACAGATTCGTGGTTTCTATTGCAATCAAGTGATGAGACGTATAAATTGGTTGGGTTTGGTTGGTAGTAATTGTGCAAATCTGAAGTTTTAGTGTGCTGTGTTGAGAGCAGGTATGTGCCTTGCATGCTTAAACCCACAGTCAGCATATATAAAGCTTTCACGTGAAACGTGAACCATCATTTGAATCACTATTCGCGATAGCAACACTTCAGCCTTTCTTTTTTCCCTGTTGTGCGATCCACTGCGAGGCAGCGATCCACTGCGAGGCAGACATTTTCTGACTAGCGAGACCCGATCCCTGGGATCGGTTGTTATGCCTTTAACACTTGCCTTTAACACCGTGCATGCTTACACCTACATAACATAGCACGGAATTCCAAGGCTGGGGTAGGGCTGCTCTTGTGTTGGTAGGGCATATGGGTTGGTGCATCTCTGGGTTCCATCAGCACCTTAGGGCATTTCTCTATCGCTTTCATTGTTTGGCAAATATGGTATTTTTGCTTGGTATCAATAGTCGCCACTTTCCTTCTACAAGCAATGGCTTAAAAGAGGTCCAGCGACCATCTTGAAATAAATACGGCGTCGTTTCAAACTAGTTCACTAGATAGATTTATCCTAAGATGGCGGCTATGACGACAACTGGTTGACCTAAACTACTGCGTCATAGGCTACATCAGGTTATTCGTTAACACGTTAAAGGCTTGCCTTATTGCAGGACAGGACCAAACCGGAGCTGCATAGGTCTGGGATAAAGGGGTAGTGCTCTTGTCGGGGCCCAGATGGTAAAGCCCCCAGAATTGTTTTTTTTTGCAGTTTAATCATCATATAGTAAAAAGCCAACTGTCCGTGTGTGTGTGTGTGTGTGTCTGTGTGTGTGTGTCTGAAACACGAAACGGGCCTTATAACTCCGCCGTTTTTCGACCGAATCGCTTCAAATTTGCTGTGAGCCCTCACGGGGCGATGGCAACGGCAACCGAGGCGGCCGTGTCATTTACGCGGTTTCGCATGGACTCGAGATTTGGAACATGCGTGACCAGGGATAGTGACTATCGTCGTGCAAAATTTCAACACCATCCGTTCATAAACACGCGCTATAAACTGATTTATTTTGCAGGACGCTAATTTCAACCAACACTTCACACATAACCAAAGACTCTAAAAGGGGAAGATGGACTACTTAAGAGTTACAGCGAGCCTGGCTGATAGAGTTATCGTTAGTGGGGTAGTTCACAATGGCGGCTATGCAAAGACTCAGATTGGAATTTGAACGGAGAATTCAACTGGCCTATCGACGTGTTATGTCATAAAGATGTTTAAAAGGGACACAACCAGTGTTTCTGTCCTCACTATTCATATAGTAAAAAGCCAAGTGTCCGTCCGTGTGTGTGTGTGTCTGTCTGAAACACAAAACGGGCCTTATAACTCCGCCGTTTTTCGACCGAATCGATTCAAATTTGCTGTGAGCCCTGACGGGGCAATGGCAACGGCAACCGAGGTGGCCATGTCATTTGCGCTGTTTGGCAAATGGGCGAAACGCGTATCCACCGAACTCTCGGCGCCCGTATCTCCGGCATTTCTGGACCGATTGCCTTTAAATTTGGCAGGTAGATGCCCGGGGACGGTGACTATCGGTGTGCCAAACAGTACGTGGCGTTACCAGTACGGTGCATTGCCAGTACTAGGCGTTGCGCTAGTTTTTTTTATCTATGCCTGTCCCCAGAGCGTTCAAATAAATGGTTTTCTACCGTAATGGAAAATCATAGCTGAGCTTAGTTGTTGGAGTTTGTGAATGACTTTGAAGCTTAGGGCCGGTGCACATTAGATTCGCAATCCACAAGTTCCGTACAGAAACCCAATTCGCTTATATAAGAAATAAGCGTGAGGATGGGATTGTGGATGCTTTTCTGCATCTGCTTATTTCTTACAGGCAAATTTGTACCCAGATTCGCCTGGGAATAATCTCTCTCTCTCTCTCTCTCTCTCTCTCTCTCTCTCTCTCTCCTCTCTCTCTCTCTCTCTCTCTCTCTCTCTCTCTCTCTCTCTCTCTCTCTCTCTCCTTCTGTTCTTTTTGTTCTTCTTTTTATAGTTGTTTGCCTATAGGGGCCTATGGAAAGGCACAGCGAGCAAGGTTCGAAAGACAAGTGACCTGAAACTGCCACCGCTTCCTTTACTCGTATGCTCCCGTTGTGTCTTTAAACGATCTTGGTGATTACGGTGCAACACAGAGGGAGCAGGCCCGGGTTCTCTTGAAGAGCGTAACACAACGCTACGTCTAAGCAATGGTTCCCCAGATTGACACATCCTTACCCACACAAGAAGAAAACAAGGCATGTAATAAAGATTACAAACAAAGAAATAAGCAAAAACATGCATGTTAAGTAATCTACAGATAATACAAAAGTGTTCATTATGCCTCACGTTTCAGCAGTTTAAAACCATTTCAACGCTTCATGAACAAACAAAGCGCAATAAGCATTAGTGTTTTCTTTCTACATGACATCAGTAAATGAAGAGAGAGAGAGAGAGAGAGAGAGAGAGAGAGAGAGAGAGAGAGAGAGAGAGAGAGAGAGAGAGAGAGAGAAAAGAGAGAGACAGAGAGAGACAGACACACCCACAGAGAGATAGACTATTGTATAAATAGTTTCCCCACCTTCTGGAAGTTCTGTTCTTGTAACTTCCTCTAAACTGTCACTCTCTTTTGACTCTGCCTTTTCCCTTTGCTTACTGTCATCTACTATCTTTCTGCCTTACCGGTCCATTCTCCTGCCTTTTTTCAAGAAACACTTTCAAAAACATTTCCTCCAGCAGAAGTCGGACATGCTGGGCCTAACTATTTCTTAGTTAGGCGCATAACGGCAGCATGACGCATGTGCGCTCATAATTGACAGGAAACTGTCTGAGCGATCAAAGAAGAAGAAGCTCCCCTGCTCTCTGAACCACAGCGGCTCTGTAAGCCTACACCGCAGGGAAGGTAATCACGAGTGCATTCTTAGACAGTTAATTCGGGTAGTAGTATGTACATTAGACCAAAAACGACTGGCAGTTTAGTCTACTTTGCATACTACTGCCCGTGTTAACTGTCTAAGACGCATTCATGATTAGAGTGCCAGGGTTTTAGTTGACAGGCGCAGATCGTGGCTCTTTCAAACATGCTTGTGCAACTACCAAACACTCATACATGCATAGGCCTCCACAGTGACTGTGTGACCCACACTTGCACATAAACTTGTGTGTGTGTGTGAGAGAGAGAGAGAGAGAGAGAGAGAGAGAGAGAGAGAGAGAGAGAAAGAGAGAGAGAGAGAGAGAGAGAGAGAGAGAGAGAGAGAGAGAGAGAGAGAGAGAGAGATTAACGACACTTTAACGAAATTTTATTTATTTAACCAGGGAACATGAGATAAGCAGGTTACATGCTTTTTTTCCACCCAGCCCTGGGGAAAAATAAAGTAAATCAAACAAGAAAGCTAAATAATATATGTACATGCAGAAATGAGAAGAAAAAGGGAGGGATGAGGGGGGGGGGGGGGGGGGGGGCATAGAGGGGGGTAAGGATGGGGAACTTTTGGGAATTAAAGTACAGGCAAAAAAAAGAAAAAAAAATGTCACATCATGCAAACATAAAATCAGCAAAGGATAACACTCCTCAGCATTATTATTATCAGTAATAGTATGATAGTAATAAACAAAAAAAATAAAAAAGAGAGAGAGAGAGCTGAGAGAGAGAGAGAGAGAGAAGAGAGAAGAGAGAGAGAGAGAGAGAGAGAGAGAGAGAGAGAGAGAGAGAGAGAGAGAGAGAGAGAGAGAGAGGAGAGAGAGAGCGAGCAACAGCAACAACGACAACGACGACAATAACAACAACTAGAGCGCTAAGATGCTAGATCACCAGCCGCACGGCAGTATTTTCGGCTGCAGTGCTTCACCTCGCAGCTGGTAACGAACCTGACCTTGACCTTTGACCACTGATTTTCATGTTCCAATCTGACCTAGATATCCTAAGTACCTATCCGCATGCAACATTTGAGCGTCCTAGGTCCCTCGTTCAAACATTATTGTGCCAGGTGCTTGGAAGCATTTTCATCTCAAATGACCTTGACCTTTGATCTATGACCTTCATTTTCGAACGTGGCCTAGATATGGTTAGTACCTACCCGCATACAAAATTTGAGCGTCCTAGGCTCCTCCGTTCAAACGTTATCGTGCCTGGCAGCATTTTCGGCTTCAGTGACCTTGACCTTTCACGGCTAATGTTAAGATCAGCTCCCTCCGCTGTTCCAGGGTGAAGGCTTAGGGTTAGGGCCAATCAGCTCCCTCCGATTTACCTTTTCCGTTAAGCTGATTGGCCAACTTCACCATGGAACAGCGGAGGGAGCTGATCTTAACATTTGCCCCTTTGACAAATGACCTTTATTTTCGAACTTGGTGTAGATATTCTTAGTACCTATCCATTTTCAGCTCCAATGACCTTGACCTTTGACCTATGACCTTTATTTTCGAACTTGGTCTAGATATTCTTAGTACCTATCCGCATGCAAAATGTGAGCGTCCTAGGTTCAAACGTTATCGTGCCTGGTAGCATTTTTGGCTTCAGTAACCTTGACCTTTGACCTATGACCTTTATTTTTGAACTTGGCCTAGATATCTTTAGTACCTATCCGCATGCAAAATTTGAGCGTGCTAGATCCCTCCGTTCAAACGTTATCGTGCCAGGTGCTCGGCAGCATTTTCGGCTCCAGTGACCTTGACCTTTGACCTATGACCATTCATTTTCGAACTTGGCCTAGATATCTTTAGTACCTACCAGCATGCAAAATATGAGCCTCCTAGGTCTCTCCGTTCAAACGTTATCGTGTTAACATAGCCAGATAGTCAGTTAGTCAGATAGATAGGAACATAATTCTCTGAAAACATTACCAACTTCGCTCAGCTTTGCTTCGCGGCTGGTAACAACAATGGTAGCGATTTTCAAGTTCAGAAAAACGGTCCAAGCACTAAAAGTGTTACTCATACTGTCCTGCTAAACCTCCCCCCCCCCTCCCTCATCAGTTACCCCTTTCTTCCCATTCTGTATGATGCGGAGAAGAGTAATTAGGAGGTAGGCCTATGTTTTGCTTGTTTTTCCTCCAGGAGCGACAGAGGGAACCAGTGAAAGAGAGAAGGGGGAAGCTGTCACTGTGTGTCACAGGGTGTCTGTGTTGTGACACTCTGACAACAGCTGGCGCGCGCGCGCGCGCGCGCGCGCGCGCGCGCGCGTTGTGTGTGTGTGTGTGTGTGTGTGTGTGTGTGTGTGTGTGTGTGTGTGTGAGAGAGAGAGAGAGAGAGAGAGAGAGAGAGAAAGAGAGAGAGATGAGAGAGAGAGAGCGAGAGAGAGAGAGAGAGAGAGAGAGAATACAAATACGAAACGAATGTTTTATTGAAGGGTAAAAAAGGATAAGCTACAATAGCTTCTTTGCACCTGGCCCTCTCACTCACACACTCACACCATGCATCAGGCAAAGACAAATTGACATTAAAAACAATCAAGTCAAAGAAAATGAAACAAACATTGGCACATGAAATAATTGAAAGAGAATCCCCCCCCCCCCAAATGGGAATTAAAAGCAAACATGGATAATAATGAGCAATGGTGAACTTGAATTGGTGGTTTGAATTGATTACTAAAAAAAAAAGGACAATTCTGAGACAAATGACAATTTTTCCAAATAATAGCACTTTAAGGAAGGAAAAAAGAAAGAAAAAAGGATAAGATGGGAATATATAGAGAGAGAGACAGAGAGAATGAGAGAAAGAGAGAAAGAGAGAGACAGAGACAGTCAGAGACAGTCAGAGAGACATAGAGAGACAGAGACACAGAGAGAGACAGAGACAGAGAAACAGAGAGAGAGAGAGGAGAGGAGAGAGAGAGAGAAGAGAGAGAGAGAGAGTATTCAGTTACGATTATTAACTTTAGAAGACCGGCTAGAGATTTCCCCCCTCTCTTCTCTCTCTCTCTCTCTCTCTCTCTCTCTCGCTCCCTCTCTCTCTCTTCTCTCTCTCCTCCGAGTTTTTCTCTCTCTCTCTCTCCCCCCCCCCTTCCTTTCAAGGTTTGAATAGGAAGGACCATACGGCGACGCGAAAATGGTGTTGTACGTCCTCTTTGGTCTGAATCAGACACATATGGGACATTTGTAAATACAAATATGGTGGGAACATTACTGGAGGCAATGCCCGGAGGCAGTAGTACGAAACCAGTAAAGTCCCGAGTGTTTTATATGAGAAACCAGAGTTAGTGTTCATAAGGGTTAGTTAGAAAAAGGGTGCCTTAATCTATGGGAAGTGGAAGGAGGGGTGAGGCAACATGTTTACAGTGTTCTTGCTTGGTTGCTTTCTACTGATTTTTAGGGTAAGACGGGGTAAAAAGTCCATGGGCGGGTAAGATGCCCATGCCAATTATCTCATGAAATAAGCAGCACATTTTGGTCTCATGGGCAAAAAATGTGACTGAAATTTGCTTTATTTCATGAGATAATTGGCATGGGCTTCTTACCCGCCCATTGGCTTTTTACCCCGTCTTACCCATATTGAAAGGCGGAGACCTTTGATAATGTCAATATACAGTGAAACCTCCCTTAGTCCCTATTAAGATCTTGAAAAATATGGTCTCAATAGACGATTTTCGGAAGAAAAATAACTAGGGGAGAGCACTTCGTGAAAATTAGAGTTGATTACTTCGACTTACTCGGTCAAAACCATAGCAACAATGGCGGCATGGCGTCGAAGCTTGAAACCGCAGGATGCGAGTCAAGCGACTTGCACTTTTTTTAAATGATGGACGGCCAGTATCATCAAACCGATAGAACTTGCAAAAATGTGACTAAAAATATAAATTACGTCAAATTTAGAATGACGCACGGTGTTTTAAGTGATGTAATTCTACTCAAACGCACGAGGCGAGAGGCTGGGGATCTACCTTGCTCTAGAGTAGTTTCCCCTGTTTGACCGATTGAATTAGGGCAAGATCGCTCCCA
>CM065686.1:58452098-58484696 GCA_017654935.2 Phymorhynchus buccinoides | reverse complement strand
CGTCACCGTCCCCGTCATCTACCTTCCAAATTCGAAGAAGAAGAAGTACCTAGCGAGACAGACAGACAGACAGAGAGACATAGACAGAGAGCAAAGAGGACAACTGCTGTTCCGGTTGGATGAATGAAAATTTGTTTAACGTCCTCCGCCCCGGAGCAGGCACAGAGACAGACACAGACAGACAGACAGAGAGAGAGAGACAGAGATTAACCGAGAAATGTAGGGGGTTGGCACATCTTGACCTATACCAGAAAGTGTTTCATCATGATTTAAACTTTGACCGCGCGCACGCGCGCACACACCCCCCCCCCCCCCCCCCCCCCCCCCCACCCCCCTCCTATCCCCCTGCTTACATCACTTTTTTTTCGACTCAGGCTATAGAGAGAGAGTTGTAGTTCTTCTTCTTCTTCTTCGTTATTCTTTTTCTTCGGTCGTTCAGGCATGTTCCTGTCAATTATGAACGTAGATGCATCATGCTGCTGTTATGCGCCTAAGTAAGAATAATTAGGCCCAGCATGTCTGACTGGCAGTGAAAGATCTTTCCTTTGACCTTCTTCGAGCCAGTCTCAAACACACGAAAGTGAAACTTTCGGTTTTACATTTCCAAGAAGAAGGCAGCATTTCACCTTCCAAGAAAATGGATCACAAACGTGTAAGGTCTTTCATTTCAGGGGGGGTTTCACTTTGACCTCGCGCACGCAGAGAGAGAGAGAGAGAGAGAGAGAGAGAGAGAGAGTACTTCTTCTTCTTCTTCGTCTTCTAAGTTCTTGTTCTTGAGATCGTTCAGGCATGTTTCTGTCAATTTGTACGGAAGACATCCCCCCCCCCCTACCTGTATCCCTGGGGGGAGGGGGGGGGGGGGGGTGTCTACCACCCCTATATTCGCTCTATGCGCTTAACAACAACAAAAATTAAAAAAGCAAGAAATTCAACAACAAAACAAATAATCGCTCACACACATGCTAATAGGCATACACATACACACCACCCACCCCCACCCACGCAGGCACGCACATATACATATACACACACACACACACTCACTCGCGCACGCACGCACACGCACATACACACACACACACACACACACACACACACACACACACACACCACACACACACACACCATCTCCTCCCTACATCTACCCCCTCCCCACATTTACTTGCTCCGGGACTTATCTGCAAGATGCTGCCCCCCCCCCCCCCCCCCTTCTTCGTTCTTAGGGTTAAGTTCTTGTTCTTCGGTCGTTCAGGCATGTTTCTGTCAATTACGAACGTAGATGCATCATGCTGCTGTTATGCGCCTAAGTAAGAAATAATTAGGCCCAGCATGTTTGACTTCGGGTAAAGGAAATCTTTTTGAAAGTATTTCTTGAAAAAAAGGCAGGAGAATTTCTGTCAATTACGAACGTAGATGCATCATGCTGCTGTTATGCGCCTAAGTAAGAATAATTAGGCCCAGCATGTCTGACTTCGGCTAGAGGAAATATTTTTTGAAAGTATTTCTTGAAAAAAGGCAGGAGAATGGACCAGAAAGGCAGAACGATAGTAGATAACAGCATGCAAAGGGAAAAGGCAGAATGAAAGAGACTGACAGATTAGAGGTAGTTATAAGCACAGAACTTCCAGAAGGTGGGGGGAACTATTTGTACGAAAGACCCCCCCCCCCCCCTCCCAGTATCCCTAGGGGGGAAGTTTTGCTGCGTTCTACTCCCACCCCCACCCCCCACCCCCCACCCACACCCACACCCCAGTCAGTCTCTCTCTCTCTCTCTCTCCCTCTCTCTCTCTCTCTCTCTCTCTCTCTTCTCTCTCTCCACCATGTCTGCATAAAAATAGCTGCAGCTGGGCTCGCGGGGGACGCAAGCAAAGAGCCAAAGACATTGAAAAGAAAAGACTGGCATATGGTCCCTGTTCCCTATATCAGTAGTGAGGACAGAAACACTGGTTGTGTCCCTTTTAAACATGTTTATGACATAACACGTCGATAGGCCAGTTGAATTCTCCGTTCAAATTCCAATCTGAGTCTTTGCATAGCCGCCACTGTGAACTACCCCACTAACGATAACTCTATCAGCCAGGCTCGCCGTAACTCTTAAGTAGTCCATCTTCCCCTTTTAGAGTATGTGGTTATGTGTCAAGTGTTGGTTGAAATTAGCGTCCTGCAAAATAAATCGATTTATAGCGCGTGTTTATGAACGGATGGTGTTGAAATTTTGCACGACGATCGTCACTATCCCTGGTCACGCATGTTCCAAATCGGTTAATAAACGGCGGAGTTATTTGTGAAAAGGTGAAGCGGTGCATAGCGCGCGCATTTCTGAACCGATTCGCTTCCGGTTTCGCAAACCGATAGTCACCGTCCCCGGTCATCTACCTGCCGAATGTGAAGGCAATCGTGAATGTGAATGTGAAGGCAATCGATTCAGAAATGCCAGAGATACTGGCGCTGAGAGTCCGGCGGATACGCGTTTTGCGCATTTGCCAAACCGCGCAAATGACACGGCTGCCTCGGTTGCCGTTGCCATTGCCCCATCAGGGCTCACAGCAAATTTGAAGCGATTCGGTCAAAAAACGGCGGAGTTATAAGGCCCGTTTTGTGTTTCAGACAGACACACACACATGGACACTTGGCTTTTTATTATATGATGATATACAACGCTTCTTCTCACGCTGATGGATCACATCTACCGCTGGCATAGCCTCTGCCACAGAAGATCTTTCCCACAAAACCACCAGGAAGGTGCAGAGCCAGCTGGCTGGCAGTGACCACAGACCAGTGCTACTGAGCATTGACCTGCACTATAGGGCCAGCAACCCAAAGACCTTTCCCAGGTGGAACTATAAAAAGGCCAACTGGGAGATGTTCTTCAACCTCTCTGATGAATATTGCAGGAACCTAAAGGCTAACGACTACATCAACAGGCCTATACAGAGCTTCAATCAACCCATTCTGAAAGCTGCCTCAGAAACAATCCCATGCGGTGCTCGCAAGAACTACAGGCCATACTGGACTGAGAAGCTTCAGGAACTTGAAGATGAAGTTTACAAAACCAGAGAGGAAGTGGAGAACAACCCAATACCTGAAAATAATACTGCTCTTAAAGCCTGCTCTGCCAAATACAAAAAGGCCTATATCCAAGCTGCGAGAACAAGCTGGAGAGAGAAAACAAATTTTGACAGAGATGGCAAGAAACTCTGGAAGCTTACCAAGGCCATGAATGACGAAGACACAAGACCAGCCCCTGTCATGATCGAGCAAGACCAGGAGATACTGACAGGAAAGAAAGCAGCTGACTGCTTCAATGATGGCTATGAAGAAGTAAGCAACATCTCGGTCCCAGATGAAAGAAAACAGCAAGTTCATGATGAGATCAAGAACCATCAGTGTGATCAAGATCCACCTGAATACATGAACAGGCCTTTCAACAAGAAGGAATTGGATGAAGCCATGAACACTCTCCATGAGAAGAAGTCACCAGGCCCAGATAAGATCACAAATGAGATGCTGGAACACCTTGGCACCTAAGCAAACTCCAAACTGCTGGCCATCTTCAACAACAGCTGGAAGACAGGGCACCTCCCACAGTGCTGGCGAGAAGCTAACATGGTCCCCATTCACAAGAAAGGGAAAAACCGAGCTAGCAGAGATAGCTGCCGCTCCATCAGCCTCACTAGTTGTGTAGGAAAACTCATGGAGAAAATGATCAACTCCCGCCTTCTATGGCATCTGGAAAGCAACAACATCATCACTCCAGAGCAGGCAGGCTTCAGACAGCATCGCTCCACTGAGGACCAGGTGACCTACATTGCCCAGAAGATCGAGGATGGCTCCCAGGACAAGCATCATACTCTGACAGTCTGATAGACATGGAAAAGGCCTTTGATAAGGTTTGGAAGGATGGGCTACGCCTAAACCGCAAGAAGAGTGGTGTGGCTGGATGTATGTACCAGTTGATTTATCAGTACTTGACAAACTGGAAGGCACGAGTCCACGTCAATGGCTCATACAGACGAAAGAAGACACCGAGAGAAGGAGTGCTCCAGGGAGGTGTACTGAGCCCAACCTTGTTCCTTGTCTTCATCAATGATATCGTCAGAGATTTGCCACGCAAAGTCCAAGGAGTCATATATGCTGATGATCTTGTCCTCTGGTGCTCGGAGAAACATATCACAACAGCCAACTACAGACTGCAGCAGGCGCTAAATATCCTTGAAAGCTGGATCAAACAGTGGCTTGTAAAGATAAACCCCTACAAGACCACGTACACCATCTTCAGCCTCTCAACCAAAGAACTGAAGGCCAATCTGCACGTCAACGAACAAACCCTGCTTGCTGAGGACCCCCCCACTTACCTTGGGGCTACCTTCGACAAGCGGCTGACATGGAAGCACCAAATACAGAAAGCAGAATCCAGAGCAAAGGTGCGTCTTGCACTCATGAGGAAGCTGGCACGAACAACTTGGGGTGCTGATGCTACAACCCTCAGGAGACTGTACACTGGTAGAGTCAGACCAGTGCTTGAATATGGCATGACAGCATGGGGCACTACTGCCAAGTCCAACTTCAACCGTGTCTGCAAAGTGCAGAATCAAGCAGCCCACATCATGACAGGGGCCATGAAGTCAACGCCTATTCAGGAGCTTGAATCTATCTCAGGGCTCCAGACTCTTGAGGACCGCAGAGACACCAAGCTTCTCACTCAGGCTGCCAAGCTGAAGAGGCTGCAAGACCACCCCATGAAACAACGACTGTCCCAGCCAACCAAGGGACGACTGAAACGAGGGAGCTTTGTTCACCAAAGCAGGGTACTAGAGCGACAGCACCCGGACATCCTCGACCACGACCCCAAAGAGATCCCCCGGTGTCATGTTGCTTCACCCTGGAATGAAAGAGCCTTCCCCCTCATTCAGTGCAGTGTCCCTGGAATCTCCTCCAGAATCCTGCAGAGCGGCCCTGAAAAGAAAACCTACACTCTGGAGCATCTTCAAACTCTTTTCCAAGAGAAACCTGAACGCGCGCCTACACAGGCGGCTCTGCAGAAGAAATAGTCCGCAATGGTGGTGATGGCATATATGTGCCGTATCCAGATGGCACAGAAGAAAGGCTTAGTCTTGCCACCAGCCTCTACTCCACAAATTACAAAACAGAGGTCGAGACCCTGAAAACTGCAGCAGCTCATGTTGAGAACAATCCCCACACCTCCCACAATGTTGTTTTCCTGACTGACGTCATGTCTGTCACAGCCGTTCTGCAATGGATTCCTTCACACAGCAACGTGCAAGGAAACGAAACGGCTGATTCCCTAGCAAAGGAAGGCACCACAAAAGAGCAGCTCGACAGGTCCACCACCATCATCAAGGCCAAACAGCAGAAGAAGTGGGCCAGACAACACCCAAACCACAACAGGGCAGACCCATATTACATGCTAACCCGCCAAGAACAGGTCTGTGTTTTCAGACTCAGGACAGGTCAAAATCATCTGAAACACCACCTGTTCAACAAACTACGCATCGGTGAATCAGACAAGTGCCCATGAGGCACTGAGAACCCAACAAGTGACCACATCCTACAGTCATGTCCACTATTACAACAGCAAAGAAAAAAGACCTGGCCAGACCATGTCTCTGTGGCCCAGAAGCTCTTCGGAAGCCTGGAGAACATGCAGTGTACGGCCGCCTTCATATTGGATGCTGGGGTGTCCCTCTGGCGTACGAGAAGAAGAAGAAGACAACGCGTGTGTAGACCAAAACATAGTTCCACCTCGTCTGAAATCAGCTAAGGTTATACCATTGCCTAAAAGTAAAGATTTTTTTTCTGATTTGAACAATTTGGGGCCTATTTCTCTTCTTTCAGTTCTGTCTAAACCGCTACAAAAACATATCCATAAACATCTAATGCACTATCTTGAAGTTAATAATCTCTTTCACCCCTTACAATCTGGCTTTCAACATCACCATTCTTGTCAAACTGCCCTAGTCCACCTCTGTGATACATGGCTTTCAGCAATCAAGCAAGGCAAAATGACGGGTTCTGTATTCCTAGACTTTAAGAAAGCGTTTGATCTTGTGAATCATGAAATACTACTTTAAAAAACTGGCACTATGTCTACGAGACGAAAACACTGTCTCTTTCTTTGCATCCTATCTTACTAATAGAACACAGTTTGTCTTTAGTAATGGCATAAACTCGTACTGCACTGAGATCATAAAGACTGGTGTACCCCAAGGATCTGTCTTAGGGCCTCTTCTTGTCTGCCTATTCAGCAAGTGTATGAGTATGGTTGCATGCATATATGTACGCGCGAGTATTAAAATATTTGCATGTGTGAATGCAAGTTTCATAAACCCATATTTTAGCCTATCTTTGTATCATAATATCAACTGTTTTGCTACCTTTGTGTTCAGCTCTGTATGTGTAATAGTATGCCTTGTCATGTTTGTGTTCTGTGTTAGTATATATAATATATATATATAAAGGACATATTGGAAGAATAGGCGTTTCTATCTGCAACTGCTGCAGGTATTCTGGGCATTTATTCCGCTGCTTGAATCGGTTCATTACTGGACTGACTATCAGACTCAGAGCTATTGCTGGCATTTCTGTTGCAACTTCCATATCGTTTCTATCTTTAGCTACTATAGGACCTACTACTGTTTATTCTGGGCAGTTCCACCGCCGTACGTATACATATTATTTCTGTCTTTACCTTATCTTTGTGGGGCTCATTTTAACCTCCGACGAGAAGGTTTTCTTTTATTTGGCAATCTGCCTGTTTGTATGTCAATGCGTAACAGTTTTACCTAATGATCAATACAGATTTACTATGAACGTCTGTGATGGTTGGCGAGTTCACAAGTGATTCTCCGATGCATGTTATGTAGTTAGGGCTCTTAAGTCCGACTTTTGGCCATTTTGGTACCTACTGGACGAAAGGATGAAACTTTTTCCATCTTTAGGGTCGGCCCCACGCAAACTTGCAACGGCTTAGCTGGTACCTAGTACCTATTAACCCCCCTTACGAATCACTTGGTCCGGCCCTGTAGTACTGTGCCCAAGTAGCGAGACGACTGCAAATGTACTGGTTCTGTTTTAAGTGGACATTTCATGACGACTACTGGTCTAGTGTTTTCTTTGCAATCGGCACATGTAAACTTTTTGACGGTTTAACCAGTACTGAATGTACAATGATTGAATTGCAGTTCTGTGCCCAAGTACTGAGCAGACTGTGAATGTCTGGTTCTATTGCAAGAGGAAAATTCATGAAAACATGAGGATTATTAGTCAATTTCTTTGCTTTTGAGTCGGCCCATGCAAACTTTTGGACGGTTTGGTCGGTACTGAAGGTACACTGATTGAATTACTGTACCCAAATACCGAGCAGACTGCAAATGTACTGGTTCTATTGCAAGTTAAAAATTCATTAAAAGAATCATAACTGTTATGCATGCGCATATGTGTGTGTGCGTGCGTGCGCGAGCTCGTGAGTGAGTGCATGCGTGCGTGTGTGCGAGTGAGCGTGCGCGCGCGTGTGTGTGGGGGGGGGGGGGGGGGGTGGGGGGGGGGGGATGGGGGGGGGGGTATATCATAACCACTCTACCACCAGCCAGCCGGCTTGAAGGCAGAGGACGAAAATGAACAACAAGAAATCCTGGTGAGTTCATCATATAATAAAAAGGCAAGGTTGTCTGTGTGTGTGTGTGTCTGTGTTGTCTGTATGTGTGTCTGTGTGTGTGAAACACAAAACGGGCCTTATAACTCCGCCGTTTTTCGACCGAATCGCTTCAAATTTGCTGTGAGCCCTAACGGGGCGATGGCAACGGCAACCGAGGCGGCCGTGTCATTTGCGCGGTTTGGCAAATGCGCGAAACGCGTATCCGCCGGCCTCTCGGCGCCCGTATCTCCGGTATTTCTGGGCCGATTGCCTTCGAATTTAGCAGGTAGATGACCGGGGACGGTGACTATCAGTGTACCAAACCGGAAGCGAATCGATTCATAAACGCGCGCGATATGTGCCGCTTCACCTTTTCACAAACCGCGGCGTAACCAGACCGGACATTGACTCATAATTTGGAACGTGCATGCCCACGGACAGTGACTATCTCTCTCTCTCTCTCTCTCTCTCTCTCTCTCTCTCTCTCTCTCTCTCTCTCTCTCTCTCTTCTCTCTCTCTCTCTCTCTTCGTTTTTGTTTTGTTGGTTTTTTAACCTAGCTTCATTTTATCTCAACTGCATAGAATCGTATATCGTATATATTATGTTGCACAATTTTCAACCTTTTGAACGACTTATTATCTCATAAGACAGCCAAGCCAACAAAAAACACATAGTACCTGTCAAGCAAGGATTTTATCAGAGGAAGGAGGGTGTTATTGTTGTTGTCGTTGTCGTGTTCTTTTCACATGAATTATAATCTACTATAGGCCTAAGATTTTGGAATGTTCATGCATGTGTATCAAATCGAATAACATTTGAATATACAGTGAAACCTCGCTACCAAGACCTTGATCCCTAGATTGACTCCCTCGTAGAAGTGACCCGGTGTCATGAGAAATAAGTACCTACCGTGAAATAAATACCCTTCAAAAGCGCACTAGAGCCATTCTTCTTTCATGTGATAAATAAGTCAACTATTATTTAAAATATAGATCTTTAAGTGCTCAATCTACACGGAAAGAACCAAGAAATAGAGCGGGAGGGGGTAAATCTACATTTGTGCCGAGAAATCGATAATCAAAGCCATGTCACTTAGTTTCGTATTTTTCAAAATGGCGGACGATATAAACAACCACCCGTGCAAACAAAAATAAATAATAATAAATATTAGAAAAATATCCCTGACTTCTCAGTATTTAATGATGAATCTTCTGTTCTTCCTGCATGCCACAAGACGCCTCTGGATGTATTTAGGGGCGAATCTTTTCCAAACAGCAAACACTTTGAATGAGGAAAAGAGTATTTATTTCATGGGTAAAATATTTTATGCATCACCGGAAATTGTGCACCGAGTTTTGCCCCTTCATAAATGGACTCCTGGGTGTCCACCTCCATAATAGGAATTGTTCGGAAACAATTAAGGGGAGTAATTTCATGCTGTGTGGGAGCGATCTTGCCTAATTCAATCGGTCAAACAGGAGAAACTACTCTAAGATCAGGTAGATCCCCAGCTCTCGCCTCGTGCGTTTGAGTAGACTTACATCACTTAAAACACCGTGCGTCATTCTAAATTTGACGTAATTTATATTTTTAGTCACATTTTTGCAAGTTCTATCGGTTTGATGATACTGGCCGTCCATCATTTAAAAAAGTTGCAAGTCGCTTGACTCGCATCCTGCGGTTTCAAGCTTCGACGCCATGCCGCCATTGTTGCTATGGTTTTGACCGAGTAAGTCGAAGTAATCAACTCTAATTTTCACGAAGTGCTCTCCCCTAGTTATTTTTCTTCCGAAAATCGTCTATTGAGACCATATTTTTCAAGATCTTAATAGGGACTAAGGGAGGTTTCACTGTATATTGACATTATCAAAGGTCTCCGCCTTTCAATATGGGTAAGACGGGGTAAACAGCCAATGGGCGGGTAAGAAGCCCATGCCAATTATCTCATGAAATAAAGCAAATTTCAGTCACATTTTGCCCATGAGACCAAAATGTGCTTTATTTCATGAGATAATTGGCATGGGCATCTTACCCGCCCATGGACTTTTTACCCCGTCTTACCCTAAAAATCAGTAGAAAGCAACCAAGCAAGAACACTGTAAACATGTTGCCTCACCCCTCCTTCCACTTCCCATAGATTAAGGCACCCTTTTTCTAACTAACCCTTATGAACACTAACTCTGGTTTCTCATTAATAAACACTCGGGACTTTACTGGTTTCGTACTGCCTCCGGGCATTGCCTCCAGTATTGTTCCCACCATATTTGTATTTACAAATGTCCCATATGTGTCTGATTCAGACCAAGAGGACGTACAACACCATTTTCGCGTCGCCTTATGGTCTTCCTATTCAAAACCTGAAAGGAGGGGGGGGAGAGAGAGAGAGAGAGAGGAGAGAGAGAGAGAGAGAGAGAGAGAGAGAGAGAGAGTGAGAGAGAGAGAGAGAGGGGGGGGGGAAATCTCTAGCCGGTCTTCTAAAGTTAATAATCGTAACTGAATACTCTCTCTCTCTCTCTCTCTCTCTCTCTCTCTCTCTCTCTCTCTCTCTGTTCTCTCTGTCTCTATGTCTCTCTGTCTCTGTCTCTCTCTATGTCTCTCTGTCTCTCTCTTTCTCTCTTTCTCTCTCTCTTCTCTCTGTCTCTCTCTCTCTATATCTCTCTCTCTATATATTCCCATCTTATCCTTTTTTCTTTCTTTTTTCCTTCCTTAAAAGTGCTATTATTTGGAAAAATTGTCATTTGTCTCAGAATTGTCCTTTTTTTTCGTAATCAATTCAAACCACCAATTCAAGTTCACCATTGCTCATTATTATCCATGTTTGCTTTTAATTCCCATTTTGATTCTTTGTCAATTATTTCATGTGCCAATTTTTGTTTCATTTTCTTTACTTGATTGTTTTTAATGTCAATTTTTCTTTGCCTGATGCATGGTGTGAGTGTGTGAGTGAGAGGGCCAGGTGCAAAGAAGCTATTGTAGCTTATCCTTTTTACCCTCAATAAAACATTCGTTTTCTTATTTGTATTATCTCTCTCTCTCTCTCTCTCTCTCTCTCTCTCTCTCTCTCTCTCTCTCTCTCTCTCTCTCTCGTCTCTCTCTCTCTCTCTCTCTCTCTCTCTCTCTCACACACACACACACACACACACACACACACACACAACACACACACACACGCGCCAGCTGTTGTCAGAGTGTCACAACACAGACACCCTGTGACACACAGTGACAGCTTCCCCCTTCTCTCTTTCACTGGTTCCCTCTGTCGCTCCTGGAGGAAAAACAAGCAAAACATAGGCCTACCTCCTAATTACTCTTCTCCGCATCATACAGAATGGGAAGAAAGGGGTAACTGATGAGGGAGGGGGGGGGGGGGTGTACAGGACAGTATAGGTAACACTTTTAGTGCTTGGACCGTTTTTCTGAACTTGAAAATCGCTACCATTGTTGTTACCAGCCGCGAAGCAAAGCTGAGCGAAGCTGGTAATGTTTTCAGAGAATTATGTTCCTATCTATCTGACTAACTGACTATCTGGCTATGTTAACACGATAACGTTTGAACGGAGAGACCTAGGAGGCTCATAGTTTGCATGCTGGTAGGTACTAAGGCTACCTAGGCCAAGTGCGCAATTGAAGGTCATAGATCAAAGGTCAAGGTCACTGGAGCCGAAAATGCTGCCGAGCACCTGGCACGATAACGTTTGAACGGAGGGATCTAGCACGCTCAAATTTTGCATGCGGATAGGTACTAAAGCTATCTAGACCAAGCTCAAAAATAAAGGTCATAGGTCAAAGGTCAAGGTTACTGAAGCCAAAAATGCTACCAGGCACGATAACGTTTGAACCTAGGACGCTCACATTTTGCATGCGGTTAGGTACTAAAAATATCTAGACCACGTTCGAAAATAAAGGTCATAGGTCAAAGGTCAAGGTCATTGGAGCTGAAAATGGATAGGTACTAAGAATATCTACACCAAGTTCGAAAATAAAGGTCATTTGTCAAAGGGGCAAATGTTAAGATCAGCTCCCTCCGCTGTTCCATGGTGAAGTTGGCCAATCAGCTTAACAGAAAAGGTAAATCGGAGAGAGCTGATTGGCCCTAACCCTAAGCCGTCACCCTGGAACAGCGGAGGGAGCTGATCTTAACATTAGCCGTGAAAGGTCAAGGTCACTGAAGCCGAAAATGCTGCCAGGCACGATAACGTTTGAACGGAGGGACCTAGGACGCTCAAATTTTGTATGCGGGTAGGTACTAACCATATCTAGGCCACGTTCGAAAATGAAGGTCATAGATCAAAGGTCAAGGTCATTTGAGATGAAAATGCTTCCAAGCACCTGGCACAATAATGTTTGAACGAGGGAACCTAGGACGCTCGAATGCTGCATGCGGATAGGTACTTAGGATATCTAGGTCAGATTGGAACATGAAAATCAGTGGTCAAAGGTCAAGGTCAGGTTCGTTACCAGCTGCGAGGTGAAGCACTGCAGCCGAAAATACTGCCGTGCGGCTGGTGATCTAGCATCTTAGCGCTCTAGTTGTTGTTATTGTCGTCGTTGTCGTTGTTGCTGTTGCTCGCTCTCTCTCTCTCTCTCTCTCTCTCTCTCTCTCTCTCTCTCTTCTCTCTCTCTCTCTCTCTCTCTCTCTCTCTCTCTCTCTCTCTCTCTCTCTCTCTCTCTCAGCTCTCTCTCTCTCTTTTTATTTTTTTTGTTTATTACTATCATACTATTACTGATAATAATAATGCTGAGGAGTGTTATCCTTTGCTGATTTTATGATTGCATGATGTGACATTTTTCTTTTTTTTTTTGCCTGTACTTTAATTCCCAAAAGTTCCCCATCCTTACCCCCCTCTATGCCCCCCCCCCCCCCCCCCCCCCTCATCCCTCCCTTTTCTTCTCATTTCTGCATGTACATATATATATTTAGCTTTCTTGTTTGATTTACTTTATTTTTCCCCAGGGCTGGGTGGAAAAAAAGCATGTAACCTGCTTATCTCATGTTCCCTGGTTAAATAAATAAAATTTCGTTAAAGTGTCGTTAATCTCTCTCTCTCTCTCTCTCTCTCTCTCTCTCTCTCTCTCTCTCTCTCTCTCTCTCTCTCTCTCTCTCTCTCTCTCTCTCTCTCTCCTCTCTCTCTCTCTCTCTCTCTCTCTCACACACACACACAAGTTATGTGCAAGTGTGGGTCACACAGTCACTGTGGAGGCCTATGCATGTATGAGTGTTTGGTAGTTGCACAAGCATGTTTGAAAGAGCCACGATCTGCGCCTGTCAACTAAAACCCTGGCACTCTAATCATGAATGCGTCTTAGACAGTTAACACGGGCAGTAGTATGCAAAGTAGACTAAACTGCCAGTCGTTTTTGGTCTAATGTACATACTACTACCCGAATTAACTGTCTAAGAATGCACTCGTGATTACCTTCCCTGCGGTGTAGGCTTACAGAGCCGCTGTGGTTCAGAGAGCAGGGGAGCTTCTTCTTCTTTGATCGCTCAGACAGTTTCCTGTCAATTATGAGCGCAGTTGCGTCATGCTGCCGTTATGCGCCTAACTAAGGAAATAGTTAGGCCCAGCATGTCCGACTTCGGCTGGAGGAAATGTTTTTGAAAGTGTTTCTTGAAAAAAGGCAGGAGAATGGACCGGAAAGGCAGAAAGATAGTAGATAACAGTAAGCAAAGGGAAAAGGCAGAGTCAAAGAGAGTGACAGTTTAGAGGAAGTTACAAGAACAGAACTTCCAGAAGGTGGGGAAACTATTTATACAATAGTCTATCTCTCTGTGGGTGTGTCTGTCTCTCTCTCTGTCTCTCTGTTTCTCTCTCTCTCTCTCTCTCTCTCTCTCTCTCTCTCTCTCTCTCTCTCTCTCTCTCTCTCTTCAATTTACTGATGTCATGTAGAAAGAAAACACTAATGCTTATTGCGCTTTGTTTGTTCATGAAGCGTTGAAATGGTTTTAAACTGCTGAAACGTGAGGCATAATGAACACTTTTGTATTATCTGTAGATTACTTAACATGCATGTTTTTGCTTATTTCTTTGTTTGTAATCTTTATTACATGCCTTGTTTTCTTCTTGTGTGGGTAAGGATGTGTCAATCTGGGGAACCATTGCTTAGACGTAGCGTTGTGTTACGCTCTTCAAGAGAACCCGGGCCTGCTCCCTCTGTGTTGCACCGTAATCACCAAGATCGTTTAAAGACACAACGGGAGCATACGAGTAAAGGAAGCGGTGGCAGTTTCAGGTCACTTGTCTTTCGAACCTTGCTCGCTGTGCCTTTCCATAGGCCCCTATAGGCAAACAACTATAAAAAGAAGAACAAAAAGAACAGAAGAGAGAGAGAGAGAGAGAGAGAGAGAGAGAGAGAGAGAGAGAGAGAGAGAGAGAGAGAGAGAGAGAGAGAAAGAGAGAGAGAGAGAGAGAGAGAGAGAGAGAGAGAGACAGATTATTCCCAGGCGAATCTGGGTACAAATTTGCCTGTAAGAAATAAGCAGATGCAGAAAAGCATCCACAATCCCATCCTCACGCTTATTTCTTATATAAGCGAATTGGGTTTCTGTACGGAACTTGTGGATTGCGAATCTAATGTGCACCGGCCCTAAGCTTCAAAGTCATTCACAAACTCCAACAACTAAGCTCAGCTATGATTTTCCATTACGGTAGAAAACCATTTATTTGAACGCTCTGGGGACAGGCATAGATAAAAAAAACTAGCGCAACGCCTAGTACTGGCAATGCACCGTACTGGTAACGCCACGTACTGTTTGGCACACACGATAGTCACCGTCCCCGGGCATCTACCTGCCAAATTTAAAGGCAATCGGTCCAGAAATGCCGGAGATACGGGCGCCGAGAGTTCGGTGGATACGCGTTTCGCCCATTTGCCAAACAGCGCAAATGGCATGGCCACCTCGGTTGCCGTTGCCATTGCCCCGTCAGGGCTCACAGCAAATTTGAATCGATTCGGTCGAAAAACGGCGGAGTTATAAGGCCCGTTTTGTGTTTCAGACAGACACACACACACACGGACGGACACTTGGCTTTTTACTATATGAATAGTGAGGACAGAAACACTGGTTGTGTCCCTTTTAAACATCTTTATGACATAACACGTCGATAGGCCAGTTGAATTCTCCGTTCAAATTCCAGTCTGAGTCTTTGCATAGCCGCCACTGTGAACTACCCCACTAACGATAACTCTATCAGCCAGGCTCGCTGTAACTCTTAAGTAGTCCATCTTCCCCTTTTAGAGTCTTTGGTTATGTGTGAAGTGTTGGTTGAAATTAGCGTCCTGCAAAATAAATCATTTTATAGCGCGTGTTTATGAACGGATGGTGTTGAAATTTTGCACGACAATAGTCACTATCCCTGGTCACGCATGTTCCAAATCTCGAGTCCATGCGAAACCGCGTAAATGACACGGCCGCCTCGGTTGCCGTTGCCATCGCCCCGTGAGGGCTCACAGCAAATTTGAAGCGATTCGGTCGAAAAAACGGCGGAGTTATAAGGCCCGTTTCGTGTTTCAGACACACACACACAGACACACACACACACACACACGGACAGTTGGCTTTTTACTATATGATGATTAAACTGCAAAAAAAAACAATTCTGGGGGCTTTACCATCTGGGCCCCGACAAGAGCACTACCCCTTTATCCCAGACCTATGCAGCTCCGGTTTGGTCCTGTCCTGCAATAAGGCAAGCCTTTAACGTGTTAACGAATAACCTGATGTAGCCTATGACGCAGTAGTTTAGGTCAACCAGTTGTCGTCATAGCCGCCATCTTAGGATAAATCTATCTAGTGAACTAGTTTGAAACGACGCCGTATTTATTTCAAGATGGTCGCTGGACCTCTTTTAAGCCATTGCTTGTAGAAGGAAAGTGGCGACTATTGATACCAAGCAAAAATACCATATTTGCCAAACAATGAAAGCGATAGAGAAATGCCCTAAGGTGCTGATGGAACCCAGAGATGCACCAACCCATATGCCCTACCAACACAAGAGCAGCCCTACCCCAGCCTTGGAATTCCGTGCTATGTTATGTAGGTGTAAGCATGCACGGTGTTAAAGGCAAGTGTTAAAGGCATAACAACCGATCCCAGGGATCGGGTCTCGCTAGTCAGAAAATGTCTGCCTCGCAGTGGATCGCTGCCTCGCAGTGGATCGCACAACAGGGAAAAAAGAAAGGCTGAAGTGTTGCTATCGCGAATAGTGATTCAAATCATGGTTCACGTTTCACGTGAAAGCTTTATATATGCTGACTGTGGGTTTAAGCATGCAAGGCACATACCTGCTCTCAACACAGCACACTAAAACTTCAGATTTGCACAATTACTACCAACCAAACCCAACCAATTTATACGTCTCATCACTTGATTGCAATAGAAACCACGAATCTGTCCTGTAACATGGAAACTATTGCACATCCAAAGATGGTGTCGAACATTAATAACTTTAAACTTAAACCACGGTAGTTGCAATGGAAATCATGTACATGTAATTCAAATTATTGAAGACAGAGAGAAATTGTGGGGAGAACAAAGTGTGAGAGAGAGAAGAAGAAGAAGAAGAAGAAGAAGAAGAAGAAGAAGAAGAAGAAGAAGAAGAAGAGAAGAAGAAGAAGAAGAAAATGAAGAAGAAGAAGAAGAAGAGACAGAGAGAAAAAAGTAGGCCCTAGTTACCGTTGTGAATAAAAGAAAAACATTAATTGCAGAAAAGTCAAGACGCGTATCCAAAGGAAATGTATGAAAATCATACCATGTGTATTAAATTGCGAATCCTATACCATAATCAATACATGATTGTACATAGCTCACTATAATTCACTACTTCAAACATCTCTTACTTTTCAAAGCTTCTGCGATTGTATTACCGACACATGTCAGAGAAACAAAAACTTCAAGTGTTGACCTATGGTTTGGCTTGTTGCATATTTCCATTTCCAAAGTGCGTAAGACAACTCTGTACAAATCAATCACAATGTTTTATGAGCAAAATACATGTAATCAGTTTTGTTATTAAAACAATCAATAGTAAAAAATAATTCCATCTTCTATTTTTATTTTCAGACTTTGTTAAATGATAAATCCTGATTGTCAAACTTTATATCACTGCAAAATCGAAACAAGTGAAATATTTCAATTCTGTTTTCTATTAAAAAAAATTATATAATTGTATCTTAATCCTATCAAATCAAGACATCACTTTATAGAAAAAATATTCAGCCATGTCAAGTTTTCTCGTGCACTGACAGCTTTTCCTAAAACTTATCTCGTGATTTTAGAAGTTTTAACATTTTTTCTTCCTGAGTTCGCCCCCTTTGTTCTGTGAGCACAGCCCACACATAGATAACAGGACAGAGGGCAGAGTGGAGTGGTAAGACAAACACCACCATGGCCTCCTGGATCCTGTGTAAAGCAGCGACACCAGCTGTGCTCAGCATCACAACCAAACCCAACGTCAGCCAACAAGCAGTGATTGTAACAGCGATCTTTGTGGTCAAGTGGGCTGAAAAATACAGAGACCTTTTGGTGGGGTCTAACTGAATTCTGTAAGCTGGTAACTGTTTTTGAATGACACAAATAAAGAATACAAGTGGTAAGCAAACAACGAAATTCACGATGCAAACAACAGAAAACCACTTCAACGTCTTGAGATCTCCATACCGAGTAAAGATGGCCAGACGACACAGACCAGACTGGCCATGGACACCCCAGTGTGACAAACCAGGAAGAAACGGTATTACTGACAACACAATTCCCACACACCATGCCACAGAGAACGTTAAGTCTGTTATATGGTCACTAACCTGCTTAGTTTTACTTGAAAAACGAAGGATGCTGAAATGATTCAAATTAATCAACACAATGACTAAGACAGCCATTTTATGGGACACAAACCACAGAAAACCACTCACTCTGCAAAGTACACTATTGACCCAGTCCCTTTCTGTGATAACGTATTTTCCATGCAGAATTCCATCTCCAACAATTGTTATTCCAACATGCACTCCCATACATGTATTTGCAAACTGTAAGTGCCCAATGGCCTTCCAAAACTCCTTGCCAAACAGTTTAATTAGTGTAAACGAAGCACAAAAACAAGCTACATTTCCTACTATGGCAAATATGCTAATTAGCAAGAAAAATAGTCTATGTAATTCTGATGGCAACAGCTTTTCACATGCCTGCAAAATGGTGAAAGGTGAATGACACTGCAGTTTTACTAAATGTTGGTGGAATAAACTCTGACAGCAAAATCTGTAATCAGATGAAAATATGTTTTTTAAGTGCAGTGACTCTAACAAGGAATCCCATGGGAAAGTGCTAATAGGATTCCACTGTAAGTCAACCTCACACAAATGAGGTGCATTTACAAAACCAAGAGATCCGAAAGTCTCTATACCAGAACGAGACAGATTAACGTATTCCAACTGATAAAAGTATACAGACAACATAATGTTGACTATATTGGGATGCGTTTGGGACAGACTGACACGTCTTATGGGATAGTTCACATGTTTCCTCAACGTATTTGTACTGTGACTTAAAGGATTGTTTGTCAGGATCAGTATTTTTAGATGTGGTAACTGAAGAACATGAGCAATATTCAGAGTCTTTATGTAGTTTGTGGAAATGTCAATGTATTGCAGATTTGTATGAATTATGCTAGATATATTAAACAAGGAGCAGTTAGACAGAATCAGTACTACTAAATAAATATGCATCCTGAAATCTGTCAAAGTCATTCCTGTCCCTGTAACGTCTGAATATCGAAGTTGAGGAAAAAGATCAGGGAGAAATTTACTGTTGCACACAAACCAGTGACCTTCACACAGACAGCCTTTGGGACAGGTGGCCATGTCACACATCAGTTCATCATCCCGCTGTGGACACTGACCCCAGCCATCACACAGATGATCTCCATGCACACACACTCTGGAATCTTGACACTGATAGAACCCAGGACATGTCGCCCTCTCACAGACCTGTTCGTCTTCTCCATAAACACAGTCAGACATTCCGTTACACCGAGTGTAGACAGGCAGACAGTACAGCCACTCTGCTGTACAACGATAATGACTGTCTGGACATGGTTCGTCATCTCCTATCAGCTGCCGGGTAAAGTAGCCAGTGCCATCCAAGTTGATGTAAAGGCCTTTGTTTTGGGGATTGAAGGTGAGGTTCTCTTGTTTCCTGTTAATGCAAATATGTGATAGACGTTCATCTGAGTTATCCAAGCAGTCAGAATATCCATTACACCGCTGACTGTCCAACACACACTGTCCATTTCCACACAGAAACCCAGGACACTGGGGATGTTCACAGAAAGACTCATCACTGAGGTCCAGACAGTCTTTGTTGAAGTCACACACCACAGTGTAGTGCACTGCCTTTTCATCGTCGTCACATTCAAACATGACCATTCCACTGGCCAACTCCCTGTGATTAAACACAGTGACATTATGTTTGTCACGTAGGCCTGTGTCCATCAACAGTGTGTCACGTGTTCTTTGAAGACAACTGTCACTGCTGCAGTCACCCAACATGAATTGATGCATGACATGTTTGTCAGTGCCAACTGATACCATCTGCTGAGTGTTGCTGAACAGAAATGAGCTTGAAAGTGAGTCGCAAATGGAAACAGCAGGGGGGGAAATGCTGCCATCTTGTGATTTGAATTCACATAAAATGCTAGTGTAATATGACATTTTGTCTAGTTTCAGAAACGATAGCAAATAGAAAACGAAACTGGATCTTGGTGATGGATCTCCCTTGCGCACATAAGAAAAATGGTCTATAGTGTAAGCCACAGTTTTATCAACCCAGTAAGCGTTGAAACGATACATGAACGGTAGAAAGCGATGTCCTCCCAACAAACCAAAAGCTGTATCAAAATATTCATAACGTTTAAAAATATAAACAGCGTCTTTCTTTTCTTTTAGTGTTTTTACAGTAGCAAGTGTTTTGTTTCTGATATCACAATGAGGTCTAGGGGGAGCTGTTGCAAATTTATTTTCAACCTCAATCAGCTGATAGCATTTGTTGTGAGATGCCACCATCCCCTGACATCCAGGACTACTGAAGGGACAGTGTTCTGTTTCATCCTGCCCTCCTTCACACTCTGTCTTCAGGTTGCACTGCAGGATGTCTTGGTGTTTAGGATAGTGCACACTGGAACAGTTGAACAAACCACCTGGGAGTTTCTCCAGTCTGGCGTCCCCAGGAGAAACAGCAAATTGGGTCATAATGAAGTAAGGTCTATGAGGACATAAGTAAGGCACAGACTCAAATTGTATCATGATACGGGAGTGATAGAAAATATGAGTTGCAGTTTGAAACGCTAACTTCATAAAGAAACACAAGATTACTTCCTTTCCTCTTCTGCATAAAAAATTCAACTGATAAGTTACATCCACTGTGCTCAAACAGTCTATTAGGGTGTTTTGAATACTTATTGCTACAGTCGATTTAGATTTAGAGGCTACCTTTAATTCATGCAGCTGAGATGTGTAGCTTGTGCATCCTCTGCACGCTATGGGCACTGCAATGTATCCTGTGTTCTCTGTAAGATGCTTCACGGTGATACCAGACGTGTCAGTGGTATCAATGTTGATGCTGATCATTGGGCTGTTAACACTTTCAATCCACACTGATTCTTCACACTCATAAATTGTGTGTTCAAGTGAACTACTTCCACACTCAATTGAATAATCACCACACCCATACTCGGTTTTATAACATTTTATTTTGATTCTCCAGTGCCTGGTATCACATTCATATTCTAAACGGTTCATATAAACTCTGAGAAAAACATAACTGCCCTTCAGATGCATTCTGCAGAAAGACGTGGAATGGTGACACACACCATACACCACTCCCTGTTGTGCTGGAGACTGTGGTATATAATTCTGGCAGTCTGACACATTGACCTGCAGGAAATCACTGTGTGTGTAGTTCTGATTCAGGAGGAAATCTACTCCTGGGCAGATGCTGCTCATGTTGTCTGAATGGGGATCAACACTTTAAGATTAGGAATATACGTGTTCATCTAAATAAAATTCTCTCTCTCTGTCTCACCACCCTCCCTCCCTCTTTCTCTCTCTCTCTCTTTCTCTCTCTCTGTCTCTCTCTCTCTCTCTCCCCCTCTCTCTCTCCTCTCTCTCTCTCTCTCTCTCTCTCTCTCTCTCTCTCGATTCTCTCAAAATGTAAATGCTTGCCCATGCATTAATGAACAATGTGTGCATCAGAATATCAACTCTTTGTGCAGAAATGTCACTAATTAAGCCGGAATCAATGTGTCAAGCATTAAGACAGAATATATAAGGACATATTTCAAGTGACGATTGTAAACTTCTTAGCGTTTGACAGGAATTTCTTCCATTGTGCACGTGTTAGCTGTATCACGCTGTTAGCACATAAGACCTGCTTGACCTCTTTTGAACCAAGCAAAACGCAAGAACTCACTAACAATTGTTTTCATCTATGAACTCCCCTCCCCCAACCCGATGAACGTTGTCATCCTTTTGCACTTCCGTGCTACGATGTGTATGTACTGCATGTGCTTAAGTAACCGTGTTAGTGTCAGTGATCTAAACACAGATGCTTGAAATAAAAAACGTCCCAACAAGATATGTCACCCCTTCCTCCTGGCATCGTGGAGTTGATTGATTGGCGACTAGCCCAGTTCCAAGTTCCAACAGGGGTTTGTGACTCATAATACCAGTGTGAGAAATAGCATGGATGAAATTTCAAAAAAACAAATTAAAAACATTTTCAGACCAGCATTCAGCGAGAGAGCAAGGTGGGCCAGCTGACTCAGAGAGAGACAGGTGACACATCTGCATTTTCTGCGCTGCTGCCTTCTCTTATTATTCTTCTTCGGCGCTGATTGCCGCCCAGCTACAGCAGACTACAATTTGCAGTACGGCAGTCCGCTGACAGAGGAGCGGCCACATTCCACTCTTGAGCCGCCTTCTGCCCGCACCGCCGCACGCCCATCTACCCACCTTGACTTCGGCCTCCTCCTTCACGCTCCAGCACGCCGTTGAGCAGGAGTGCCCTCGTCCATCAACTGTACGACCTGCCTTCTTGGAGCTCTCTCCACCAGTCTCCAAAAGGATTCCCCAGGTCGTATGACTAGCTTTTTTTTGGGGGGAGGGGCTTCCATGTCTTATTGGGGCCTCAGGATAGAGTAGGAAGCTGTGCAAAAGCACAGCCGCGGGAGCAAGTTGGCAGTGAGACCTTGCACTAATAGCCCACATTGCACGTCATTGCGCTCCCTTGGTCGCTTCGGCGACACTAACACCAGTGTTAGGCTTGGCTTTTTCCTCCTTCAGGACCTAGTCGGTCCTTAAACTTTTTGTTTTTTTGCATAGGTCTGCCCATTCGAGACACTGTTTGCGTGTCGGTGGGCAGGCCGATAATTAGGGTCTGGCAGTCTAAAATAGGAAATAGGATTTTATAAAAAGTAAAATATTAACATTTAAATTTCATCTAAAAGTATTTTCAGTAAATCATAGAGTGTAGGACCGACTAGTGTAGCACAGTTTCCAAAAATGTAAAGTTAATGATTAAAATTTAATAGACTACTATATTATGCTTTACGTCCTCCCGCTCTTAAAAAGAACATATGGGACATTAGTTATTTATAAAGTTGTGGGGAGGGGGGGGGGGGGGGAGAGAAAAATTGTAAGTATTTTTTAATAAAGTTTTTTATTTTTATTTAAATAAAGTTAAAGTGCCATGGCTCGTATTAATTTGACCCGTTATCTAGCTAGCTAGTAGTTATAATTTTTTATTTTAGGTATAAAACTTATAGTAAGATTGTGTTTGAGCATCCACAGATTAACATTTTCAGGATCACTTTTTAAAATGAATTCAAAAAGATTTTAAAAAATCATTTAAGGTCTGCCCTACGAAGAGGGCAAGATTATTTACACAAAATACTTTATTTCCAAAAAGGTTTAAAAGAACTGTACATCTAATCCTTGACTTTGGGACTACAAGTGTCACGAGCCAAGGACCGTTTTCTTTAAAAATAAGCCGGAGCTATCGCATTGGTTTCCACTGAAACCAATACAGTGTTAAAAGTTTTAAATGGGTCCCTGTTGGGTTTAGTTAAAAAGTTATTAAGGTTTTTAAACCTGGGACTCTAAAAGGCGCAAACAAATGAGGCCGAGTCCTGGTAAACCTAGTTAAGAGATGGGGCATTTTTACAGGGGGAGAAAAAACAGGTCAAACGGAGGGGAGGGGAGAAAAAGACTCCAGTCTTTCCCCCCCCCCACCTGCCAGACCCGGAGTCCAACAGGGATTAAATGTTTGATAATGTTTGATTCATTACTTACATTTATAAAAATTAGCTATTAAAAAGGCTACGATTCCTACATGTTTGGCCGGGGGGAGGGAGGGAGAGGGACCCCTCCTCCCCGGAACAAACAGGGGCAGGTCGTCGCGAACAGAGTCCTTATGCGGGGGGACTCTGAAGCTTATTTACATTTAAGCTAAACGCGACTACGGAGCAGTTAAGAACAATCTGGATTTATTTGTTTTTATTGTTAAAAAAGGTTAGTTTTTAAGAGATGTTCCTTTTGTGATTTACTATAGCCTATCAAAAGTGACGGCCGAGGGGTGTCTGCCTGAGGGTCTCTGCCAGCCATACAGCTGGGGACCATCCTTCCGACCCCTTAGTGAGAATGTCTTTTTTAGTGTATTGAATATTGTGTAATTTCAATTTATCTAGTAGTTCTTTAAGTTCTATCTTTATTTGTACGCATGGGTTGAAGAGATGATTTACGTTCAATGCCTCATTGCATTTACATATTATTGTTGCAAATTTACATCGTTCTGATTTTGTTCTTAGTCTGAAAATTGTTGATTGTAAAGATCGTTGTATATTAGGGAATAGGCCTTGAAAGACTATTTTATGATCTTGTGGATGAGTTTTAGTGTATTCTTCTAGTTCTTCTGCCCATTCCTGAAAAGCTGATGTTTTTAATTTTGCCTTTGCTTGTTTAATACATAGCTTTATATTTATTTTGGTCCCAGCATGGCCCTGGGCTGCATGTTTTGCGGCCCTATCTGCTTGGTCATTACCTTTTATACCTGTATGGGATGGAATCCATATTATTTGTAGGTTTGTTCCTTTTATTTTAATACAATGTAGCAGTAAATTAATTTCACTTATCACTTCAGATCTATTTGTTGTTTCATTTTGAATAGCTTGGATCGAAGATAGTGAGTCTGTAAAAATAGTCACGTTAATTGGTGGGTTTGGTAGACTATTTATGTAGCTGCAGGCCTCTAACAGGGCCCATAATTCAGCACTGAAAATGGACAAATAATCATTTAATTGAAATGATTTCACTATATTAAGTGAGGGGATGGCAAAAGCACATCCGATCTTATTATCAATTTTAGAGCCGTCGGTGAAAATTTGCATGTAGTGTCTTAAACCATGGACTTTTTCTTTGGCTGCGACGCCAATTATATTTATGTCTTGTTTAGAGTATTGCTCGTGTAAAGTTACATCAAAATTAGTTTCTTCCCTTTCCCACGTGGGGAAGGTGGTAACCGGGTGAGGGGCAATATCCTTTAGTTCGAGATTTGCTTTAACAAATAGGCTTTTTGAGTAACTAATTATGTCTTTTGTTTTTAAACATAAAAGAGGTTGTTTCTTTTGTAGGTTTGAATAGTCCAAGGAGGGTTCGTGTATATCCCTTATAAATTCTTGGTTTGTCTCTGACTTTACTGCGTACCATCTGATGATGAATTTGGCGCAGTTTAACTTCATAAGGTTTTCGAGTGGCAGCCATCCCACATCTCTATAAACCAATTTATTAATCGCGTAGGATGGTATACCTAGGGCTACTTTGAGTGCTCTGCACTCTGTTGATTGCAGCCGTTGTACCTGGTCTTTATTTAGGGAGTGGAAAACTTCCATTCCGTAAGTTAGTCTACTTCTTACTAAAGCACCAACCAAATGGGTTAAAAATTTGGGGGGTTTTGCCCATTGTTCTGTTGATATGGTTTTTATGAAACCTATTGCCTGGTTGGCTTTCTTGATTAAGTATGTAATATGTTCGTTCCAGTTAAGGTTTGGAGTTAGGGTTACTCCTAAAAACTTTTTACTTTGGGGCTCTGTTGTTTCACGTTCCCCAGAATATCTAGAGTTATGTTTGTTGTTTTTAGGTTTGCGAAAACCATAAAATGACACTTATCATATGATAGCATAAAGCCATTCTCCTCAAGATAAGTTGCTATGGCAGTTGTATTCTTTTGGTGACTTTTATAGAACTTTTGAAAAGTTCTACTTTTAGCATTAGCTTTGCACGCGGACGTCCATATCGCAATGTCGTCTGCGTACATTGAAATTTTAGATAGTTGAAGTGAGGTCAGGTTTATGTCATGTAACATGATATTAAAAAATATTGGGGCGACTATGCTTCCCTGAGGTACGCCCATGTCCAGCTTGTGTGATGTTGAAAAAGAATTTCCTACTTTGACTTTCATCCTGCGATTTTCTAAAAATGTTTTTATAAAATTGAACATGTTGCCCTCTATACCGAGCTTGCTAATTTTTTGTAGCAGCCTCCCATGCCAGACCTGTCATAGGCCCCTTTGATGTCGAAGAAGGTGGCCAGAACCTTCCTCTTTCGGGTGAAAGCCTTTCTGACATGGGAGGCTAACTTGACTACTTGCTCAATGCAGCTTCTATGTTTACGAAATCCTGCTTGAAAGGGGGGTAAAATATTATTTTTTTGTAAAAAATATTCCAATCGTTGTTTAACGATTTTTTCGTATATCTTCCCCAGGTGGGGGGTGAGGGAGATGGGCCAGTAGCTTTTTGGGTCCCGTCTCGGTTTTCCGGGTTTCGGGATGCCCACCACCTGTGCCTCTTTCCAGGCCTGTGGCACCTCCCCCCTCACCCAACATCTAGAGTAAAAATTATGAATAATTTTCAAATATGATTGGGGTAATTTTTTTATTATTCCATATGAGATTGGATCTTCTCCTGTAGCTTTTTTTACTTTCTTTGTTAATCATAGGGCTCTAGCAAGCTCGGTAAAGGTAAGTGGTGCATTGATTACGTCGTTGATGTTATTTGATTTTTCAATAGTTGGTATTTTGGCTCTTCTATTTTGTTCATGTTGTGGGAGAGACTTAGTTTGACTTGCACTAGCAAAAGTTTCTGCTAGGGTGTTAGCTGTTTCTTGGTTGTTTGTAGTGAGTTTTTCGTTCTTGTTAAATACTCTGGTTTTCCTTAAGCATCCTTTTAATTTTAACTTTTTTAATTTCTTCCAGGCCTTTCCCAAATCTGTATAATTCGTAATTGTTTCGTCCGTAAAGTATTCTAATTTGGCCTTTGCTACGATCTTTTTACTATATTTTTCAGCTGTTTTTTTATCATCAAAGTTTTCTGTTGTTGGAAATTTATTAAATGTATTACTTTTTTGGTGTTTGTTTGTAACTGCACACTCTCCGTTCCACCAGGGGTTATTTCTGGTGAAACTGACAGTGGTTTCGTTTTGTGTGGTCATTGGTATCGATTGTTGACAAGCTTTTAGTATATTGTTTCTTATATTTTGATAGTACATTTCGAGGTTTTGATGTTCTATCTCCTCTATAGTAAATAAACTTAGGGCCGTTTGAAATATTGGCCAGTTTGCTTTTTCTAAATTGAATATTTTTGAAGTTGATGTTTCTTGATCTATTTCTTCGTTAAAAGTTATAGAAATCGGTTTGTGATCTGATTCCAAGGGATCTACTACGGGAGTCCAGTCACTATTTATTTGTAGGTTAGAACTAACAATAGTAAGATCTATGGCTGACATATTTATTCCCTGTTGGTCTGGGTAATGTGTGTAAGTTCCATCATTTAATAAAATTAAGTTTGAGTCTGAAATTTCTTGTGTTAGCTGACTTCCTCCCCTGGAACTGGTGGTTCCTTTCCTTTCCCTTGTCCAGGACGGGTGTTGGGCATTAAAATCCCCAACCACCGTCCAGGAATTAGAGGATGATAGGGAGGACAGCCAATTTGTTGTAGGGGCTACATTATAGCCTTTTGGAAAATACATATTTAGAATATTTAGTGGTTTTTGTTCCAGTTGGATTTGGATAGTGTTGGAATACTGAATATCCTTTATATTTGGAATAGTAGGCAGTTGTTTAGTATAGTGTAAATTTATACTTACATAAGTTGCAGTTTTAACTTTGTCTTCAGTGTTGCTAACACTAGGTGGGTAACAAAAACCATCTATGTTTGGTAACTGGGGAAAAATTACATTTAGGGATTGAATGCACAGTATATGATACTGTGTAGAGGTTGTAGCTAGAAAATTGATCAAATAGTCCTTTGTTGTATTTATGGATCTGCAGTTCCACTGCAGGATATTTAAAGCGGCCTTGGGTTTGGACAGGATAGTAGTAGAAGGTTTCAGTTAACCTTATCTGCTAAAATGGGTTTAAAATAGGTTTTCTGTTGCCTAGCCATATTGTTTGGCTTTGGAAGCCTGGGATGTTAATCTTTGTCTTTGTCTTTGTGTTTCTCCTGGTTCGCACACTAGCTGTGCCAGGCGATAGAGATTGCTATCTTGTGTCATGGAGACAGGAGTAGTGTTAGACGGTGTGATGATGGACGATAATCCTTCTAGTAAAAGACTAGGTTTATTTGTAGTTTTTGCTTTAGCAAGGCTAACCAAAATGTTGGTCATAAACAACTCTTGTGGGGATTTGCTAGAAGCTGTTTGGGTGAAAGTATTGAGCTCTCCAGCTGATTGATTTGGAGTTGATTTTGAGCTTTGCTCTTGAAACTTAGTGAAGCAGTTTGTTATTAATGTATCCATGTATGTTGTCAATTTAGTACCAATGGATTCTGTTTGCTTTTCAATTTGTTTATTTACAATTTCTTCTCTTTTTTCCCGTTGCTGCGTTGGCCAATGCTAGTTTAACTTCTTGGGCTCTGTTTCTGAGTGTTTTGGCTCTTGAGTCTGGGTCTGAAGTGTTTTTTCTTGTTGGGCTTTAGTTTTGTAAACTTAGTTATGTTGGTCTCAGTAGAATTTGGAGGACTATTTGTCTGTATTGTCTCTTGGGACGATGTGGTCTGAGAGCCTATCACCCTTGGCCGCATAGCTGCCTGGAGGGCTAGGTCTATAGCGGTTTTCTGTTCTCCATGTGGAGTGTACAACGTTATGCCCCAAAGGCAAATCAAGTTAACTACCACAGATCAATTTATATATAAAAAATACTATTAATAATCTTTAGCCACTTATTTAGTGTTACTAAGAACACAAAAAAAGTATAGTATTACCTTTAGTTATGCTTGATTAATTGCGATTTTAATTTATAGTATTTGTTTTGAAAAAGCAAGCTTTTACAGGTGATCTCTTTTAAATTTAGTTTTATTCTTTAAATTAGTTTTCTTTTAGTTAGTAAACCTATTCGTATTTATCTTTACTCTTATATCTCCTACAAAGCCGGGTCAAATAATAACAGAAAAGTCCGAAAATATTATTATTTAATTTAATCAATTTGGAAAGACAGGAAAGACCTACATTTTTATGAAAGACCTATTCTCAACTAGTTTTGTTGCCCGCACACAAAGATCCCCAACAAATTAGGGGGTTGGCAGGAACCCTAACAGAATGGAAAGCTATCCTAACAGAGACTTATGCTATGAAGTCCGTACCCACCAGGCAAAAGCCTACTAGTGGGGGGATAGATAGATCGTTGGGAAGCGACAAAAAAGTCGAAAAAAAAGACAGTGAGGAAAGAGAAAAAAGGAAAAATCCGGTAGAAACTAAACTGACTAGGCGTCCTAGGCCCTAGCCCTGGGAGTCCTGCTGTGCAAAGGCTCGGGTGGCCAACGCAGTACTCCCAGGTGTACTACTTTTGTAGCACTTCCTACGAACCCTAGCCACTAGGCAGCTGAATAAAACATCATACTGCAAAAAAAAAGGAAAAAAACAAAACCCTAATGCCCTATTAATGCTCACGAAATTGAAGATCCGGCTCTGCAGGAGACACTGGGAGCCCCCGCACTGGAACAGGTGGGCTGCTGGGGTGTATCTGCTCCCAGAGCAGGTGGTGAAACACCGGTGTCATGCGGCGGAGCTGGCAGGAGGGCTCAAAGAGTGTTGAATGTCCACATCCTGTCAGGATCCGCCGTACAGTCAAGATTAGAGATGGCTGGAGGTGTGGGCAGACTCAGGGCGGCCCTGTAAATCGCTGGAGAGCAGCCAAAAGGCAGCAAGTCAAGGAAGCAAAGCAGCAACGATTAAGGTAGCTTTCTCTCTCCTTTTTCCCAGCTGGCCCGCCGATGTGTGATCATAGATGAAAAATTTAATAGACCTTCCTTGTCATAAATAAAAGTTGTAACGCTAGGCGCGGGGATTCTCCAACCATTTTCATTGGTCGCCCAAAAAATCACAGAGAGCACTCTTACTCTAACCATGTAGCATTTCCCTCCGTCGTTGATCCTTCTGCTATTGGGTAGCAAAATGATCAAAATTCACGATCCAATGGCAAACCAAAATCCACAAATGTCTCAAGGTCCACAAAATAGGAATTTGGCTGAGCCAGATTCTTGCTGTAACAGGAATTCTGGTAGGTTGAGCATGCACACAGTTCAAGGCTTAGCACAACAACCAGATGCACAAAAGGCAAACATTAAATTTATAAATTATAATGTTCAAGGTCGTTTGCCGAAACTAGACAACATTGAAATGCTTAACAGATATACTGCTCAAAATTTGCCAAGGATGTTATATTAAGCATACAAAATTATCAAAGATAAACATAAAAAGCCTTTTAATACCATTTAATACCTTTAGATCATCTTAGTGCACATAGCACTGTATATGTGCGTGAAAGAGGGGCTGGAAGTTTGGAGGGAGGAGGAGCGTTGGGAGAGAACTCGAACTCGAACTCAAATTTTTTAATGAGGATAATTGAATTTTGAGAATGTCTACGCTATCAGTGACAGAAAGAGGGACTGGCACTCAAAAATTGAAGCATCAACAACAAAGCTGAAAATGAGTGTTGGCGTACTTCTTTCCTTTCTGAACACCATTTCCCTAGTTGCAAAGCTAGAAAATAAATAACCGTTGTATGACGTCATTTTAAACGGCATTGTTTGGAAAAAATACTTGTGTCTCACCATGACGTCATTTTTCCCGTTTGCAGAAAAGTTATCACACATTGAATAAAAACTATTTTTGGCACAAATAGAGCAATGTCGGTCTCACAAATCGCATGAGATTAAATTTTGTAAAAAAAAATGTTTTATGACAAGTTATTATGTGAAAAAAAGTATTTAGATGTCTTAATATGAGTTATACCTGTCAAAACGTTTTCTTGCCATGCTAAATACAAGTGCCACAGACAAACCCACTTTATGTGTCATCTGTTACGCTTTATTACTCACCATACCATCCCAAAAACATATAACCCGCTACCATGGTGAAAGAGGACAATAGGTGTTATAAGGTTAAGTTTTATTAAAATTGTTAAAATTCAACTGTTTTTGAGTTGTTTGTCTTTCTATGAAATATGACTTGAAATATTGAACAGACTCGCTTCCAGATTGGTATTATGGGATGCTGCTATATGTTCTCTAGTAACAAGGTCACTTTGACCTTGACCTTTGACCTTTAATGTCAATTTGTTTCTTTCCAAAAGTTTTGATCCACTTGTCAGAATTACTTACAACTCTAAGCGGGGATAAATTACCTGGAGTTGTTTTTTTCTCCTTGAATGACTTTTACCTAGGTGACCTTGACCTTTGACCTTGAAATGTTTCATTCCTAATGCTTGGTCATGCCTGTCGCATCTTCACAGTCACATTTTTAAACATTGACTAGTTGGTTTATTGGCTTACAAGATACATGTCGTAATCAATCAATGACGATATTTTAATAACCTTGACCTTGAAATTTGATCTTGGAAATTCCATTTTCTTATTTTAGCCGTATCTTTTACATTGTCGCAGTTAAGGATCCAAATCTTGTCAGGTTGGTTCACCAGGAAATACGGTAGACCTAGGCACAACGTCATGAATATGACGTGTGTACGGCGATGATGTACTGGTGACTTTTAGTAACCTTGACCTTGACTTTGACATGTCATGTTAAATAGGGCGAAGTGTTTCAAATAAACTAAGACATTATATTCAATGTGACAACATAACTGAGTACTGTAAATTACCGTGTATAAGCCCATGTTCGTTTAAACGCCCACCCCCAACAGGGGTACTTACCGAAGAAATGACCACCTCCCACTTTGCAGCAAACCTTTACACAGGGGTATATACATTGTAAACGCCCACCCCCTACTTTGGAACGGGGAGGGTGGGGGTGTCAGGATGGGTACTTGGGTCAGTCAACACCTACAAAACATCGCTTATAAGAGACATTTCTTTCTCGGTTTGTCTAAAATAAAAAAGTCGCATTCCAGGACTATGACATCAAAACCCATGACATCATCAATGACATCACACACACCCTGGTAGTAGACACGGGAGGAGCAGGAAGCCAAAGGGATTAACCCTTTCCCCGACAGACAATTTTCAGTCCAGTTTTGTGTGAAACTTACCTGGGTCAAGAAATGTTGGTTTCTGGAATCCCATTTTGTCCTGTATTGAATAAGGCATTTTACAATCTCCTACAAAAATTATAACATAAGGTAATTGGATAACAGATCCTAATGGCATGCCCTTTAGTGATATGGCTGGTGAATCAGTGTGGTGCAGGAATGCAATTTTAGCGGCGAAAGGGTTTTAAAAACAAAGCATGTAGGCCAAATGAGAGAGTGCATTTTCATATTGTTTCTAAAAGCATCCTTCAGTGTCCTTCAGAAACACACAGAACGCATGCACCCCCCCCTCCCAACACACAGTCGCATGCGCACGCACACTCTTGCACACATTCACGCCCACGCATAGGTACGTGCATACACACACAGACGTTCTCTATTTTCTTTCTTTCTCTCTATTGCTCAGACACTCTCTCACACACACCATGCACGCACATTCACTCTTGTGCATACACATGCGCGTACACACACAAGCTCGCACGTGCCTGCGCGCTCGCACACGTACGTTGCATTTTCGTTTCGCCATGCTCTTTGTATATATCTCACCTCAAGCATGCTAAACTTTGCGCCATTCTTTTCTCCTGTTCATATATGGGCCAGGTTGTATTGAAAAAACGAATAAACCATTATTGTTAGAGTCGCATACATGTACACACACACACACACCACACACACACACACACACACACACACACACACACACACACAAGACACAACACACACACACACACATACATACAGACAGACACACGCACGCACACACTCCGCAACGCATGCACGCTCGCACGCGCGCGCGCACGCACACACACCACACACACACACACACACATACACACACACACACACACACACACACACCACACACACACCACACACACACACACACACATTTACTTTCCCTCTCTTTTTTTCTCTCTTGCGAATGTTATGTGTCACTATAACCCCTTCCCCCAGCCTTCCAATTTTTCACGTATATTTTGCAAATGGCCTCTTTCTAGATTGTAGAAAGGTATGGTAGGTAGCGGCCTGAGTTGAGTAGCTTAATATGCATTTTTAACAACTTTGCATAGAGTGATAGTTGGCCATAGAGCCATTCACGTTTTTAAAAAAAGGTCAAACTAAAAACAGCCCAAAATTAGTTTGATGTTGTCCAGAATGCGTTTGTTTAAAAACATGCGTAGTTTTCACTAGACTAGAAACTTACTCAGTTGAACCAACGCTTATGATAATAATAAACAAAACAAAATACCCACTTACTGTTTCAGGTCTCATAAATCAAACTACAAACACAGAGGTAGCAAAGCAATTCTTTCAATGCTCATTGTGATTTATTGTGACAACATATCGATTTGTGCACGG
>CM065686.1:58433508-58451598 GCA_017654935.2 Phymorhynchus buccinoides | reverse complement strand
TTTCGAAGGACACAAAAGAAGGATGGAAAGGAAAGAAAAGTACTACGACAAGAGAAAGAAAAAAGGAAAAAAAAAAAAGGATAAGATGGGAATATAGAGGTAAATGAGAGAGAGAACAGATGAGAAGAGAATGAGAGGAAAGACGAGGAGGAGGAAAGAGGAGGACAGAGACAGTCAGAGACAGTTCAGAGAGAAACATAGAAGGACAGAGAGACACGAGAGAGACAAGAGGACAGAGAAACAGAGAGGAGAAGAGAGAGAGAGAGGTATTCAGTTACGATTATTAACTTTTAAAGACCCGGCTAGAGATTCCCCCCCCCTTCCCTCCCACTCTCCCTCCCCCTACCCTCCTCCCTCCCCCCCCCCTCCCCTCTCCCCTCCCCCTCTCCATCCCTCCCCCCCTCCCCCCCCCCATCCTCCCCTCCCTCTCTCTCTCCTCTCTACGCCACTCTCTCCTCTCTCCTCTTCTCTCCTCTCTCTTCTCTCTTCTATTATTCTCTCTCTTCCCCCCCCCCGTTCAGGTTTGAATAGGAAGACCATAAGGCGACGCGAAAATGGTGTTGTACGTCATCTGGTCTGGAACAGTGACCAACCATATAGTGACATTTGTAAATACCAAATCATGGTGGGAACAATACTGGAGGCAATGCACGGAGGCAGTACGAAACCAGTAAAGTCCCGAGTGTTTATTAATGAGAAACCAGAGTTAGTGTTCATAAGGGTTAGTTAGAAAAAGGGTGCCTTAATCTATGGGAAGTGGAAGGAGGGGTGAGGCAACATGTTTACAGTGTTCTTGCTTGGTTGCTTTCTACTGATTTTAGGGTAAGACGGGGTAAAAAGTCAATGGGCGGGTAAGAAGCCCATGCCAATTATCTCATGAAATAAAGCACATTTTGGTCTCATGGGCAAAATGTGACTGAAAATTTGCTTTTATTTATGAGATAATTGGCATGGGCTTCTTACCCGCCCATGGGCTTTTTACCCATTTACCCCGTCTTACCCATATTGAAAGGCGGAGACCTTTGATAATGTCAATATACAGTGAAACCTCCCTTAGTCCCTATTAAGATCTTGAAAAATATGGTCTCAATATGACGATTTTCGGAAGAAAAATAACTAGGGGAGAGCACTTCGTGAAAATTAGAGTTGATTACTTCGACTTACTCGGTCAAAACCATAGCAACAATGGCGGCATGGCGTCGAGCTTGAAACCGCAGGATGCGAGTCAAGCGACTTGCAACTTTTTTAAATGATGGACGGCCAGTATCATCAAACCGATAGAACTTGCAAAAATGTGACTAAAAATATAAATTACGTCAAATTTAGAATGACGCACGGTGTTTTAAGTGCTATATAAGTCTACTCAAACACACGAGGCGAGAGCTGGGGATCTACCTGATGGTAGAGTAGTTTCCCCTGTTTGACCGATTGAATTAGGCAAGGTCGCTCCCACACAGCATGAGATTACTCCCCTTCTTTAATTGTTTCCGAACAATTCCTATTATGGAGGTGGACACCCAGGAGTCCATTTATGAAGGGGCAAAACTCGGTGCACAATTTCCGGTGATGCATAAAATATTTTACCCATGAAATAAAAACTCTTTTTCCTCATTCAAAGTGTTTGCTGTTTGGAAAAGATTCGCCCCTAAATACATTCAGAGGCGTCTTGTGGCATGCAGGAAGAACAGAAGATTCATCAATTAAATACTGAGAAGTCAGGGATATTTTTCTAATATTTATTTATTATTATTTATTTTTGTTTGCACGGGTGGTTGTTTATATCGTCCGCCATTTTGAAAAATACGAAACTAAGTGACATGGCTTTGTATATCGATTTATCGGCAAAAATGTAGATTTACACCCTCCCGCTCTATTTCTTGGTTCTTTCCGTGTAGATTGAGCACTTAAATATCTATATTTTAAATAATAGTTGACTTTATTTATCACATGAAAGAAGAATGGCTCTAGTGCGCTTTTGAAGGGTATCTATTTCACGGTAGGTACTTATTTCTCATGACACGGGGGTCACTTCTACGAGGGAGTCAATCTAGGGATCAAGGTCTTGGTAGCGAGGTTTCACTGTATATTCAAATGTTATTCGATTTGATACACATGCATGAACATTCCAAAATCTTAGGCCTATAGTAGATTATAATTCATGTGAAAAGAACACGACAACGACAACAACAATAACACCCTCCTTCCTCTGATAAAATCCTTGCTTGACAGGTACTATGTGTTTTTTGTTGGCTTGGCTGTCTTATGAGATAATAAGTCGTTCAAAAGGTTGAAAATTGTGCAACATAATATATACGATATACGATTCTATGCAGTTGAGATAAAATGAAGCTAGGTTAAAAAACCAACAAAACAAAAACGGAAGAGAGAGAGAGAGAGAGAGAGATGGCGAGAGAGAGAGATGACGGAGAGAGAGACGAGAGAGAGAGAGAGAGAGAGAGAGAGAGAGGGATGGAGAGAGAGATATAGTCACTGTCCGTGGGCATGCACGTTCCAAATTATGAGTCAATGTCCGGTCTGGTTACGCCGCGGTTTGTGAAAAGGTGAAGCGGCACTTATCGCGCGCGTTTATGGAAATCGTTCCCCCCCGATTCGCTTTCAATTTGGTACACGGATAGTCACCGTCCGCGGTCATCTACCTGCCAATCGCCCAGAAATACCGGAGATAACGGGGCGCCGAGAGGCCGGCGGATACGCGCGTTTCGCGCATTTGCCAAACCGCGCAAATGACACGGCCGCCTCGGTTGCCGTTGCCATTCGCCCCGTTAGGGCTCACAGCAAATTATTTTTGAAGCGATTTTCGATCGGTCGAAAAACGGCGGGAGTTATAAGGCCCGTTTTGTGTTTCACACACACAGAAAACACATACAGACACACAGACACACCACACAGACAACCTTTTTAGCCTTTTTTATTATATGATGAACTCACCAGGATTTCTTGTTGTTCATTTTCGTCCTCTGCCTTCAAGCCGGCTGGCTGGTGGTAGAGTGGTTATGATATCCCCCCCCCCCCCCCCCCCACACACGCGCGCGCACGCTCACTCGCACACACGCACGCATGCACTCACTCACGAGGCTCGTGCGCACGCACGCACACACACATATGCGCATGCATAACAGTTATGATTCTTTTAATGAATTTTTAACTTGCAATAGAACCAGTACATTTGCAGTCTGCTCGCTATTTGGGTACAGTAATTCAATCAGTGTACCTTCAGTACCGACCAAACCGTCCAAAAGTTTGCATGGGCCGACTCAAAAGCAAAGAAATTGACTAATAATCCTCATGTTTTCATGAATTTTCCTCTTGCAATAGAACCAGACATTCACAGTCTGCTCAGTACTTGGGCACAGAACTGCAATTCAATCATTGTACATTCAGTACTGGTTAAACCGTCAAAAAGTTTACATGTGCCGATTGCAAAGAAAACACTAGACCAGTAGTCGTCATGAAATGTCCACTTAAAACAGAACCAGTACATTTGCAGTCGTCTCGCTACTTGGGCACAGTACTACAGGGCCGGACCAAGTGATTCGTAAGGGGGGTTAATAGGTACTAGGTACCAGCTAAGCCGTTGCAAGTTTGCGTGGGGCCGACCCTAAAGATGGAAAAAGTTTCATCCTTTCGTCCAGTAGGTACCAAAATGGCCAAAAGTCGGACTTAAGAGCCCTAACTACATAACATGCATCGGAGAATCACTTGTGAACTCGCCAACCATCACAGACGTTCATAGTAAATCTGTATTGATCATTAGGTAAAACTGTTACGCATTGACATACAAACAGGCAGATTGCCAAATAAAAGAAAACCTTCTCGTCGGAGGTTAAAATGAGCCCCACAAAGATAAGGTAAAGACAGAAATAATATGTATACGTACGGCGGTGGAACTGCCCAGAATAAACAGTAGTAGGTCCTATAGTAGCTAAAGATAGAAACGATATGGAAGTTGCAACAGAAATGCCAGCAATAGCTCTGAGTCTGATAGTCAGTCCAGTAATGAACCGATTCAAGCAGCGGAATAAATGCCCAGAATACCTGCAGCAGTTGCAGATAGAAACGCCTATTCTTCCAATATGTCCTTTATATATATATATATTATATACTAACACAGAACACAAACATGACAAGGCATACTATTGCACATACAGAGCTGAACACAAAGGTAGCAAAACAGTTGATATGATGATACAAAGATAGGCTAAAATATGGGTTTATGAAACTTGCATTCACACATGCAAATATTTTAATACTCGCGCGTACATATATGCATGCAACCATACTCATACACTTGCTGAATAGGCAGACAAGAAGAGGCCCTAAGACAGATCGTTGGGGTACACCAGTCTTTTATGATCTCAGTGCACGAGTACGAGTTTATGCCATTACTAAAGACAAACTGTGTTCTATTTGTAAGATAGGATGCAAAGAAAGAGACAGTGTTTTCGTCTCTTAGACATAGTGCCAGTTTTTTAAAAGTAATATTTCATGATTCACAAGATCAAACGCTTTCTTATAGTCTAGGAATACAGAACCCGTCATTTTGCCTTGCTTGATTGCTGAAAGCCATGTATCACAGAGGTGGACTAGGGCAGTTTGACAAGAATGGTGATGTTGAAAGCCAGATTGTAAGGGGTGAAAGAGATTATTAACTTCAAGATAGTGCATTAGATGTTTATGGATATGTTTTTGTAGCGGGTTAGACAGAACTGAAAGAAGAGAAATAGGCCCCAAATTGTTCAAATCAGAAAAAAAATCTTTACTTTTAGGCAATGGTATATAACCTTAGCTGATTTCAGACGAGGTGGAACTATGTTTTGGTCTACACACGCGTTGTCTTCTTCTTCTTCTCGTACGCCAGAGGGACACCCCAGCATCCAATATGAAGGCGGCCGTACACTGCATGTCCTCCAGGCTTCCGAAGAGCTTCTGGGCCACAGAGACATGGTCTGGCCAGGTCTTTTTTCTTTGCTGTTGTAATAGTGGACATGACTGTAGGATGTGGTCACTTGTTTGGTTCTCAGTGCCACATGGGCACTTGTCTGATTCACCGATGCGTAGTTTGTTGAACAGGTGGTGTTTCAGACGATTGTGACCTGTCCTGAGTCTGAAAACACAGACCTGTTCTTGGCGGGTTAGCATGTAATATGGGTCTGCCCTGTTGTGTTTTGGGTGTTGTCTGGCCCACTTCTTTTGCTGTTTGGCCTTGATGATGGTGGTGGACCTGTCGAGCTGCTCTTTTGTGGTGCCTTCCTTTGCTAGGGAATCAGCCGTTTCGTTTCCTTGCACGTTGCTGTGTGAAGGAATCCATTGCAGAACGGCTGTGACAGACATGACGTCAGTCAGGAAAACAACATTGTGGGAGGTGTGGGGATTGTTCTCAACATGAGCTGCTGCAGTTTTCAGGGTCTCGACCTCTGCTTTGTAATTTGTGGAGTAGAGGCCGGTGGCAAGACTAAGCCTTTCTTCTGTGCCATCTGGATACGGCACATATATGCCATCACCACCATTGCGGACTATTTCTTCTGCAGAGCCGCCTGTGTAGGCGCGCGTGCAGGTTTCTCTTGGAAAAGAGTTTGAAGATGCTCCAGAGTGTAGGTTTTCTTTTCAGGGCCGCTCTGCAGGATTCTGGAGGAGATTCCAGGGACACTGCACTGAATGAGGGGGAAGGCTCTTTCATTCCAGGGTGAAGCAACATGACACCGGGGGATCTCTTTGGGGTCGTGGTCGAGGATGTCCGGGTGCTGTCGCTCTAGTACCCTGCTTTGGTGAACAAAGCTCCCTCGTTTCAGTCGTCCCTTGGTTGGCTGGGACAGTCGTTGTTTCATGGGGTGGTCTTGCAGCCTCTTCAGCTTGGCAGCCTGAGTGAGAAGCTTGGTGTCTCTGCGGTCCTCAAGAGTCTGGAGCCCTGAGATAGATTCAAGCTCCTGAATAGGCGTTGCCTTCATGGCCCCTGTCATGATGCGGGCTGCTTGATTCTGCACTTTGCAGACACGGTTGAAGTTGGACTTGGCAGTAGTGCCCCATGCTGTCATGCCATATTCAAGCACTGGTCTGACTCTACCAGTGTACAGTCTCCTGAGGGTTGTAGCATCAGCACCCCAAGTTGTTCGTGCCAGCTTCCTCATGAGTGCAAGACGCACCTTTGCTCTGGATTCTGCTTTCTGTATTTGGTGCTTCCATGTCAGCCGCTTGTCGAAGGTAGCCCCAAGGTAAGTGGGGGGGTCCTCAGCAAGCAGGGTTTGTTCGTTGACGTGCAGATTGGCCTTCAGTTCTTTGGTTGAGAGGCTGAAGATGGTGTACGTGGTCTTGTAGGGGTTTATCTTTACAAGCCACTGTTTGATCCAGCTTTCAAGGATATTTAGCGCCTGCTGCAGTCTGTAGTTGGCTGTTGTGATATGTTTCTCCGAGCACCAGAGGACAAGATCATCAGCATATATGACTCCTTGGACTTTGCGTGGCAAATCTCTGACGATATCATTGATGAAGACAAGGAACAAGGTTGGGCTCAGTACACCTCCCTGGAGCACTCCTTCTCTCGGTGTCTTCTTTCGTCTGTATGAGCCATTGACGTGGACTCGTGCCTTCCAGTTTGTCAAGTACTGATAAATCAACTGGTACATACATCCAGCCACACCACTCTTCTTGCGGTTTAGGCGTAGCCCATCCTTCCAAACCTTATCAAAGGCCTTTTCCATGTCTATCAGACTGTCAGAGTATGATGCTTGTCCTGGGAGCCATCCTCGATCTTCTGGGCAATGTAGGTCACCTGGTCCTCAGTGGAGCGATGCTGTCTGAAGCCTGCCTGCTCTGGAGTGATGATGTTGTTGCTTTCCAGATGCCATAGAAGGCGGGAGTTGATCATTTTCTCCATGAGTTTTCCTACACAACTAGTGAGGCTGATGGAGCGGCAGCTATCTCTGCTAGCTCGGTTTTTCCCTTTCTTGTGAATGGGGACCATGTTAGCTTCTCGCCAGCACTGTGGGAGGTGCCCTGTCTTCCAGCTGTTGTTGAAGATGGCCAGCAGTTTGGAGTTTGCTTAGGTGCCAAGGTGTTCCAGCATCTCATTTGTGATCTTATCTGGGCCTGGTGACTTCTTCTCATGGAGAGTGTTCATGGCTTCATCCAATTCCTTCTTGTTGAAAGGCCTGTTCATGTATTCAGGTGGATCTTGATCACACTGATGGTTCTTGATCTCATCATGAACTTGCTGTTTTCTTTCATCTGGGACCGAGATGTTGCTTACTTCTTCATAGCCATCATTGAAGCAGTCAGCTGCTTTCTTTCCTGTCAGTATCTCCTGGTCTTGCTCGATCATGACAGGGGCTGGTCTTGTGTCTTCGTCATTCATGGCCTTGGTAAGCTTCCAGAGTTTCTTGCCATCTCTGTCAAAATTTGTTTTCTCTCTCCAGCTTGTTCTCGCAGCTTGGATATAGGCCTTTTTGTATTTGGCAGAGCAGGCTTTAAGAGCAGTATTATTTTCAGGTATTGGGTTGTTCTCCACTTCCTCTCTGGTTTTGTAAACTTCATCTTCAAGTTCCTGAAGCTTCTCAGTCCAGTATGGCCTGTAGTTCTTGCGAGCACCGCATGGGATTGTTTCTGAGGCAGCTTTCAGAATGGGTTGATTGAAGCTCTGTATAGGCCTGTTGATGTAGTCGTTAGCCTTTAGGTTCCTGCAATATTCATCAGAGAGGTTGAAGAACATCTCCCAGTTGGCCTTTTTATAGTTCCACCTGGGAAAGGTCTTTGGGTTGCTGGCCCTATAGTGCAGGTCAATGCTCAGTAGCACTGGTCTGTGGTCACTGCCAGCCAGCTGGCTCTGCACCTTCCTGGTGGTTTTGTGGGAAAGATCTTCTGTGGCAGAGGCTATGCCAGCGGTAGATGTGATCCATCAGCGTGAGAAGAAGCGTTGTATATCATCATATAATAAAAAGCCAAGTGTCCATGTGTGTGTCTGTCTAAAACACAAAACGGGCCTTATAACTCCGCCGTTTTTTGACCGAATCGCTTCAAATTTGCTGTGAGCCCTGATGGGGCAATGGCAACGGCAACCGAGGCAGCCGTGTCATTTGCGTTGTTTGGCAAATGCGCAAAACGCGTATCCGCCGGACTCTCAGCGCCAGTATCTCTGGCATTTCTGAATCGATTGCCTTCACATTCACATTCACGATTGCCTTCACATTCGGCAGGTAGATGACCGGGGACGGTGACTATCGGTGTGCCAAACCGGAAGCGAATCGGTTCAGAAACGCGCGCGCTATGCACCGCTTCACCTTTTCACAAATAACTCCGCCGTTTATTAACCGATTTGGAACATGCGTGACCAGGGATAGTGACGATCGTCGTGCAAAATTTCAACACCATCCGTTCATAAACACGCGCTATAAATCGATTTATTTTGCAGGACGCTAATTTCAACCAACACTTGACACATAACCACATACTCTAAAAGGGGAAGATGGACTACTTAAGAGTTACGGCGAGCCTGGCTGATAGAGTTATCGTTAGTGGGGTAGTTCACAGTGGCGGCTATGCAAAGACTCAGATTGGAATTTGAACGGAGAATTCAACTGGCCTATCGACGTGTTATGTCATAAACATGTTTAAAAGGGACACAACCAGTGTTTCTGTCCTCACTACTGATATAGGGAACAGGGACCAGATGCCAGTCTTTTCTTTTCAATGTCTTTGGCTCTTTGCTTGCGTCCCCCGCGAGCCCAGCTGCAGCTATTTTTATGCAGACAGTGGAGAGAGAGAGAGAGAGAGAGAGAGAGAGAGAGAGAGAGAGAGAGAGAGAGAGAGAGAGACTGACTGGGGTGGTGGGTGTGGGTGGGGGGTGGGGGTGGGGGTGGGAGTAGAACGCAGCAAACTTCCCCCCCCCCCCTAGGGATACTGGGAGGGGGGGGGGGGTCTTCTGTACAAATAGTTCCCCCACCTTCTGGAAGTTCTGTGCTTTTAACTACCTCTAATCTGTCAGTCTCTTTCATTCTGCCTTTTCCCTTTGCATGCTGTTATCTACTATCGTTCTGCCTTTCTGGTCCATTCTCCTGCCTTTTTTCAAGAAATACTTTCAAAAATATTTCCTCTAGCCGAAGTCAGACATGCTGGGCCTAATTATTCTTACTTAGGTGCATAACAGCAGCATGATGCATCTACGTTCGTAATTGACAGAAATTCTCCTGCCTTTTTTCAAGAAATACTTTCAAAAAGATTTCCTTTACCCGAAGTCAGACATGCTGGGCCTAATTATTCTTACTTAGGCGCATAACAGCAGCATGATGCATCTACGTTCGTAATTGACAGAAACATGCCTGAACGGCCGAAGAACAAGAACTTAACCCTAAGACGAAGAAGGGGGGGGGGGGGGGGGGGGCACATCTTGCAGATAAGTCCCGGAGCAAGTAAATGTGGGGAGGGGGTAGATGTAGGGAGGAGATGGGTGTGTGTGTGTGTGTGTGTGTGTGTGTGTGTGTGTGTGTGTGTGTGTGTATGTGCGTGTGCGTGCGTGCGCGAGTGAGTGTGTGTGTGTGTGTATATGTATATGTGCGTGCCTGCGTGGGTGGGGGTGGTGTGTGTATGTGTATGCCTATTAGCATGTGTGTGAGCGATTATTTGTTTTGTTGTTGAATTTCTTGCTTTTTAATTTTGTTGTTGTTAAGCGCATAGAGCGAATATAGGGGTGGTAGACACCCCCCCCCCCCCACCCCCCAGGGATACAGGTAGGGGGGGGGGTGTCTTCCGTACAAATTGACAGAAACATGCCTGAACGATCCAAGAACAAGAACTTAGAAGACGAAGAAGAAGAAGAAGTACTCTCTCTCTCTGTCTCTCTCTCTCTCTCTCTGCGTGCGCGAGGTCAAAGTGAAACCCCCCCTGAAATGAAAGACCTTACACGTTTGTGATCCATTTTCTTGGAAGGTGAAATGCTGCCTTCTTCTTAGAAATGTAAAACCGAAAGTTTCACTTTCGTGTGTTTGAGACTGGCTCGAAGAAGGTCAAAGGAAAGATCTTTCACTGCCAGTCAGACATGCTGGGCCTAATTATGCTTACTTACGCGCATAACAGCAGCATGATGCATCTACGTTCATAATTGACAGGAACATGCCTGAACGACCGAAGAAAAAGAATAACGAAGAAGAAGAAGAAGAACTACAACTCTCTCTCTATAGCCTGAGTCGAAAAAAAAAAGTGATGTAAGCAGGGGGATAGGAGGGGGGTGGGGGGGGGGGGGGGGGGGGGGGGGTGTGTGCGCGCGTGCACGCGGTCAAAGTTTAAATCATGATGAAACACTTTCTGGTATAGGTCAAGATGTGCCAACCCCCTACATTTCTCGGTTAATCTCTGTCTCTCTCTCTCTGTCTGTCTGTCTGTGTCTGTCTCTGTGCCTGCTCCGCGGGCGGAGGACGTTAAACAAATGTTCACTCATCCAACCGGAACAGCAGTTGTCCTCTTTGCTCTTTGTCTGTCTTTCTGTCTGTCTGTCTCGCTAGGTACTTCTTCTTCGAATTTGGAAGGTAGATGACGGGGACGGTGACGATCCCTGTGCCAAACCGGTGGGATGGGGGGGGGGGGGGGGGGGGGGGGCAGTGGCGATTACACCGGGATGAGACTACACGTATCTGTATTATTAAAACATCGGGACTTTACTGGTTTAGTCATATAGTAAAAAGCCAACTGTCCGTGTGTGTGTGTGTGTGTGTGTGTGTGTGTGTGTGTGTGTGTCTGAAACACGAAACGGGCCTTATAACTCCGCCGTTTTTCGACCGATTCGCTTCAAATTTGCTGTGAGCCCTAACGTGAGCTATACGCCGCTTCACCTTTTCACGCATAACTCCGCCGTTTCTTAACCGAATTGATTCAAATTTGCTGTCAGGCTTGCTATGGCCCGGGCAACGCCTAGCAGCAAATTGGAAGACAATCGGGAGAACGCGTCACTCTCAGAGCAGCGCCAACGGGAAACGGGGCCTTATAACTCCGCCGTTTCTTAACCGAATCGCTTCAAATTTGCTGTACTCAGCGTTACCAGTACTTGCCGTTACCGTTACTAGGTGTTACCAGTATGGTGCATTGCCAGTACGGGGCGTTGCGCTAGTCATATAATAAAAAGCCAAGTGTCCGTGTGTGTGTGTGTGTGTGTGTGTGTGTGTGTGTGTGTGTGTCTGTCTGTCTGAAACACAAATCGGGCCTTATAACTCCGCCGTTTTTCGACCGAATCGCTTCAAATTTGCTATGAGCCCTAACGGGGCAATGGCAACGGCAACCAAGGCAGCCGTGTCATTTGCGCGGCTTGGCAAATGCGCGAAACGCGTATCCGCCGGCCTCTCGGCGCCCGTATCTCCGGTATTTCTGGACGGATTGCCTTCGAATTTGGAAGGTAGATGACTGGGGATGATGACTATCGATGTGCCAAAAAAAGAAACGCGCGCGATATACGCTGCTTCACCTTTACATAAATAACTCTGCCGTTTCTTAACCGAATCGCTTCAAATTTGCTGTCAGGCTTGCTGTGGCTGGGTCAAAGCCTGGCAGCAAATGTGAAGAGAATTAGGAGAGCGCGTAACTCTCAGAGCAGCGCCAACGGGAAACGGGGCCTTATAACTCCGCCGTTTCTTAACCGAATCGCTTCAAATTTGCTGTACTCAGCGTTACCAGTACTTGGCGTTACCATTACTAGGCGTTACCGGTACTCAGCGTTGCGCTAGTAATAATAATAATAAATGAAACTTATATAGTGCTGTTTGATGGCAAGCCATAATCACAGCGCTTTACAAAGATAGAATAAAAAACTATTTCACCCACTCATACATACCCCCCCCCCCCAAACACACACACACACACACACACACACACACACACACACACACACACACACACACACACACACAGGCACACACGAACAGAGGATTATAAGGACAGTGCACAGATATGCAGATACCCGATGCGGATAACGAAGATACATTGCACACATACATAATTATGCAGACAATATACATGCACGCATGCATGCACATACACGCACATGCTTATGTGCTAAACAATAAACTGTTTATGTACTTTCTATATCATTCAGTGTGTGTACATTAGTTTGCAGCCATTTCATCAGTGTGGCTTCTTGAGATTTCCTCATTCTCTCTGCCCATGTGTTGTAGGTATAGATGAAAGGGTTGAGGGCAGAATTCAAAGGCAGCACGAATATAGCCAGGGCCACGTTGACTTCTCCTGGAACTGGAACATCGTTCAATGCCAACATGCCACACAGCCCAATGGGAAACCAGCACAGGAAATCTGTCACAGCAATGTTGATCAAGCGCCGGGCTATGGTCATGTCTCGTGATATATGGGTAGTGTCTGTTTTTAAGACATTGCTCTGTACTGACCAATAGATAATGATTTGACCACAAGAGATAAGCAGGAATAAGGTAAAGTTAAAGATAATCATAATACCCACAGAATAGTACCTGCCTTTAAACTCCTGTCTGGTAACTGGCAGTGGAATGCAGACACCTGACTGACTGTAAAACTCCCAGTGTTTTGTCATCGGGAGCAACGGGAAAACCGCTAAAACCCAACCAACCAACCAAGTCAAGAGACAAGCCACAGAGGCTGAGGTTTTCTCAAATCGCAGAGTGCTGAAGGGAAAGCGAAGAACGATGAATCGATCCAGTGTTATGAGACAGATGATCAGAGCAGACACTTCACTGGACAGGAGAGACAAGAAACCAGCCACCTGACAAGTGACACTGTGTTTCCACAAGTCGTCAAAATAGAGATACTGACCACGAAACCTTTCATCAGCAGCTCCAATAAGGACCACGTACAACCCCATCAGGAAATCACCCATGGTAAGTGTGATGACAAATATAGTGAAGCCAGACACAGAGCGAGTGTTGGTGAAAAACAAACGTGTACAAAACGAGAACAGATTACCTGACAGAGACAGAAAGCCCATCATCCACAGAAACACACGGTAAGTCCATGACTGCAGTAAATCGTCACAGGAGGAAACCTCATCTTTGGGAGCATGACAGGAACTGTCATCAAAGCTAGTGGGAAGGATTTGATTGCAGCAAAGTTTATAGTTGTCTGCGTGTATTGACACTAAATGTCGAAGATTTGTAAAAATGTCAGCTGGAAATGTTTTCACTGGGCTGCCTTCCAAGTGCAATTCAGCAAGTCGAGATAAGGTCGGAAAACTGCTGAGAAAAGTGTGAATGGATGTGGAAGTCAAATTCAGTTTCTTTACACGGGGAAAGAAAGAGAGCATTTGAGGATCAAACACTGTGATTTTGGTAAATGACATGTCTACATATAACAGTGTGCTTAACTGGACACCAGAGGCGTGGTCCCTAGCCAGTGCAGTGAGAGGGTTCCCAGACAGTGACAATGTTTCTAACCACTGCAGATTAAGGAAGGATACCAAGCTGACCTGCTTCAGTTGATTACCACTTAAGTCGAGGAACTTTAAATTCTGCAATGTCACACACGGTATATGAGTTATTGAACACAAGGCAAGGACCAAGAAGATAAGATAGGTGTTGTGGCTGACATCAGACAGTATCATGCCAGAACCTGTGGCATCCAGGTAACGGATCTGAGGGAATGGTGCTGCGCTAAATGGCTGACCACACTGGAATATGTGTTCCTGACACTGGCAATTGGAAGGACAGGTCATGTTACAGAATAATTCGTCATCGTGCTTTGGGCAATGAGAAAAACCGTCACAAACGTGATCTGATTGCAAACAAATCTTAGAGTTCCTGCATCGAAAATATCTTTGGCATGCCATTTTCGCACATCCCTGTTCATCCATGCGATCAATACAGTCATACATTCCATTGCACAGTGTGTAGACAGGCAGGCAGTCATTGAACTCGCCAGGACAACGGTAATGGCTGTCAGGACAGGACTCGTTGGGTTTCATTGGTGCTGAGGTGAAATAAATACCTTCAAAACTGATCAGAACTGGGGATGGATAAAATTCACCAGTGAGGTAAAGAGTATTGGTATGATAACACTTTTCCTCATCAGATTCGTCCCAGCAGTGAGGCATTTTGTCACACCAGTGTTCAACGTGTTGTAAGCATTGACCATTATCACACATGATTTTCTTCTCACAACGGGGATGGTGACAGAAGGCCTCATCACTGTTGTCATTGCATTCAACTACAAAGTTACACACCAGGCTGAAGGACAATTTGTGAAGGCTATCACTGCAGGAAAACAAAGGAATGAGAGGGGAGTGCTGATCGGCTGAATCTGGGTTTTCATTAATGTGTAAACTATGATCAGGAAATGCACAAGATCTTTCAGTTTGGCAAAACTCTGTAAAAACACCAGGATCACACAGAAAGGAGATGTAGGTCACGTGGCCACCACGACATGTAACTAAAGACGATGGCCACTCTGAGGATATTGGGAGGGAAGCAGAGTTGGAATGAGGAGACCTCTGGTCTGGCACACTACCATTGATTACACACATTACCCCAGCTCTGTTACCAAAATAGGGTGCATAAATGCATTCTGGTGTAGTAGTCTGTGACCATGTCAAATAATCATTGTTTGCACAGATTCTTACAAGCAAACAATCTTCTATGTTAGGATAACATGTCATATACCTTTTGAATGTATGATGAAGGACAGTGTTGTCTTCAGCTATCCAACTGTATCGGTACATAGGATGTTCTGATGTAGACATGGACAGTCCAATGAAAAAAGGCAGAGTACACTTATAGTTCTTATAGAAACGAAAATTAATATAGTCATCATTATAATTTACCTGGCACGTTCGCCCAACTCCAAACCCATCATAATGTTCAAAGAACCACTTATTTAAACAGGTAGGAAAAGCCAGCCGTCCTCCCAATGACACACAGTAATCACTGGCTTGTTTCTGGCTGACACCATGTATTCCATTTTCAGTAACACTGGTGTAAAGTTCCTCAGGTAGCTTAGAATAGATTAACAGACCTTGACATCCCTTTACCAAGCTATTAAGATCTAATATGACTTCCAAAGGCGTTTCTGTATATTATTTGCAGAAACAAAATTGTCAAAGCTATTGAAAACTTAAAAAAAACACCACATACACAAAAAAGCAGATTGTGAAGTAAACCATAACTATTGCTGCTGTAACAAATATCTTTATGCACTTGCAGCTTATTCATAAAACACCACCTCACACATTAAACTAAGTGTCAGCGTTACGGAGACAGATAGGCAGACAGAGAGGCAGACATATGATTGAAACCTGGGGACAAAGAGATAGAGATGTAGACTATAGATATTTTGCGTTCAGTTGCCAAAATGTTCATGATATCATGCTATTATGACAACGAAGTGAGTGACCTCGGATCTCTTTCAACAGCAGACTTAGATCCTCTATTAAAACCGTAGCGTCCCATTTTTGGGACGGTTTATTTATAAGCCTCTCAAAAGTGAGTCTGACTGTTTTTGAGCATATGCTTGTTTCCATAAGTAAAGGGAGGCTACCTCTCCAATTAGACACAATTCTGGTGGATGACTTCCATTGGAACATCTTACAGCAGCATTTTCAAGAAAACAATCATCAAAATGTAAGACCATAGTTTATACAGCATGCAACTTTTTAATAATGTCAAATAAGAAAAAAATGTTGTTTGGTTCATAATCTAAAATCGTGTTTCTCAGTTTTTGTTTTGAGAACATAGATCATGTATTCCACGTGCTGAAAGGTGCGTCCCAAAAATGGGATGCTAGACACGAGAGGGTAGGGTTTTTATTGTAACATGACTCATGTAGTTCTTGTGTTTGTTTCAGGCATTTCACGGTGCATGAAGTAATAAGCATGATACATGATGAACCAGCATTTGAAACAGCTAGAGTATACATAGAGCCACCACCAAATGATGATCTGACGGACGAGGATAGTGCGGATGAGAACGAAGGAGGAACTGTTGACAACCTGAATGGGCGCCAGCTGAGGGCAAGGGCACAAGCTGTGGTGCAAATCAACTGGAGAATTGTCCTTTGAAGTCAGTAAAGGAAATGGAAAAGATGAAGCGTGGCAGCTTTGACTTCGCAACTGATGCCAGAAATGGACTCACTGTCGTCAGGTGGAATGACAACAGCGTAGGCAACCATGTCTCAAACAAGGTCGGTGTCAATCCAGTTCAAGTAGCAAAGCGATGGTCTTGAGCTGAAAGACGACGGATTGAGATACCTCAGCCTTACGTCATCAAGCACTACAACCAGACGATGGGGGGCGTTGACTGCACGGATCAAAACGTTGATCAGTACCGTACAACCATCCGGTCCAAAAAGTGGTGGCGGCCCATCTTTGCCTACTGCCTTGATGTGAGCGTGCAGCAGGCTTGGCACATGTACAGCCAGCCATGAAAATCCTCTCGACTTGCTGGCAGTGCGTCACTCTGTTGCTCTGACCTACCTGACCTGCGCACCAAAGACCAAAGGAGCTGGACGTCCAAGTGCCAAGGAAAGAAGCCCTGCCCTGGACAAGGGAGTACCCACTGCTGTCCGATTTGATGGAATCAACCACCTTGTGGAGCCTTGGCCTACCCAGCTTCGCTCTGCTGCCTGTGGCATGAAAACCACAAGGAGATGCCAAAAGTGTGGAGTGGGACTGCATGACAAGTGCTTTGCTGTTTTCCACACTCAGTGACTCAGTGATGTCCAGGACACCAGAACCATGCTCACCAGAAATGAGAATTAGCCTTTGCGAGATGTAAAGATGTTTTTCTCCTCCATCCTACCGTCTCCCCTTCTCATTTTATTTTGCAAGCAGCAAGAGACTTGTTAGCAGATCAGTTTCATTTAATGTTTTTCAGATAATTTGTTAGTACTAAAGGTTCCTTTGTATGGTCATATTTTTTAAATATTATCTTTCATCGCACTGTGTTATCTTCCATGGTTCAATGTCAAAACATTCATGAAACTAATAAAAGCAAGCCATAAGTTGTGCTAGAGATTATTGTTATGTATGGGAAAAAACCCTACCCTCTCGTGCCTAGCGTCCCATTTTTGGGACAGGACTATTACTCACCACAGCATCATTGCAAATACATATTTACCATAATACACATGACCACCTTCAAGCTACAGCAATTACAACATATTTTCATAATTGTTGTCCCCCAAAAACAAATCAGGCATTAATGGGTTAACAAAACAAAGTAGCGTTTATTGAAAACAGCGCACAAATCAATAGGTACTATTCCATGGTTTCAGTAATACTCTAAAACTGAGGCAAACACCAAGCCGTTCCCCTGATACCCTTCCCGCTCTAAACCTGGCCTACGAGCAAGGGAAGTTTGCAGATGAATAATTCACCTGTATAAGTTTGACAAGAGGCGGGAGAACAGTTTTTCATGCACCTCATTAAGCAGTCAGTGCACACTTATGCTTTGTTAAATACCATAACTTGAAGACCAGTGTAAGTCCCTCTTTCTATGACGCCAAGGTCGTATGCAGCAGGCCCTATGACCAGAGTAAATTAAGACAAGACGTGTAGGCAGCAGGGGGTTTAACGACCGTCTTCATAGAATCCACGTGCACAATGAGGGTGCTGGGAAACGTTTGAGAGAAAATGGGGACAGTACATGTTTTATTCTCACAGGATGAGATATTCACACCACTCTACTTATTGCCCAGAGCCTGTATTCACATTGAGATAGCATGAGACTTAGCATCATGCTAACTTAGAAGCTCTTCCAAAAGTCCTATTAAATCCTATAGGACATTGGAAGAGCTTCTAAGTTAGCATCATGCTAAGTCTCATGCTATCTCAATGTGAATACAGGCCCAGGAGTTTACTTATTGTTCAACTACTGCAAATATCCTCAGCTTGGTATACTTCAGGCACTCCAGAGACTAGACATTGCTCATTCTAAATTGGTTTAAATGATTGTTATGTAACAAAAAGCACAATTTACACACATATTAAGAAAGCATAACGGCAACAACAAGCTTAAAGCTTATACTGTGCCAATGTACAATGCATGAATGTCTGAATGACGGCTGGCAAGCACAAGACTAAACAGACTGATTTAAACATTATCATTCTAAATTCACCACTTG
>CM065686.1:58406008-58428508 GCA_017654935.2 Phymorhynchus buccinoides | reverse complement strand
TGTGTCACCATGAGAGGAAGGCATCCGCGCAAAAATGTTCGCCGTCCTGACCTTGACCTTGGCGTATGACCTTGAAAACCGAAAATGTTTAAGGGGCCATAACTTCCACACTGTTGGTCTTAGAGTCTTCAGATTTGGCACGTAGGTACTTTGGCTTATGTCCGTTCTGATGATGGCATACCGATCAAGGTCAAGGTCAAGGTCCGGGAGATCGGTAGGCCTTGAAAGTGGTAGGGGTCTAAACATCGGTTTTTAAGCCATATGTTCCACATTTGTACTTCACAGAAGCGCTTCAGATTGTGTGTGGCACTGTATAACCTAGAGTAGAAAACATCCGAGCATAAATTATCGCCATATTGATCGTGACCTTGAAGTGTGACCTTGAAAACCGAAATTTCCTTCTTTGCACTATATATTTCTTGTCCAAGCTGTATCTCGTGAACTAGAAGACAGAATCCCTTCAACGTTTGTGTGAGGATGTGGCACTAAGAGTATAACACATTCGTCTATAAATTATCCCTCGGAAATACAATGTCGCTGAGCGGCAGGGATGTTTCCGGTTTTTTTCACCCTCCTATATCTCGTGAAATACTGTATAGAATCACTCCAAATTGTGTGTGGGTGTGTAAAAAGAAGATTAGAAGACATTGCAGTACAAATTATGCCACGTGGGATTTGAATGTCGCTGAGCGGTAGACATGTCTCCGAGTTAAGGGTATACACCCCATTAAGGGTGTACACCCCATTAAGGGTGTACACCCCAATAATTAAGGGTGTTCATCCCGGTAAAGGAGGGGGTCTAATACTAAACGTAAAAGACATCCTAGCACAAAATGTGCCAGGTGGGGCTTAAATGTCGCCGAGCGGCAGACATGTTTCAGTGTCAAGGTTGTGCACCCCACCAATTAAGGGTGTGCATCCCGGAAAACGATTTGCACCCAGTCAAGGGTGTGTAGGTGCATCACCCAAAGGTCACAAGGAGAACGGGGACCTAAGATGTGACGGGGAATGGACGTACAGGGCGGGGCATGTACAGGGCATAACCGGCAAAGGACATATCTGCCACTCGGTGATGCCCTTGTTTGTTTTTCTTTCTGTCTGTCCCAAGGATATCTCCCGAACCGCTCGACCGAATCGCTTCACATTTTGTGTTGTGGTGTGTCACTATGAGAGGAAGGCATCCACGCAAAACGTTTTGCCGTTTTGACCTTTACCTTGGCGTATAACCTTGAAAACCGAAATATATTTAAGGGGCCATAACGTCCACACCGTTGGTCTTTTGTCTTCAAATTTGGCATGTAGGTACTTTGACTTATGGCCTTTCAGATGATGGCATCCCGATCAAGGTCAAGGTCAAGGTCGGGGAGATCGGTAGGCCTTGAAAGTGGTAGGGGTCTAAAAATTGGGTTTTCAACCATATTTTCCACATTCGTACTTCTGTCACGAACCAGAAGGGTGTGCTCCAACAAATAAAGTAAACCCACTCTCCATCTATCTCCCAAACAACACAAACACAATAATTTGGAGTAGGCGTCAACTTGAAAAACAATTTATTAAAAATTAAGCTTATGAATTATCTTTCATACACGCAACGAATTGCCGCAACCAAAACAATTAATTAAAACGGTGGATGTAAAAGTTATCTCCCTTTACTAATCAATTAAACAAATCCTAGCAACCAGGTGCACCAATAAATATAAACTCTAAGATAATATCTTAATCCAAATTAATATTTAATATAATTAAATTAAACAAAACCAATAACCCAACTTACACTTCCTTCTTATATTGACTTCCCTCCCTTGCTTCCTTACACAAAACACAACAGATGGCACAAGGATAGTTTTGAACACAATCACTTACAATGATGTTAAATAAACACCAAATCTTCTGCAGTGATCTGCTCACCTAACTAAACTCCTGCCAACTGCTATAATATATCTAACCATGATTAGATGAAACAGATAGTGAGGTAATATTCCAAGATCAAATCACCTGCAACTATGTTAAATGAAGTATCTAACCGTTGCAGTGATTTGCTCTTTCCAACTAAAACACTCGCCAACCGCAACAACAAACTTTAATTTAAATCATCAACTTCACCAAAAGTAAATGTAATCCCAAGTAATAATATTAATATCCACTCCCCATCAATTAATTATTCATTCCAATAAGTGAGTGAACAAGAAATGAAAACAACCCAGTTGTCCTAAATAGTCAAACACTAATTTACCAAAAAGAATGATTGTCCTGAACTAAGAGAGCAATCAATTACTCTTAGAAACTAACTAGTCATCTACCAAAGATGAAAGTCCAACAAGTGGGAAAATACCACAAGGGTTTCGCACAACCGTGTGCACCAAACAATCCATATTAATTAATCAGCCATTCACCAAAAAATGAATGTTCAACACGTGGGAAATACCACAAGGGTTTCGCCCAACCGTGTACACCAATCAATCTCACAACTGAAAATGGTTTGCCTTGCTTCCCACCTTCGAGGTAATTCACCCCACCACAAATCAGTAATAAATGATGTCTGGTTAATAATAACACACTCCTCTGGTTACAGTTCTCCCCCACACAGTGAATGAATTATATTAAATGAAGGTCAGTCTTTAATAATTCATTCTTCTGGTTAAATTCTCCTTCTACAGTGAATTAATTAAATTCAATGAAAGTCGGTTTATTAATTCACACCTCCGGTTATAATTCTCCTCCACAGTGGACGGTTATATCACCTTCCCACTGTCAAAGGGAAATAACCCACTAAACAGATCTCTGTCCTACTCTTGTCCTGTGGCGACCACAGTCTATTTTCACGACGTCAGCCGCACGCGATGCACCACATTTAATGAAAACTAGCGCAACGTCGAGTACCAGTAACGCCTAGTAACGGTAACGTCAAGTATTGGTAACGCTGAGTACAGCAAATTTGAAGCGATTCGGTTAAGAAACGGTGGAGTGGTATAGCGCGCGCGTTTCTGAACCGATTCGCTTCCGGTTTGGGACACGGATAGTTACTGTCCTTGGTCATCTTCCTGCCAAATTCGAAGGCAATCGGTCCAGAAACACCGTTGATACAGGCGCCGAGAGGCCGGCGGATGCGCGTTTCGCGCATTTGCCGAACCGCGCAAATGACACGGCCGCCTCGGTTGCCGTTGCCATCGCCCCGTTAGGGCTCACAGCAAATTTGAAGCGATTCGGTCGAAAAACGACGGAGTTATAAGGCCCATTTTGTGTTTCAGACACACACACACACGGACGAACACACACACACACGGACGGACACTTGGCTAAACGCGCATCCGCCGAACCGCGCAAATGACACGGCCGCCTCGGTTGCCGTTGCCATTGCCCCGTTAGGGCTCACAGCAAATTTGAAGCGATTCGGTCGAAAAACGGCGGAGTTATAAGGCCCGTTTTGTGTTTCAGACACGCACACACACGGACGGACAGTTGGCTTTTTACTATATCATCATATAGTAATTTGGCAAGTGTCCCGTGTGTGTGTGTGTGTGTCTGTGTGTGTGTGTCTGAAACACGAAACGGGCCTTATAACTCCGCCGTTTTTCGACCGAAATCGCTTCAAATTTGCTGTGAACCCTCACGGGGCGATGGCAACAGCAACCGAGGCGGCCGTGTCATTTGCGCGGTTTCGCAAATGCGCGAAACGCGCATCCGCCGGACTCTCGGCGCCTGTATCTCCGGCGTTTCTGGGCCGATTGCCTTCGAATTTGGAAGGAATAGGACCGGGGCCGGGGACTATCGTCGTGCAAAATTTCAACACCATCCGTTCATAAACACGCGCTATAAATCGATTTATTTTGCAGGACGCTAATTTCAACCAACACTTGACACATAACCACAGACTCTAAAAGGGGAAGAAGGACTACTTAAGAGTTACGGCGAGCCTGGCTGATAGAGTTATCGTTAGTGAGGTAGTTCACAGTGGCGGCTATGCAAAGACTTGGATTGGAACGGAGAATTCAACTGGCATATCGATGTGTTATGTCATAAAGATGTTTAAAAGGGACACAACCAGTGTTTCTGTCCTCACTACTCATATAGGGAAAAGGAACCAGATGTCAGTCTTTTCTTTTCAATGTCTTTGGCTCTTTGCTTGCCTCCTCACCCCGGGCTCGGGCTCGCTGCTGCGAGCCCGCTGCAGCTATTTTTATACAGACAGTGAGAGAGAGAGAGAGAGAGAGACCGGGAGTGAGAGAGAGAGAGAAACTGACCGGGGTGTGGGTGGGGGGGGTGGGGGTGGGAGTAGAAGCAGCAAGCTTCCCCCCCCTTAGGGATACTGGGAGGGGGGGGGGGGTCCGTACAAATAGTTCCCCCACCTTCTGGAAGTTATGGTGGGAGTAGAACGCAGCAAGCTTCCCCCCCCCCCCCCCTAGGGATACTGGGAGGGGGGGGGGTCTTCCGTACAAATAGTTCCCCCACCTTATGGAAGTTATGTGCTTATAACTACCTCTAATCTGCCAGTCTCTTTGATTCTGCCTTTTCCCTTTGCATGCTGTTATCTACTATCGTTCTGCCTTTCCTGTCCATTCTCCTGCCTTTTTTCAAGAAATACTTTCAAAAAGATTTCCTCTAGCCGAAGTCAGACATGCTGGGCTTATTTATTCTTACTTAGGTGCATAACAGCAGCATGATGCATCTACGTTCGTAATTGACAGAAATTCTCCTGCCTTTTTTCAAGAAATACTTTCAAAAAGATTTCCTCTACCCGAAGTCAGACATGCTGGGTCTAATTATTCTTACTTAGGCGCATAACAGCAGCATGATGTATCTACGTTCGTAATTGACAGAAACATGCCTGAACGGCCGAAGAACAAGAACTTAGAAGACGAAGAAGAAGAAGAAGTACTCTCTCTCTCTCTCTCTCTCTCTCTCTCTCTCTCTGTGCGCGAGGTCAAAGTGACCCCCCCCCCTGAAATGAAAGACCTTACACGTTTGTGATCCATTTTCTTGGAAGGTGAAATGCTGCCTTCTTCTTGGAAATGTAAAACCGAAAGTTTCACTTTCGTGTGTTTGAGACTGGCTCAAAGAAGGTCAAAGGAAAGATCTGTCACTGCTTCTTTACCCTTTCTAATATAACTTGGCCTCGCGTTGCTGCTCGCCCGTTATAATACAGATGTGCTGTTTAGACTACATAGTGGATGTGTTGTGAAATGTGTTCGTGGCAGTGTTTGCGCGCGCGTGCACGTGTGTGTGCGTGTGTGTGTGTGTGTGTGTGTGAGAGAGAGAGAGAGAGAGAGAGAGAGAGAGAGAGAGAGAGAGAGAGAGAGAGAGAGAGAGAGAGAGAGAGAGAGAGAGAGAGACATACATACGATTAGGTTCGATTTTATTATGTTACTATGTATGACTGTTTTGCATGCTTTTTTCGCTGGATGTAAACAAGCATTATATTAATATTTGCTTATTCTATTACCCTCTATAAATAAAATCCATTCAATTCAACTCTCTCTCTCTCCTCCCTCTCCCTCTTCCAGACTAGAACTAAAATAATTATTTATTTTATTAACCCGTTATTGGGGCATGCAAAACGACCATTGCTAATTTCACACGCAATATAGAGGTACAGGAAATGAACAACACCTTCGTTTATAAAACTGATAAACAAAACCGAATCAAGCAATTGATTGCAATTATGACATAACATCACAATGATAAGACTTTTGTGCATAACGTGTTGTGTTTATACAACAAACAAACAAGCACACAACAGGTGTAAAGTGACGTTATGTTATTTACAAGAGACAACAAAACCAAGAAATACTTTCAAAAAGATTTCCTCTAGCCAAAGTCAGACATGCTGGGCCTAATTATTCTTACTTAGGTGCATAACAGCAGCATGATGCATCTACGTTCGTAATTGACAGAAATTCTCCTGCCTTTTTTCAAGAAATACTTTCAAAAAGATTTCCTTTACCCGAAGTCAGACATGCTGGGCCTAATTATTCTTACTTAGGCGCATAACAGCAGCATGATGCATCTACGTTCGTAATTGACAGAAACATGCCTGAACGACCCAAGAACAAGAACTTAGAAGACGAAGAAGAAGAAGAAGTACTACTCTCTCTCTCTCTCTCTCTCTGCGCGGGCGAGGTCAAAGTCGAAATCATCATCATCATTCATATAGTAAAAAGCCAACTGTCCGTGTGTGTGTGTGTCTGTGTGTGTGTCTGTGTGTGTGTCTGTCTGAAACACGAAACGGGCCTTATAACTCCGCCGTTTTTCGACCGATTCACTTCAAATTTGCTGTGAGCCCTAACGCGACGATGGCAACGGCAACCGCTTCACCTTTTCACGCATAACTCCGCCGTGTCTTAACCGAATTGATTCAAATTTGCTGTCAGGCTTGCTATGGCCCGGGCAACGCCTAGCAGCAAATTGGAAGACAATCGGGAGAACGCGTCACTCTCAGAGCAGCGCCAACGGGAAACGGGGCCTTATAACTCCGCCGTTTCTTAACCGAATCGCTTCAAATTTGCTGTACTCAGCGTTACCAGTACTTGCCCTTACCGTTACTAGGTGTTACCAGTATGGTGCATTGCCAGTACGGGGCGTTGCGCTAGTGATGATAAACTAAAAGGGTCTTTAGTCCTGGAGGTCCGGGTTGCTTCCCTTTGTGGCGTAGCTTCACCCCCTTCCGCGTTCTCAGGTTCCGGTTAGCTCGGCCTCTGGAACCACAGTGCTGTTCCCATCGTGAGGGCTGTTCAGAACGTAGAACACCGCAACGGGCAGAAGTCCCGTTCACAGCACAAACTGGATGACACCCCCTTGGTCTGGTCAACAGCTGACAAGTCCCTCAGCTCGTTAGTGAAGGCAGTTCTCTACCCCATCGAAATCGAATGTCGGAGTAGAGACAGCATACCGTTAGCAAGGCCAAAGCCTTTAGCGAAAACCGGTTAGAAAATTCTCTTGCACAGAGAGTCCAATATTCGAGATAAACTCTCTGCGCTTGACAATGAATCGTGAGTAAAGAGAATTCTCTGCACGCACATTGCGTTTTTGTTGTTTTAGCCAAAACCAATGAAAACGCTGGGCCAATGAAAATACATGTAGTTGTTTCGATGACCAAAAACCACAATTACACAAAACCCTAAGAAAATCTCCCTTCTTCCAACCTAGTACTTCAAACAAGCCAGGCATAACTAAATTGCAGCAAAAATGCTGATACAAACTACATTAATCGCAAAGTGACCTGTGACAACTTCACAGAAGCGCTTCAGATGGTGTGTGGTACTGTATAACCAAGAGTAGAAAACACCCGAGCATACATTATCGCCATGCTGACCTTGACCTTGAGGTGTGACCTTGAAAACCGAAATTTCCTTCTTTGCGCTATATATTTCTTGTCTAAAATATATCTCGTGCAGTGAACTAGAAGACAGAATCCCTTCAACTTTTGTGTGAGGATGTGGCACTAAGAGTATAACACATTCGTCTATAAATTATCCCTCGGAAATACAATGTTGCCGAGCGGCAGGGATGTTTCCGTTTTTCTTCACCCTCCTATATCTCATGAAATACTGTATAGAATCACTCCAAATGTTGTGTGTGTGTGTGTGGGGGGGGGGGGGGGGGGGGGGGGTAAAAAGAAGAGTAGAAAACATTGCAGTACAGATTATGAAATTATGCCACGTGGGATTTAATGTCGCCGAGCGGCAGACATGCCTCCAAGTTAAGGGTGTACACCCCACTCATTAAGGGTGTACATCCCGGTAAAGGAGGGGGTCTAATACTAAAAGTAAAAGACATCCTAGCACAAAATGTGCTACATGGGGCTTAACATGGCAGACATGTCTCAGCGTTAAGGGTGTGCACCCTGTTACGCAGTGTTTTGGGCGTTTTGGTGATGACATATTTCTGGTTTGGGACCTCAGCGCAAGTATGCGTATCACGTGACGCGCAGATGTGTATTTTGACCGATTTCGTTCAGTTCGAGTTCAGTTGCCATGTTTGTCTTGAACTGGACACTTCGTCTTTTTTGGTCCTGAGCTGTTAGCTTTGAGATGTGGACCTGGGCAACTCAATGATGGTTTTTGTAAGCTGCTGTTGATGCAGGTACGTACCTATGGGTTTACTCTCTTGTTATTTCTATGAATACAGTTGTTGGATTACTTGTACAGAATCATAATTTTTGGCTTCGTTTGGTGAGTTCGTTAGAATGGGTGTGATAGATTTTGTGTTGTGGTAGACTTCAAGGTAGCGTGTCGAAGGTATTATTCTTTGTGAATGTTGGAAGAAGTCAATGATAGTTTACAGGTTCCAAGGTGCTGTGTTGAGTAAGTTGTTGTTTGGTAATAATCGGTTTGTTCCATTTTGATGGTGGTTAGTTGTTTGTTAACAAAATATCCCACATAGTGAAAGATTTTGTTCTAAGTGCGACCACCAAGCTCTAGGAGATGAATTTCATTATGTTTTTGAATGTTAAACGTTCCAGGATGCTAGAAAACGTTATTTGCCAAATTATTGTTTAACTCTTTTGCCTGTCCGCCATTACTGCTGGTTCATAAACCGCTTGAAAAGGCGCCTAGTTACCTACAACTGAAACCAGTTTCACAGGAAAAGCAGACGATGCTTTAACTTTCGCGCATGCGCAGAATAGCTTCCTAAAATGTCGAACTTCCTTCCTGTCTGCTTCACAACCACCTCATGGCCGATCTCACAACGTTTTGCATCGATTTTCACCGAATTTGTTTTGTTCGACTTCTGGACAAAAATGGCCGAAGCTGCATCGTTTTATGAATCGTTCTTTGGCAAATTTATAGACTGAATGGATCCAGAACACAAAGAAGGAACTTTATAGGACTTTGGAAGTGAAATGACTGTGTCAACAGTGCTAAAAAATGACTTGTCTGGAATTATATAAATCAAATAAACAGTGATCCGGTGTTTGTAGCAGAAATTAAGTGTGCTAAACACGATTCAATTGAACTTTGATCGTTATGAAGTGGATCTGCAATCTGTGATATTTGGTTTGAAACTGATTGTAAGATGATTCAGAAACTCAAGATTGTGTACCTGTGTAAACCGTTAATGAATTGTTAATTACTACACAAAATAAACAAGGTCAGTGGATTATTTTGTTGCGTTTGCTGTTGTTTGTTCATCAGTGTTGTGTGTTTTACTAGCATAAAGCAAGACAGCACTCACAATGTTTTGTTCAATGTTTTTTAAAAAATTGTTTACACAAAAATTAATTAAAACAAAAATAAACAATTAACATCAACATATGCCAACAACTGGCAAGAAATGATACTCAACTTGCAAAACAATAATATATCCACACAATCTTACATTTTCATACAAATGCATCAATTAGAATAAAAGTTATAATAGTATAAACATACCTACCCACTGCAAGCCTCTTTTTGCCAATTCCTTCTATGAACTGGGAGTTTGTCACGGACCAGCAGGGTGTGAACAATGAAAATAAAACAAACCCACTCTAGCTAACAACCCAACAACACAGACACAGTGATTTCAAGTAGGCGTAAAAGCAACAAAGCAATTTATTTGAAACCAAATCAATAATATCTCTTTCACACAATCAAACCACCAAGTAAACAAACCGCAGACAATTTAACATACTAAATAAACAATGTCCCGTTACAAATATTACACACCAATAATAATGTCCCAATAAAAATATAATACAACCTCCACTTAATAACCCATTCAGAAAAATAAACGTTGAATAAAATTTAAAAAAAAGAAAGGGAAACGACAGCTAAAGGCTTACCAAATTATTACTTAAAAAACCCTGACTTCTCTCCCTTTAACTTACTTTCTCAATGATCAAAACAAAATAGATGACCCAGGAATAGCTCAAGGCCAGATCACATGCAATGGTGCCAAACAAATCACCAAACTAATGCAGTGACCCACCTACCCAGCTAAACCCCTGTCAACTATTAATTATAATTAAATATATTTAGAAAGAACAGATTGTTGAAGTATAGTTAAAGACCAGATCACACACAAAGGTGTTAAAACTAATGATCTGTTTTTTTAACTAGAACTTCCACCAACTATTACAATTACAGTCAAATATATTTAGAAAGAACAGATGGTTGAAGTATAGTTAAAGACCAGGGTGTTGAAACTAATGATCTGTCTTTCCAACTCAAACATCCACCAACTGTTATAATTTATAATTAAATCCTAACTGGAAAAAAAAAGAATCTCCCTTCGCCCAAAGTAAATAAACCTAATATAACTAAACAAAGAGGAGTGCTTAACACTGGTAATCACTCATCCTCCCCACAAGAGTGAACAAGTACCAAACGCCCAAAATATCCCTAAAAGTACACCAAAATGTGTGCACTAAAAACCAACACTGCAAATGGCTGACCCCAACTTCAGCACCAAAACAACAACCTCACTGGTAAACGACCACAACAAAATGGGGCTCGTTCAAGCAAACGTCAAATCCAGCTGGTTATAGTCCTTGCAGTGAACAAGCTACTTTGCCTGTCACAATACAAGGGCAATAACTTACTAATAGAACACCCCCATCCCATCTTTTATCAAATCCCTCACACACGTTATTGCTGTGGTGACAATTTAAAGTTAGTCTGGTTTAATGACCGGCACAACTGCACTTTGCCTTAAGTTAATTAAAGAAAAGAAACAGGTCTGCAGTGCGACGACTTCTTCACACTCCTCGCAGTGTAGTTCTTCCACGAACTAAGGACAGCACCAACGGCGTGACTCCACCTCAGACTCGCGACCCTTTACATACTAAGCAGCTGGCGTCCCACAACTGAGAGCCTGTTTAAAACAAAAATAAAACTATTTTAACCCTATGTCCCTATTAAGCTAATCTTCGAAACTCCCCCTTTATTTCCGCATAGCCGTACACCACTGTATCATTTAAATAAACACATCCCAATTACTGTTCACTTAACTACACGTAAATGCACTAACGCACAGACGTGACCTAAAAATAACTAGCCTAACAGCTTCTAGCTTGTCCCTTCCCAATCATAGAAACACAGTCTGTCTTCAAATGACACGAACCCACAATTCTCGTGCAGCACAAGTTATGAGCTAACAACTCAAATCCTATCTCTGCCCTCCGGTAACATATAACGGAGCAAAACCAATTGCATTAAAACAACACCAACTAAAATGTACCATTTAAAATATCTAGGCCTATCTCTCTCTGGCTACACATTAACACTTCATTCAATTATTTAAACCTGTGCCGACAATGACTCAGCAGCTCTGCTTATTCCTAACAGGTTTAATTTGTTTTAGGTGTGTAGCCTGGTGTGTACCAACCTCTGGCCTAACTTGCAACAGTTACTACAATACCCAATATTACGCCCGTGTATGCGTGTAAGGGGAAGACAATTCATGGTTGGACTTGGCTCGTGAATTAGTAACGAACAACACAACATGAAATCTTTACTTGTCCTACAACACATCCCCCGCCCCACACTAGGACATATAGAAACCTACAATGACGACTCGGCTACTGTCTTTTAAATCGAGTCGACTTATTCCACCCCACAAAATCTGTCCCCTGCCTACTGTGGCGTTGTTGTGGTGTCATGTGTTTACACATTCATTCATTTAATTTAGAAATATTTAAAATAATATGTTTACACATTCACACCTTAAACTTAACTATGCACTATACCTTTACTTTTTTTACTAAATCAGTCCCTAAAACTGATTTTTTCTTTTATTGTGGTGACAATATAATTGAAACAACTGAGCAATACAAATATTTGGGGGTAATTTTTCACCAAAGTGGAAAGTTTCATTTGGCACAAGCTCACTTATCGAAACAAAGTAACAAAGCTATTTATGCTATTAGAAAAGCAATACATGGGCAAAACATGAAGCCTAATATAACATTACAATTGTTTGATAGAATGATACAGCCAGTTTTAACTTATGGTGCTGAAGTATGGTTTCCAGTAACATTTAACTGGCAGGATAATTTGGATATAAATGAAGTGTTTACGAAATGCTTATCAGGTTCTTTTACATTTGAAAATATGCATACAAAGTTCTGTAGACAGGTTTTAGGTGTACATAAAAAAGCGATGATATTGCCTACTTTAGGAGAACTAGGCAGATTCCCAATCATGTTTATGATTATACATCAGGTGATAACATTTTGGTTCCATATAATTAACTCAAATCAGAATTCTTACATTAAATTACTTTACGACCATACTTATAAAAATGGTGATAAAGACAAATGGATAACAACAGTTCAAAATATTTTTAGGACACTAGGCTTCAAACACATTTGGGACAATCAGAATACATTAAATATTAAACGGTTATGTTATGCAATGCAAAAGAAGTTGGAAGATTTATATATTCAGTTCTGGAAAAAAGAAAAACAAGAGACATCTAAGCTAATTTTCTATAATGCTATAACAAAAGATTATGGTATGGAACAATACTTAGTAAGAAATACAAACAAAAAACATCGAATTCTTTTCACAAAATTACGTACAAGTTCCCATGATCTTATGATTGAAAAAGGAAGATACCAAAACCTAACGATTGAAAATAGAAAATGCGTATCCTGCAATAAGATCGAAGATGAATTTCATTTTTTAAATGACTGCACTAAATATGATGAATTAAGAAAGAATCTTGTTATACAATTAAAATACATTTTGGATTATTCAATTGATAAAAATATAAGTGATTTAATTCATTATAAGTGCTACCAACAAGAAATATCAAAATTCATTTATGATTGTTTTAAAGAAAGAGCAAAACAATAGACCTACTAAACAAAGATCATGGCTATAGACATGTTTTCCTCTTTTACATCTCAAAATATAAGGAGCAATCCTGTTAGTTTAAATTGATATTGTTTTGTGCCAAATAAGTCTGTTGTTTTTGACTTCTAAGGCAATAAACAGCTGTTCTGTTCTGTTCTGTTCTGTTATCACAGCGTCAACCTGAAAATTCGGTTCGGCAAACCGACTACATTAATTTTTATACAACATTTTCTCCCCTAAACTGACAATTTCCCTAAACACAACTAGTAAGTTTTTTTAACCAACCTTTGTCCCTAGGAAATGACTCCTGTCATTGTTTTTTTTTCTTCTATGCCTACTCTGACACACCTTACTCCTATCACACCCTATCACCAAGAAAAACTCATTACCGCCTCTGTGCTTCCTGTGACCATTAAACTTAACCCCAAAATCCTAACCGAGTGCCGAAATTAACTACCAAGACACACCTAGCTGCCCCCGACCAATGGCGCACGTCACAGCTTCCTGGAAAATGGTCTGCCAGACAGCTAGGCCTCCGTTCAGGAACACAGCAATGGCCCCTTCTTGCCGGCCCTCAGTTAGGTGGACATCAAGGCTTCTTCCTTCTTGTCACCGGTTAGCGATACAGCGTTTCACCCCACAAATATCGAGTTTGGGGTGAAACTATTTCTTTCTTCTTGACCGGTTAGTGGAACGAAATATAACCTTGTCACAGAGGGAGAAAGATTCGAAAGCTTCCCTCTGCGCAACGAACAGCAAAATAAGCAGACGACAATTTTTGACAGACTAAGCCTTAAATATGGCTTTGCAGTTCAGAGGTAACGATTCTGATTGGAGCTACCCTAGACCAATGAAAACTAAGTTGAAATGGCGTGATTTTTAGGACAAAATCCACAATTTAACAAACTGCCAAAACGCCTAATGTACAACAGAAGAAACAGATTTCGTATAGGAAGTTGTGGAAACTTGAAACTGAGAAAGAGAATGGATTAACACAGTAGCATGAAAAACTTAATAGACAAAATTTAGTATCCATTTTGTAACAGGAAAAAAACTAGCCTAGAGAATGACCCCCCAAAAATATTAAATAATATTCACTCATTATATAAAGTGACCTGTGACAGAGTTGAAACACTAGGCAGCCTTATATCAGACTAAGAGTTAAACAAGCGCGAAATCGCAATAGTTTGTGGCACGCGGTCTATTTTTACCACTCCAATCATGAGTTACCTCCCCTGGATTTTCAATAATTTTAATCTGTAAACCAGAATGTTATCTCTGCACCATTTCGTAACTTTTTATATCTTTTGGAAAACATTTAAAACTATGTATCCTACTTATACTCATCAAAAGAAGCACCGCATACTCGTCGTGTCTGTTGTAGTGTCTGTATTATGTATGTTTATTATTTTGTACGCTTTTAAAATACATCATTTTAAAGAGCTGCCTCAATTAATTTGAAGTGTAGCCTCGATTTGAAGTGCGACAATTTTGTCAAAATGTGCGACAATTTTGGAACGACAGACCGACCGACAGACCGACCGACCGACAAAGTGAGTTATAGGTTTGTGGCTTGAGCCACAAACAAAAACCCAAACGTAATAAAGTTTAATTCCTTATTTCAGTCAAAAAATAAAAGAACTCTCAGTCGTTTAGCTTGTTTCATAAAGGCTATTTTAAAAGAGTTCCGAACCTTAGTTGATATCACGAACCCCACTCTGTTATTTTTGTCTATTATTATTCACACCTCTTGGTACACGAATGGCATCTCCATGTCTGAGTTTATGTCCTAATTGTTTCTTGTCTTGTTTCATGTTAATATTTGTTAATGGAGATAAGCGGTTTTGTTTGTTTGTTTTTCTAATATTGATTCACATGTGAAATTCCAGCAACTGTGTGTGTGTATGCATATGTGTGTATGTGTATGGTGGTGTATCTGTGCAAGATGATATTATGTGCCTGTTTATATGGTGATGAGTACTGTTAAAAAATATTTTTTTAAATGTTTTTGGGGGAGCCCATGTATATTGATGTGTACTGTTATGAAGCTTTAAGAACTATTATTTGTAATGTTTAATGCCGCAAATATGAATGAGTTTTATATTCAATTTCTTGTGCCCCCAGGTTTTTTTGGAATAAAGTTGACTTGACTTGCCAACTGTAAGAGAGGTAGTTGCAGACATACGATGAGAGGAAACAATCAGAGCTTCCGTCTTGTCATCATTAAATTTTAAATTATTGCAGGTCATCCAGGATTTGACATCATGAATGCAGGATTCCATAGCCCGAATAACGCTGTCAAATTGAGTCGTTTCTGTCGATTTTTGAAGCTGGGTATCATCAGCAAAAGAATGGTCAATAACAGAGTGACTAGCGGAAACACCAGAGAGAGGAGCAGTTTACAGGACAAAGAGAACTGACCTCAATACAGACCCCTGAAATTTGCTTAGGATCTGAACAGCAGCTGTTGATCAAAACAGACTGAAAGTGATTTGTTAGATATGAATAGAACCACTGTAGAGCTGTAGAATGGGTTCCAAAAACATGTTCCAGCCGAGAGAGAAGAATGGTGGGATCTATTGTATCAAATGCAGCCGAAGATCTAGGAGAGTCAAGACTGACAATTTTCCATTGTCGAGAGCTAAGAGGAGATCTTTAAGAACTTTAGTCAGAGCCATTTCAGTCCTGTGAGCAGGTCGATAGGCAGACTGAAGGGGATTGAACAGATTGTTTGCTTCTTTTTTTTTTTATCAAGGGTTTAACAAATGCAGTTTTGTACAGGTCAGGGAAAACACCAGTCAGTAAAGAGTCGTTTATAATCTGAGTCATGATGGGCGCAACAACATCTAGACATTCATACATCAAAGGGGTTGGTAAAGAGTCAAGGTCACACGTCTTGTGGGCAGATCTTTTAAAACATCAAAGACATCTTTCTCAAACAGACACAGGAGAAAAAGCTACAATTAAGAGGGGGCCCTACAAAATATTTGCATAGAGGGTGAGAGACAGTGAGTCCCACTCTTTCCTAATTTTTATGCTCCTACTACAACTAGCCTGTGCTTGTCCAGTTCATTATATGCAGTGCCATCAGTCACAGCCTTGTAGCAGAAGTCTGAACCAGTATTTTGTCATGAACATTATTCCCTGTGTTTGGGAAGTTTTATCTTTGAGAGTCGTGTCCATGGAAATATTGCTAATCTTTTCATTCTTTTGAGATCTGTTCTTTTGGTTCTTCGAGTTATTTTCACACCTTGACAGAGTCACGCTCCTCTGCAAAATGTCCTTCAAAACTATCTTGTGGGCTTATTTGCTGGAGAGAAGACAAACGCTGGTGGAAAGATGATTCATGGTCTCTCTGAGAGACTCTTTGGTCCAGTCTTGTCTGAAGGTTTTCGTTTTGGAATGATTAGGGACATTGACACGCTGGTTCATGCCAACTACCTAGAGTTCGATCCAGTGTAGTCTCTCATGCTTTTGTCATATCTCTAGTTTCTCCTGTCTGAAACAGAACGCCAATCTTCATCCTCATCTTGGTTGGAATTTATTGGCCTTTTGTATTTGTCTTCATTGAATTGCGATGATCATTGCCTTTCTCTCACTTGCAACCTTCCATGGTGAAAGAAGACTAGTTTGCCCTGCTCACGATGGAAAGCGATTGTTTACCCTTTGTGTGCTGTGAGATCAGCTGTCACTTTAATGCCACTGTCCCTAAGGTTTTCCCTGAGTTTTCGTGCTTCCATCACTGCCATGTTGTTTGACCAACGCCCAAAGTGAACAATGATTGGATGTGGGTCTTTCCTCCATGAGCCCTGCTTGCCCACATGGTAAGCTCTGGATATATCTTCTTGTCTGCAATTGGGGGTGGAGGAATGGGCGTTCAGAATGTTCATAATTTACTGAGTTGTTGTTTGGTCATCCTCTTATTCTAGTTCTTCCATGTTGATGCATTTTAATTTACAAGCTTTTGTACTCTGCTCTATGTACTATAAGTTGTCTCTCCAGAGTCTGAAGTCTGTCCAGAGTCATCTCTTTGTCTCCCCTGAACTTAAAAAATTCGTCTTTATTATTTGAAACATGATCTTTCAAAACATGCATTTAAAACATGTCATTGTGCCGTCAAGATATTAGAATTGTTCATCCATGCTATTTCTCACACTGGTATAATGAGTCACAAACCCCTGTTGGAACTGGGCTAGTCGCCAATCAATCAACTCCACGATGCCAGGAGGAAGGGGTGACATATCTTGTTGGGACATTTTTTATTTCAAGCATCTGTGTTTAGATAACTGACTCTAACACGGTTACTTAACATGCACATGCAGTGCATATACATCGTAGCACGGGAGTGCAAAAGGATGACAATGTTCAACGGGTTGGGGGAGGGGAGTTCATAGATGAACAAAATTGTCCGTGAGTTCTTTCGTTTTGCTTGGTTCAAAAGAGGTCAAGCAGGCCTTATGTGCTAACAGCTTGATACAGCTAACACGTGCACAATGGAAACAAATGCCTGTCAAACGCTAAGAAGTTTACGATCGTCACTTGAAACATGTCCTTATATATTCTGTCTTAATGCTTGACACATTACTTCCGGCTTAATTAGTGACATTTCTGCACAAAGAGTTGATATTCTGATGCACATATTGTTCATTAATGCATGTGCAAGCATTTACATTTTGAGAGAATCGAGAGAGAGAGAGAGAGAGAGAGAGAGAGAGAGAGAGAGAGAGAGAGAGAGAGAGAGAGAGGGAGAGAGAGAGGGAGGGAGGGAGGGAGAGTGGTGAGGCAGAGAGAGATAATTTTATTTAGATGAACACGTATATTCCTAATCTTAAAGTGTTGATCCCCATTCAGACAACATGAGCAGCATCTGCCCAGGAGTAGATTTCCTCCTGAATCAGAACTACACACACAGTGATTTCCTGCAGGTCAATGTGTCAGACTGCCAGAATGATTTACCACAGCCTCCAGCTCAACAGGGAGTGGTGTATGGTGTGTGTCACCATTCCACGTCTTTCTGCAAAATGCATCTGAAGGGCAGCTATGTTTTTCTCAGAGTTTATATGAACCGTTTAGAATATGAATGTGATACCAGTCACTGGAGATCCAAAATAAAATGTTATAAAACCGGGTTTTGGTGTGGGGATTATTCAATTGAGTGTGGAAGTAGTTCACTTGAACAAACAATTTATGAGTGTGAAGAATCATTGTGGATTGAAAGTGTTAACAGCCCAATGATCAGCATCAACATTGATACCATTGACACGCCTGGTATCACCGTGAAGCATCTTACAGAGAACACAGGATACATTGCAGTGCCCATAGCGTGCAGAGTATGCACAAGATACACATCGCAGCTGCATGAATTAAAGGTAGCATCTAAATCTAAATCGACTGTAGCAATAAGTATTCAAAACACCCTACTAGACCGTTTCCGCATAAGGCATGCAAATTATCATTTGAATTTTTTATGCAGAAGAGGAAAGGAAGTAATCTTGTGTGTCTTTATGAAGTTAGCGTTTCAAACTGCAACTCATATTTTCTATCACTCCCGTATCATGATACAATTTGAGTATGTGCCTTACGTATGTTCTCATAGACCTTACTTCATTATGACCCGATTTGCTGTTTCTCCTGGGGACGCCAGACTGGAGAAACTCCCAGGTGGTTTGTTCAACTGTTCCAGTGTGCACTATCCTAAACACCAAGACATCCTGCAGTGCAACCTGAAGACAGAGTGTGAAGGAGGGCAGGATGAGACAGAACACTGTCCCTTCAGTAGTCCTGGATGTCAGGGGATGGTGGCTTCTCACAACAAATGCTATCAGCTGATTGAGGTTGAAAATAAATTGCCAACAGCTTTCCCTAGACCTTATTGTGATATCAGAAACAAAACACTTGCTACTGTAAAAACACTAAAAGAAAAGAAAGATGCTGTTTATATTTTTAAACGTTATGAATATTTTAATGCAGCTTTTGGTTTGTTGGGAGGACATCGCTATCTACCGTTCATTTATCGTTTCAACGCTTACTGGGTTGATAAAACTGTGGCTTACACTATAGACCATTTTTCTTATGTGCACAAGGGAGATCCATCAGCAAGATCCCCTTTCGTTTTTTATGTGCTATCGTTTCTAAAACTAGACAAAAAGTCATATTACACTAGCATTTTATGTGAATTCAAATCACAAGATGGCAGCATCCCCCCCCCCGCTGTTTCCATTTGCGACTCACTTTCAAGATCATTTCTGTTCAGCAACACTCGGCAGATGGTGTCAGTTTGCACTGACAAACATATCATGCATCAATTCATGTTGGGTGACTGCAGCAGTGACAGTTGTCTTCAAAGAACACGTGACACACTGTTGATGGACACAGGCCTACGTGACAAACATAATGTCACTGTGTTTAATCCCAGGGAGTTGGCCAGTGGAATGGTCATGTTTGAATGTGACGATGAAAAGACAGTGCACTACACTGTGGTGTGTGACTTCAACAAAGACTGTCTGGACCTCAGTGATGAGTCCTTCTGTGAACATCCCCAGTGTCCTGGGTTTCTGTGTGAAAATGGACAGTGTGTGTTGGACAGTCAGCGTTGTAATGGATACTCTGACTGCTTTGATAACTCAGATGAACGTCTATCGCATATTTGCATTAACTGGAAACAAGAGAACCTCACCTTCAATCCCCAAAACAAAGGCCTTTACATCAACTTGGATGGCACTGGCTACTTCACCCGGCAGCTGATAGGAGATGACGAGCCATGTCCAGACAGTCATTATCGTTGTACATCAGAGTGGCTCTACTGTCTGCCTGTCTACACCCGGTGTAACGGGATGTCTGACTGTGTGTATGGAGAAGACGAACAGGACTGTGAGAGAGCGACCTGTCCTGGGTTCTATCAGTGTCAAGATTCCAGAGTGTGTGTGCATGGAGATAATCTGTGTGATGGCTGGGGTCAGTGTCCACAGCGGGATGATGAACTGATGTGTGACCTGGCCTCCTGTCCCCAAGGCTGTCTGTGTGAAGGTCACTGGTTTATGTGCAACAGTAAATTTTTCCCTCATCGTTTTCCTCAACTTCGATATTCAGACGTTACAGGGACAGGAATGACTTTGGCAGATTTCAGGATGCATATTTATTTAGTAGTACTGATTCTGTCTAACTGCTCCTTGTTTAATATATCTAGCATGATTCATACAAATCTGCAATACATTGACATTTCCACAAACTACATAAAGACACTGAATATTGCTCATGTTCTTCAGTTACCACATCTAAAAATACTGATCCTGACAAACAATCCTTTAAGTCACAGTACAAATACGTTGAGGAAACATGTCAACTATCCCATAAGACGTGTCAGTCTGTCCCAAACGCATCCCAATATTGTCAACATTATGTTGTCTGTATACTTTTATCAGTTGGAGTACGTTAATCTTTCTCGTTCTGGTATAGAGACTTTCGGATCTCTTGGTTTTGAAAATGCACCTCATTTGTCCGAGGTTGACTTACAGTGGAATCCTATTGACACTTTCCCATGGGATTCCTTGTTAGAGTCACTGCACTTAAAAAACATCTTTTCATCTGATTACAGATTTTGCTGTCAGAGTTTATTCCACCAACATTTAGTAAAACTGCAGTGTCATTCACCTTTCACCATTTTGCAGGCATGTGAAAAGCTGTTGCCATCAGAATTACATAGAATATTTTTCTTGCTAATTAGCATATTTGCCATAGTAGGAAATGTAGCTTGTTTTTGTGCTTCGTTTACACTAATTAAACTGTTTGGCAAGGAGTTTTGGAAGGCCATTGGGCACTTACAGTTTGCAAATACATGTATGGGAGTGCATGTTGGAATAACAATTGTTGGAGATGGAATTCTGCATGGAAAATACGTTATCACAGAAAGGGACTGGGTCAATAGTGTACTTTGCAGAGTGAGTGGTTTTCTGTGGTTTGTGTCCCATAAAATGGCTGTCTTAGTCATTGTGTTGATTAATTTGAATCATTTCAGCATCCTTCGTTTTTCAAGTAAAACTAAACAGGTTAGTGACCATATAACAGACTTAACGTTCTCTGTGGCATGGTGTGTGGGAATTGTGTTGTCAGTAATACCGTTTCTTCCTGGTTTGTCACACTGGGGTGTCCATGGCCAGTCTGGTCTGTGTCGTCTGGCCATCTTTACTCGGTATGGAGATCACAAGTCGTTCAAGTGGTTTTCTGTTGTTTGGATCGTGAATTTCGTTGTTTGCTTACCACTTGTATTCTTTATTTGTGTCATTCAAAAACAGTTGCCAGCTTACAGAATCCAGTTAGACCCCACCAAAAGGTCTCTGTATTTTTCAGCCCACTTGATCACAAAGATGGCTGTTACCAACGTTGCTTGTTGGCTGACGTTGGGTTTGGTTGTGATGCTGAGCACAGCTGGTGTCGCTGCTTTACACAGGATCCAGGAGGCCATGGTGGTGTTTGTCTTACCACTCCACTCTGCTCTCTGTCCTGTTCTCTACGTGTGGGCTGTGCTCACAGAACAAAGGGGGCGAGCTCAGGAAGAAAAAATGTTAAAGATTCTGAAATCACGAGATAAGTTTTAGGAAAAGATGTCAGTGCACGAGAAAACTTGACATGGCTGAATATTTTTTCTATACATTGAGGTCTTGATTTGATAGGATTAAGATAAAATTCTTTTAAAAAACCCTATAGAAAACAGAATTGAAATATTTCACTGGTTTTGATTTTGCAGTGATATAAAGTTTGACAATCAGGATTCATCATTTACCAAAGTCTGAAAATAAAAAATAGAAGATGGAAAGATATTTTACTATTGATTTTGTTTAACAAAACTGATTACATGCATTTTGCTCATAAAACAGTGTGATTGATTTGCACAGAGTTGTCTTACGCACTTTGGAAATATGCAACAAGCCAAACCATAGGTCAACACTTGAAGTTTTTGTTTCTCTGACATGTGTCGGTAATACAATCGCAAAAGCTTTGAAAAGAAAGATATTTTTTAAGTAGTGAATTATAGTGAGCTATGTACACTCAAGTATTGATTATGGTATATGATTCGCAATTTAGTACACATGGTATCATTTTCATACATTTCTTTTGGATACATGTCTTGAGTTTTCTGCAATTAATGTACTTTTATTCACAACGGTAACTAGGGCCTACTTTTATCTCTCTGTCTCTTCTTCTTCTCTCTCTCACACTTTTTTCTCACCATAATTTCTCTCTGTCTTCAATAATTTGAATTACATAATTTCCGTTACAACTACCATGGTTTAAGTTTAAAGTTATTAATGTTCGTTCTATGTTTCAACAGATATTTAACAATAACCATAATAAATGCCACGACACCATCCTCGGATGTGCTATTTAACAATAACCATAATAAATGCCACGACACCATCCTCGGATGTGCAGTAGTTCCCAAGTTACAGGACAGATTCATGGTTTCTATTGCAATCAAGTGATGAGACGTATAAATTGGTCGGGTTTGGTTGGTAGTAATTGTGCAAATCTGAAGTTTTAGTGTGCTGTGTTGAGAGCAGGTATGTGCCTTGCATGCCTAAACACACAGTCAGCATATATAAAGCTTTCACATGAAGCGCGAACCATCATTTGAATTACTATTCGCGATAGCAACACTTCAACCTTTCTTTTTTCCCTGTTGTGCGATCCTCAAGTTTTCAAGTTTTTTTCAAGTTTTATTTTCAAC
>CM065686.1:58398508-58401008 GCA_017654935.2 Phymorhynchus buccinoides | reverse complement strand
AGGGGAGGAGGGAAGTGGTAAACAGGGGAACAAATCAAGACAGGGAGGGAGACACACAGAAACAGAGACGAAACAAAAACAACAGAGAGAAATGCACAGATTTTCATTCCAATTAAAAAAGTATTAATACACTCATTCCAAAGAGCTGGACGACGACGATGATGACGATGACGACGAAGAAGAAGATGAAGATGATGATGATGATGATGATGATGATAATGATGATGATGAAGAGCTACAATAACAGGGACGGATCAGGGGGGGGGGGGGGGGGGGGGCTGAGTTCCCCTCTCCCACTCTGCTCCATTCATCATCATCATATAGTAAAAAGCCAAGTGTCCGTGTTGTGACGAGGTAATGGGTTAAAAGGCTAAGTCCCTAGGGAAGACTTTTAGTGTATTAAATTTTCAAGTAGAAAATTTGCCTTTAGCCCACTTCTCTAGGGTATGGGAGATGAGCAACTTTCCCGGCCCCTTTTCATCTAATAAATTTATATTTGTGCCCGGGTTCTGGCTCGTATGGTTGTAAGAAATACAAGTGGTTGAATTGCTCTAAATGGCAGACTGAGAGAAGTAGGGTTTTACATGAAATTACAAGACTCCCACTCTCATCAGTCTGACCAAAGGGTTCAGGATTATTTGACACTTGTATTTTATTTACTCACAAAATCTGCATAAGATTATGCAACAATAATAATAAAGCAGCTCAATGGCGCCAAAACAAAATGTGAATGAAAAACAATGGAATCCGAAAGGATTTACAAGACTTTTGTCTTTCTAGAAGGTTAGCCCCAAGCAGGAAGGGTCACTTAGTGTCCTGGTTTCCAGTTAGTGTTTTTTGGGCACTGTCGTGGGGACTTAGCTCATGGCTGTGCTGAAGTTCCGCGGTAGGGATCGGCGAGTGCTGGGGTGGCTGGGCTTGCTCGTCAGGTGAGAGTAGCTCCCAGTCGTTCCGGTTACGGCGTCGCGGGATGGCACGGTTCAGGCGTGGTCTCCTCGCGGATTCTGGGTGCGGGGCGTCTTGGCGGCGTTCCCGTCTTGGTGCTTGTCAGTCAGGGATGATCGTCCTGCCCACGATGCCCTGCTGATAATCACAGGAGAAGGTGGATGTAGGTCTCTATGGCTTAGAGACAAGGGGCTTCAGTCGGCAGGGAATTAGCGCTCTATTAAAGTATCTTTGTGCAACTATCGTTCAGGCCAGTTGGCTAGATAAAGCGTTCTGTTTTCGAGTAAAGCACTCTATTAAAGTATCTTTGTGCAACTGCAGTTGAGTGGAAAACTTTTATACAAGGAAAGGTAACCCTAGTGCCTAATGAAAAAATGGAATTGTCTTTCACTGGTGACTCACATTTCTGTAAGGGGGTAGGCATAGTTAAAAAAACCCAGAGTATTTATTATTTTTATATCTGATGTAATTCTTCAGTCACAGACTTTAAATTTTGCTAAACGCATGCAGTATTCTACACACAATGCTGATTTGCATCAATGGAACTGGATTTTTATGTAAACATAATTTCTTTAAAATTAATATTTAAAAAAGCTCCAGATATTATACATTATTTTTGCATGTCTCCCTCCTTCAGGTTTTACATGTTAGATCTGATAATTCAACATAATGTACAAATAACTGATTTCAAATCAGGTTTGTTTCATAACTTACTGTTTTGGTACACTTTGTAATGCTTTACCAATATTGTTCACTATTTTCCTCTTTATTTTCATAACTGTTAATGCAATAACTTCCAACTATTAAATGTTTCTAAAGTTTGACATGACAAAAGCTAGACCTTTGATTGTGACCAAGTGTGCCAAATATGATCAAAATGTGTCCATATTTGTAAACGTTACGTTTGCGAAACGAGCAAAAACCGTACAAATTGACAAACGTGGGACACCCAAACCCAAGCATAATCTACTGAGTTTCAACCTCTATCACTGTTATGTGTACTGGTCTTCTAATACGTATGCACAAACGTATGCCTCCTGTTTTCTGCTTATATGCATGGAGTCTTTTTCTTCTTGTAGCCTTTCAATCTTTCAATGATGCTAATTTGCTTGGGTAATAGTGAAAACCTGTGAATGTCACTTCGTCTTTTTGGGGGGCTTGATGACACCCCCTTTAACATTGAATTGTATGAAAACTACTGCGTTAGTATAAAAAATCCTTTTACTACAGTGAACAATGATTCGTCTAAAGAATAAATACATTTGTTATTATAAACTTTTTAAAGCATATTTTGGTCATTTTTTTTAACTATGTTTGTCCCCAGAGCGTTCAAATAAATGGTTTTCTACGGTAATGGAAAATCATAGCTGAGCTTAGTTGTTGGAGTTTGTGAATGACTTTGAAGCTTAGGGCTGGTGCACATTAGATTCGCAATCCACAAGTTCCGTACAGAAACCCAATTCGCTTATATAAGAAATAAGCGTGAGGATGGGATTGTGGATGCGTTTCTGCATCTGCTTATTTCTTACAAGCAATTTTGTACCCAGATTCGCCT